>JAJOZX010001309.1:0-600000 GCA_023014485.1 Bathynomus jamesi | reverse complement strand
CGATTGGTTAGGTTAGGTCATGATATTTTCGTTAGTTAGCCTTATAAAGCTAACTAAAGAAGGCTGGGGTCCGAATTCTACATTTGATCCAATCTTATTAAGTGAAAGTTAATTAAAAGGATATTGTGAGAAAATGGTATCACAAAATTGGAAAATGTATTGTTTATGCGTCTTTCATGCACATAAATTCGTCTAAGTATGAATTTAAGTGTGATCTCCTACATCCATGCATTGATTTAATAAAACTTTTTTGGCGATTCCAATAGCTTTCAATAGTTTGTGTGTGTACTAGAAACTCAAATAGTTAAAGAGTAGCTTAAACAAGCCAAATGGAGAATACAGACCCCAACCTTCCGCTAATGTAGAATTCGGACCCCAACCTTGGTAGGGGTCCGAATTCTACATATGATCCAAGATTTGTAATCAATGCCAGGGGGTCTGTGAGCATGCCTTTCCCCGGGACATTTTTTAAAATTTAGCCTTAAATGATGCACTCTAGAGCATTCTGAGCATAAAAGGTTTGATATTATTCGCGTGTTGTTCGTGTTGATAATGTGAAAAGTGGTAGGGTTGGCAAGTATGTTATAGATTGAATGAAACAATTTATTGTTACTAAACACGGTACTTGTAGGTTATCTCCCCCCCCACCACCACCAATTTTGACAATATTTTCGTTAAAACTAACGAAAATATCACGACTTAACCTAACCAATTATCAAGGGCGTACAGTTGATCCATTAGTAAATAGTAAATACTATTCCAGAAACAAACAATGTTATAATTAATAGATCAACTGTACGCCCTTGATAATTGGTTCGGTTAAGTCGTGATATTTTCGTTAGTTTTAACCAGGGCTGTGGAGTCGGAGTCGGAGTCAGAAGCAATTTGGTGGTGCTGGAGTCGGAGTCGGTAAAAATGTACCGACTCCGACTCCGACCTCAATATAAATTTTAATAAAATGTTTTTGTGTGTGATATCACTGGCAGCTATGGTGGTTAAACCACTTAAATAATAAACACAATGTTTTCCATTCAGACACTAATGCCATTAATTCATTTTTTCTTTTCAGATTATTTTATTTTTAATGCTTATTTAATTTCGAGTTCTTTCTAAATTTCATAAGTTTTAACTTTCAAGTCTAAAACCCCTTCACAATGGCAAAGACACTTCTAACAAAGTCTGTAGTTTTTGAATATTTTACAATAACCACAGATGGGAAACATTTCGTGTGTCAGTGTATGATAGAAGATGATGATGATGAAAAATTATGTGAAGCAAAAATCAGTGGTTTTACTGGCTTTGATAAAAAATGCACCAACCAGAGCATCAAATTTGAAAAGACATTTGCAGCGTTTCCATCCCAAAAATTTTAGAAGTTGTCATTGAGAAAGATAGTAATAAAAACCTTGCAACTACTTCAAAGTTAACAAAAGATCAGAAATCTACTGAACGACAAGCATCACTTACAAGATTCTTTACTACAGACAAAGTTACCGTAACAATGACCACAGATGATGATGCTTCACGTGGTGGTGATGAAATGCCTCTTGTGTAATTATCATCATAGCAGATTTAGAATTAATATACCTTCGGAGTCGGAGTCGGATAGACAAAAAATTGAGGAGTCGGAGTCGGATAGACAAAAAATTGAGGAGTCGGAGTCGGATAGACAAAAAATTGAGGAGTTGGAGTCGGAGTCGGTTTTTATGTGCCGACTCCACAGCCCTGGTTTTAACGAAAGTATTCTGTCAAAATTGGTGAGGGAGAGATAACCTACAAGTACCCTAAACACTATTAAAATTAATTCGCGTAGAATATAAGACAATTTTCAGAAAAATTTACTTTGTAATAGGGCACGCTGGCTTTCTAGGGTTAAGTACTGCATTTTTTATGCTATTAGGCACCTATGTCTTTCTCGTACGCACGATAGATATAAATAAAGGATTTATGTAAGTGTTTATATTAGCATTTCTGTAATGAAAAGACAGCAACATTGAAGGATATGGAAATTGTAATGGTCGCGTATCTGTGTATTTATTTGCATAGTAACAGTGAATAAACTAAATTTATAAAAAAAAAAAAGTGCCAGTTGAACAAGTAAAATGTATGGCAAATGCTTTCCAAAGCCACGACAATATATGACAGTGACAGCGAACCAATCGAAGAGTAATTGCCGCACTAAGTGTAACTTTTAAAATTTTCCCTTAAACGTTGTGTTTTCTGTTAAATTAGTCATTGTCCAAGTTTCGTATGACGTTAATCTGGTCAGAGTTCTACAGGGTGTTCGAAAAGTCCCGTCACCTCCTACAAAATGTACATATTGTAATATGAATTTTATTTTTGTGATTAATTGTATTTATATGTGGTAGGTGTAATTTAAGAAACGAGTCACTAGCAACAATTACTTTAATTACAGTAAATACAGTTAGGCCTACTAATCTGTGTGTGCACCATCATTTTCTTAACAAAGGATTATGCGCCTCCATGTGCGGTGTAAGAATCGACGCAGCATTGCTGGAGTGATTGCTTAATACCTTAATTCATTAACAAATGACGGGCGATATGGTTTCATGCCAAGATCTTTTGTCATGTGATCTCTCGTTGTGGACATGGGGACTGCAAGTTCTTGTGATCGTTTCCGAAGTGATTTTTTTCGGTGAACGAGCCACCGATACAATCACACCTTTACATTGTTCTGCTCGCGTTGTTGGTCTTCTCGACCGTAGTCTGTCCTTGATGGAGCCAGTTTCAAACAGCTTTTTCTGCCAGCGTAATACCGTCTTGTTTGGTGGTGCAACCTTATTGAATCTTGTGTTGAAATCATGCATCGTTTTGCCAGTAGCTATGTGACCTTTCATGAGCCCATGTGCTCATCACTATCCTTTCCTCCAGAGTGTAAGTGGACTGGTTTGCCATTGTTCACACAATTCTAGTACCTGAAAAATAAAAAAAAATGTCAGTGAATCACGCATAAATTCAATTAATCACACAAAAATAAAATTTGTATTATAATATGTACATTTTGTAGGGGGTGACGGGACTTTTCGAACATCCTGTATTTGAATTTACTAGTGATTCAAACACTGAGTTTGAGTCGTATTTACTGTAAAAATATTTTATTCTAACTGTGATTAGAACATATATTGAATTGTCCAGTTTCACAATCTCGAAGGATTGAACCGGTTGAGGTCTAAAGACAATTTAATTGCGTTCTGCTATTTAGATTAATCTTAAGTTGGGATTTAATAAATAATTCTATTCCAGTACTGTATTTGCACGAGAAAATTTTGCTTATAAATTGAAATGTGGTTATTCATTGGAAGGTATTAGGGGTGCACCGGATATGATATCCGGTCGGATATTCCGAAATATCCGGTATCCGGTAGGATATGGGTCATATCCGGCCGGATATAGGCCAAGACATTAGAAAATTAACACCTGTATGAAAATCTGCCATAATATGATAATAACACATTATAAATAATATTTTATATACAAAAAAAAATGGAAAGCCCTCCAGGGCCCACCCCTAAACCAGTCCAGCAACACTTTTTATATTAAATCAACACAATACCGATGACAAGAATAAACAAAACAATCTGTCCATCCTTAACGATTACAGTTCTATTAATATAATCGAGCTTTTTATAAAAACGTCTAGGCGTTGAATTTTTTAAAAAGAGTCAAATATTGCTAGACCCCTGCACTTGCTTTCCATTCTTTTTTCTCCTTTTTTTCCTTTATTTTCAAAACAATACAAAACATTACAAGCTTGACAAATGTAAAACAATACATTGAATACAATATAAATGCCTGGAATGAAATCAATGAATGGAGGCAGTATTGTGTAGGTCAGATGCCGCCATTCAGCCTGGAGATCTTCAGAATAAAAAAAAACTCAACAACAGTGATTTAGAACTTTTTTCAGTTGTGGTGCAGAGACAAGAGCATTTCTCCTCTTTTAGGCAATATTCGGGATCGCCTTGCTTCATAGATGTTTCCATATTCAGAAAACATTCTCTCTGAAAATACAGAGGATGCGGGTGTGCAGAGAAGCTTTGAAACAATAGTTTTAAGGAGAGGAAATCGGTCCTCCTGCTTCCAAATTTGAACTGGACAGCGTTTCCTATCTACAAGAGGTTCATATGCATATCGGTCTAACTCCCCTGCAGTCAGTAGAACAGGAGCAGTCTTTTTTTCAACCTTTTTTCTCTTGTAACTTCCCCAGATTGCTCTCCTTTTGTGATCTCCATAAAACCCGCTTCAAGAATGTCCTCTTCGTCTTTCCTCTTTCGCATAGGAGAACTGGAATTTGATCTTCTTTCGCTTCCACTTTCATTACCTTCACTTTCATTTTCATTAGAATCATTACCACCTTCGTCATTTTCAATACCTATGACTTCTTCAATCAGCCAGGATTTAGCCTGCTCTTTTTGATCTTGTTGAAAGAAAGATAACTTATACCGCGGATCTATTGCAGTCGCAGTCACATAAGCCCTGTTTTTCATTATGTTCAAAGACTTCCCATCATTACTCTCCGACAAGAAACGCGCTTGAAGAGAAGTCAGGAGTTCTCTCTTTGTCGTTTGAACACCTTGGTGGTCATGGCCAATCTTCGAAAGAAATCTTTGTAAAATACAAATGCTTAGGATTACGGAAGACAAAGTTGATTTTTCCGAACTCATTTCCTGAGTTAGTTGGAAGAATGGTTTTAATATTTTAAGCAGATTTCGTATCAGTGTCCACTCGAAGGATGTGATGGTAGGTAATTCACTACGATCAGCCAAATACAGTTGCACTTGAATTCTTAATTTATATAATCTTTCTAGCATCAAATATACATTTTTCCAACGTGTTGGGACATCTTGAACCAATAGGAGAGGCTCAAGATTTTGCTGCACTTGAATGTGTTTGAAATTGTTACAGGCCAAAGGAGAATGATTAAATTGAGTTGCAAGGCGGCGACTTTTTGCAAGGATATCAATTACACTCCTCTGAACCATAATTGAGTCACTAATAACCAGTTGGAGTAAATGAATGCTGCAGTGTATTGAAGGTATTTCAGCCAAGTCACTACCAAGAGCCATATTACTAGCTCCATCCTCACCAATAAATTCTTCTTTTTGCATCAAGATCCCAACTATCCCACATAGAGCGAAACTTTTCAGATATATTCTTGCCAGTATGCGACCCTGAGAAATGAGAGGCATGTAGCACAGCATCGTATCTTTCAAAATCTTTACCTATCCAGTGACCCGATAATGATATAAAACTTTCTTGAGAGGTTGTGCATGTCCATATATCTGAAGAAAAGCTGACATGCTTTACTTCTTCCAGCTTCTGAGCAATTTTAGACTTGAACTCATTATAAAGACGAGGAATTATAGTATCAGAGAAGTACCTTCTGCTCGGTAAGAGATATCTGGTTGGAGGTAGGCCATTAGATCAATAAAACCATCATCTTCAACTAAAGTAAATGGCTGGTTGTCCAAAGCCATCATCATGCCAATTTTACGGTGAATCATCACAGACCTGGAGTCATTGATGTCCCATATTTTTTTAGATGAAAAGCTTTCCTCTATTGAGATCTGCTTACTCATTTGGTCCATTTTCTTTTCTTTCAGAGTAGTACCAGTAGAAGTTGATGGTCTAGCCCGTATCTATCTATGCCTATTTCCTTGATTCAGTCGCAGCTATTCTTTTTTGTCATTTTCGTTTTTGGCTTCAGCATACTCTTTTGGGTGATTAATCTTCAAATGATTATGAAGAGGTGTTGTGGTAAAAGTCTTTTGACCACCTTTCTCCGTCCCACGTTTGATAATCTTTTGGCAAATATTACACTTTGCAGTGATATCGCTAGGATCTTTATTGTATACAGTGACCACACAAAACTTGTCATGATTAATACTTAATAGTTTAATACAACACAAGAACCTGAAAGAGAACAAAACAAAAACATCTGAATATACTTAAATTATTATTTATCTTATATTTGGGGGGGCGCTTGTCCCCAATGCAAAACAAAACATAGCGATATGAGTGTAAAAATAATACGGTACCTAATAATATGTATCCGGCCGGATAGATATGGCCATATCCGGTATCCGGCCGGATAGATATGGCCATATCCGGTATCCGGCCGGATATGAAAAATTTATATCCAGTGCACCCCTAAAAAAAATATAATTGATAAACTGTTGCGAGATCTCCTTATAGACTTTATAGGTCAGGATTTGTTAAATGCGAGGCCTTTTCATAGGTCAAGGTTTAGCGTTGAATTAGTTTTTGTTTTACAGCTTGAATTCGTATATTGATCATTTATGTTATCATTTATATTACTATTTATCATTTATTTACTGTTACGTATGGTAGCTGGTCCTTCGAATCTGTAATAATTGAATTCATATATGTATATCTGAGATTCATATTGAACACGTGAACTTCTTTATTTTGAAATAACCCAACCCCTGCGGATTATTTCATTATACTGTGTATATATATTATTAGTGGAGGATCTTGCTTATATTAGAAAATGTTAATTAAAAACTAGTCGTAATAAAGGAAGGATGTATAGAATCCATACAGATCCTATACTATTATTACATTGCGTCGTTCAATAGTTTATTTTAATTCTTAATTGAAAAGTTGAATGCTTTCCGCATGACCTTTTGTATTTATTCCAGTGTGTTATAACAATCCTTTTTATAATTATATTACATTAATAACAAAAGTGATTTTAAAAGTGACTTTGGTAGTTAGTGGCGCAAGATTGAATGTATAGAAGAAATTTTCGAAAAGAATAAATTAATACTAACTATGTCATTAAACAGGTACTCTCGCTGAAATGTTAACTGAATCTCCATTTGAATGTCAGTCAATATTTCAAGAACTTTTATTTGGATTATCCAAGATTTGGATCGACGGTTATAATCTCAATGACGCGTCTGAGATACTTTTTGCAAACGTTTACAAAAGCACACTTAAATCGGATACAAAAGCTACGGAAAATATTTCCCTCAGAATTAAGGAATGTGTTAATGATGTCATGAAGCACTATAGACCGCTAGAAACTAAGTTCGAAAGCACTTACGAACATTCAACCGACCATTGTCTTCCTTTGGATGAAGACCCTGCCCCAGAACTAGACCCTTATTCCTTTTACATGGACGACGACAACAACAACAATAACAGTAGTTTGAAAAAAGGCAATGATAAGGATTATGAATTGATTCCAAACTTTGAAATGGTAAATTCTGAATTCTTGAAGGAATTGGGGGCAGGTGATGCTGAAGAATTTAAAGCGGATAAAATTTTTATCGAAATCACAAGTAAGGCTTTAATTATTTTATATTTAAAATTTATATATATATATATATATATATATTATATATATATATATATATGAAAATTATTTCACAAAAGTAACACGTGAAAAATATTTATGATGAATAAAACCACGAAGGAAAGGAAACAGAATGGTGCTCAAGCGCTTTCGTCTAATGACATCCTCAGGAACACTGAGTACATAGAGTTACAGCCTATATATAGGTTACAAAAAAAAAATATTATATATAATATAATATATTATATATATATATATATATATATATACAATAAACGGAGAAATGAGATTTAAAAAAAAAAAAAAAAATTATTAAAAATGAAAAGATTGTGGGAGGAGCATACAACTTTGTAAGGAAACACTATCGATTTTTAACACAAGATCCAAACTACCGATTTTTAGCACAAGATTAAATTAATTGTTTCCAACCAATGTTATATAAAAAAAAAAAAAAAATACAAATTTATACGTTTTCGCAATAGCCTCTCACAATTAAAAAAAGATGGGGAGCTCCATATTACTAAAGCAGACAAAGCTAACACCATAGTTATTATGGACAAAGTGGACTACCTCAGAAAGATGAACGAGCTTCTCCAGGACCCCGCCACATACAGCAAACTTAGGAAGAACCTGCAGGATGACGTCATCAAATCATTTAATAGTGGCTTGAAACGCATTCTCAAAGATCATAAGGACTTAATTCCGCTTTTCATGTCCACTTCACCTTCTCTGCCTTACCTTTACGGTCTTATTAAACCCCACAAACCTGGCAACCCTATGCGCCCTATTATTAGCTCGGTGGGCTCTATTTATAAACTCTCCAAATGGCTTGTCAAAGTCTTGTCCCCCATTCTCGGAACTATCTCTGATTCACATGTAAAAAATTCCATGGATCTTACTGAAAAGTTGAATAATGCACGTACTGAAACTAACGATAGATTGATCAGTTTTGACGTTTGTTCATTGTTTACAAAAGTACCGATTGATGATATGCTTGACTTTCTCTCCCAAGAATTACATAAGTATGACCTGCCACTACCTTCACACATTGTTTTGGAACTTATTAAGCTTTGCATCAAAGACTGTAAATTCACTTTCAATAACGAGTATTATCAACAGGGCTGTGGAGTCGGAGTCAGGAGTCGGAGTCGTGGAGTCGGTCAATTTTGAGTGGAGTCGGAGTCGGAAGTGCATAGTTGGATGGAGTCGGAGTCGGTGCAAATCCTTCAATTATAACCATAGCAGCCTAGGGCTAGACCTAACTCAATTTTATGAATAAAATAGATTTAACCTAGTGTTTTAATATATAATAAATATATAAATAATATATAAATATATAAATATAAATAATATATAAATATAGTTGCTTATAATTAATAAGGATTATAATTAATTAATTAACATAATTAATAATAAGGAAATTTAAAAATTTGTACTAGCAACCATAAATCTTTTTCAGATTTTTAGATTTCAATTTGATAATTTTTGATAAGCATCACTGAAAGAAGATTTAATGGAAGCGATCCTTTTTTAAGAACAAATTCAGTTTAGGTTAGTACATTTTGTTACGGATGTTTATAATAATACAAAACATCTTATTAATTTGCTAAACCAATAATAATCTTATTTGTTTAAGCTTCAATCAGTTTGTATTTTGGGATTTATTGTAATTTTTGAATAGAGAGAAAAAAAGGCATTAAGGCATAGTTATAGCCACTAAGTAACCTGATGAGTCATGTGGTGGTGACGAAATGCCTTGTTTATGAATCTCCATTGGCCTAATAAAGCTAATCGTAATCAATTTGGCCTTAACATTCCATTGGAGTCGGAGTCGGAATTATGCAAGTCAGATTTCTGGAGTCGGAGTCGGAATGTTAAAATTTTTGGAGTCGGAGTCGGAGTTGGAGTCGGCAAATTTTATCACCGACTCCACAGCTCTGATTAATTATCAACAAGTTTTTGGGATGGCCATGGGCAACCCCTTGTCGCCCCTCCTCTCCAATATTTATATGGTTTTTCGAATTACTTACATTCCGAGAATCCTGGGGGTTGGCATCCCTTGGTTGCGGTACGTCGACGATATTTTGTGTATCTGGCCCATGAATCGTGACCTGGATAACTTCCTCCTTCAGTTAAATGATCAAGTCCCTCCATTAAGTTTACTTTAGAAGTGGAACAAGGCAATTCAATTCCGTTTTTGGATGTGCGTGTACATAGGGAAAGCCCAGGTTTTAAGTTCAGTATCTATCGGAAAAAAAACAAACAATTTGTCCTACGTACACTTTTACTCGGGACATGACACCCCCACTAAGAAGGCCATTTTTTCTTCAATGTTTCTCCGCGCCCTTAGGATCGCCAGTCCGCAATACATCGATGCCGAATTAGAAAAAAATCAACGGTATTGGAAGTGATCTGTGTTATCCATCTGCGTTTATGGAATCTTGTCTCAACAAGGCAAAACGAACTTTCTATCGGGGCAATAATAACACTCGTACTTTGTCAAAAAATATTTTAGTACTTCCATTTTTCCCGGGCTTTTTAGGCATTGCTAATGTACTTAAACTTTTGGATATTAATTTAGTATTTTCATATAACAATATTGTGAAAAATATCGTAGTAAAAAATAGCCCTATCAATAATTCAGGCATTATCTATAAATTGGTTGTAAACAATGTGATTCCTTTTACATAGGTCAGACGGGAAAGGATTTGCACACACGTATAAAACAGCATCAATATTCCGTTAGAACAGGACAGTCGTCCGTGCCCTTTTTGTCCATTTGTCAGTTATCCCACTGTATTGATTGGAATAATGCTTCAGTTTTATTTCACTCTGGCAACATTGTTAATAGAAATATTCTTGAGTCTGCCATTATCCAACTTTCAAATAACTTCAACATAAGCAAAGGTCTTTTTCAACTCGATCCTGTTGTTTTGAATTCCTTCAGAAAAGATTTAGATAAGAAGGGTTAGAACGCTAAATCTTTGGTAAACTTGTATGCCACTCTAATAACTTTTATTTTTCAATTATTTTTATATACAAGATGCGTAGAGTGATAAAACCCGGGCAGATTTCCAGTATAAATTTGTATTTTTTTTTTTTTTTTTTTATATAAATGGTTGGAAACAATTAATTAATCTTGTCTAAAAATCGGTAGTTTGATCTTGTGCTAAAATCGATAGTGTTTCTTTACAAAGTTGTATGCCCCTCCCACATCTTTTAATTTTTTTTTTTTTTTTTTTTTAATTTCATTTCTCCGTTTATTGTATATATAATATATATATATATATAATATATATTTTTTTTTGTAACCTATATATAGGCTGTAACTCTATGTACTTCAGTGTCCTGAGGATGTCATTAGACGAAAGCGCTTGAGCACCATTCTGTGTTCCTTTCCTTCGTGGTTTATTCATCATATATATATATATATATATATATATATATATATATATATGTGTATATATATATATGTATATATATTCTTCGGTTAGGGGATACTCTGTCCTTACACACCCATTTAAAGAGATTCCTCTGCCGAGCGGTTCCCCCCAGTAGTATAGCCTCAAAATGGGAGAGTGCAGGAATGTTGCAAGAGATAATGATCAATGTTGGAAAGGGGGTATGCAACAGCTCAATGCTGCAAAGGGGGTGGTGGATGCTGCAGGTGCAACAAGGGGTCATGAAACTTGGAGGCGGCGTTATCCCCCAAGAGAAAGACAGGAGGAGAGAAAGGAAGAGAGTTGTTCACCTGGCAGGAGCCAAGTGCACCCTAAGACTTCAGCCGACCCGCCGTCCTCTTATAGACTCCTAATCAGCCAGTTGGCTTAGAAGGCGTAAATGGCTTGTACAGGTTGAGTTGTCAGATACCACTTTATTTTAATTGTTCAGGTATACATTATTAGGGCGAGTTGCCAGATACCACTTTTTATTTTAATTGTTCAGGTATACATTATTAGGTTGCCAGATTGTACCATTTTTTTAATTATTTCTAACAGCTGGCTTAGAATTCCGCTAGTAGGTTTAGAAGGCGTAACCAGCCATTGGATATAATTGTTTACAACCAAAAGAATTAAATAAAACAACATTACATCATTCTGTTTATTATAAATATATAGAAAATAAATATACATTTGAATGATCAATAAAAAATAATAATAGTTTAATATGAACTAGGAATATGCATATAAACAAAATAATTTAACCATCAATATAACAGTACAGGAGATATATATACACATTTAACTGCAATGACCACGCAGTATATTAATGTATAGAAACGACGTAAGTATAGAAGAGTGTTCTGCACACGAGGAAGAGAAATAACGAACAAATGAAAAAGGTGACCGCCCGGGAATCGAACCCAGGATCTTCCGATTGCCGGTCAGATATGCTACCACTACACCACGGGCCTCGATCAGTCAGAAGTCGTAATTCTCCTACATAGGGCAGAAACCAATGCCTTGAGAGGGCACCCTCGCAAATCGTGAATATGTACATTTAACTGCAATGGACACGCAGTATATTAATGTATAGAAACGACGTAAGTATAGAGGAGTGTTCTGCAACGAGGAAGAGAAATAACGAACAAATGAAAAATGAGGTGACCGCCCGGGAATCGAACCCAGGATCTTCCTCGTGTGCAGAACACTCCTCTATACTTACGTCGTTTCTATACATTAATTACTGCGTGGTCATTGCAGTTAAATGTACATATTCACGATTTGCGAGGGTGCCTCTCAAGGCATTGGTTTCTGCCCTATGTAGGAGAATTACGACTTCTGACTGATCGAGGCCCGTGGTGTAGTGGTAGCATATCTGACCGGCAATCGGAAGATCCTGGGTTCGATTCCCGGGCGGTCACCTCATTTTTCATTTGTTCGTATTTCTCTTCCTCGTGTGCAGAACACTCCCTATACTTACGTCGTTTCTATACATATATATACAGAGTGTCCCAAAACAACGTATACATTTTTAAAAATTTATAACAGGAGAACCCACTAACAGATTCAGATGATTTTATTTCTTTTTATAGCCTATAGCCTAAGGAGATACAAAAGCGAAATTGTTAACAGCCTTGGCTAGCTAAGGAGATACAAAATCAGAATTAGTAATAGCCTTGCCTGCCTACAGTAAACATGGAAAATGAAGTGTGCGCTTATCATTTGAGCAACGAAAATGGATACTAAAGTCGTATTTTAAAGTTGAGAAGATATCAAAGGTTCAACAATAGTGGAGAGGACAATTTTGGAACTAATCCTCCAACTCGACTTACCATTTCACGTATCTGTGAGAAATTTGAAGTATACGGTACTGTGCATGATGTGTACAAGCAAGCGACTGGGCGTCCAAAGACATCAACAGATGCTAACACTTCTGATGAAGTGCTACAGGTATTCAACCGATCACCAAGAAAATCTGTGAGACAATGTGCTCGTGAAACAGGGAAAAGTAAGACAAGTGTCCACAGAATTCTGAAGAATGCTAAATGGAAATCTTACATCCCGAGATTATTACATGCCTTGAATGAGGATGATCCGGATCGCAGAATCCAGTTTTGCGAATGGTTTCGAGTAAAAAACACAGAAGATGGCCAATTTGCGGACAAAATTGTGTGGTCTGATGAGGCTATATTTAAGTTGAATGGTATAATTATCATCATAATTGCACATACTGGTCACAAGAAAATCCACACATTTATGTGGAACGACATGTAAATTTACCGGGTATAACTGTCTGGTGTGGTTTTTCTTCCAAAGGTTTGGTTGGTCCATTCTTTTTCGATGGTACAGTTACCGGTCATAGCTACCTCAACATGCTTCGGGGAAAAGGTTTTCCTGCAATTCGACAGTTATACGGAGATGAGGACATTTACTTTCAACAAGATGGAGCACCTCCTCATTACCATCAGGATGTCAGGAACTACCTTGATGAAACATTTCATTATCGGTGGATCGACGACGAGGTAGTATCGAGTATCCACCACGTTCACCAGATTTGAACCCACTTGACTTTTTTTATGGGGTCATTTGAAAAATGAAGTATACAGTAGAAGACTACATCACTTGAACAACTAAAGAGCACAGTTGAAGAAGTGTGTAGAAATATCCCTACAAACATTTTTGTTGAAGTCTGCCAATCAGTGAATCAAAGAGCGCAGTGGTGCATTGATGTCAATGGTCGACATTTCGAACATTACGTGTTTAAAACAAATTAAACTATCTATTATTTCGCAGTTGTATATTTTACCTATAAAAAATAAAAAAATCATCTGAATCCGTTAGTGGTTCGCCTGTTATAAGTTTTTAAAAAATGTATACGTTGTTTTGGGACACTCTGTAATATATATATATATATACACACACACACACACACACACAATTATATTATGGATATATAGAAAATAAATATACATTGGAATGATCAAAAAACAAAAATAAGAAATAATATAACCATCAACATACCAGAAATATATACACACAACTAAATAAATAAATACATACACTTTATCTTCTACCGCGCAACATAAAAAATAAGAAATAATATAACCATCAATATAGCAGAAATATATACACACAATTATGTTAAATAAATAAATACACTTTATCTTCTACCGCGCAAAATAAGAAATCGTATAGCCATCAATATAGCAGAAATATATATACACACACACACACAAAAATATGTTAAATATATAAATACATTTCACTTTTTTTTCAAAATACTAAACTCGCACTTAATCGAGTCTACAATTACATCATTATTGCTCTGCATTACGCACTATACGTGGTTTAATAATATTTCACCGCTTGTAGTATAGTGAAACCTGTACTCGATATGAAGGGCATTCATATCGTTCAGTACTATTTTTGTTCCCACTTTACAACCGGGTGGTAAGTTATCTTTAAATACGGCTAGAATACAATCAAAAGCACGCAGAAAGAGTTCATCGTTAGCCACATTATTAAACACAAGTTTATAAACACGCCTTTCCAATCGAGGGTTTATTTCTACCAACGCGAGTTTTTCAATCGTGAACTCTTCTTTCACACTGCATAGCTACAGTTGAAATAATCTTCTAAGTCGTTACGACAACTGCTCGTTATATAAAGAAATAATTCTTCAGGGTGAACGGTGTAGGTGAGCTCAGCCCTGTACCGATCAATTGCTTTGTACCAAAGTTCATGATATTTCAAAGAGTCTAAACTTTTTAAATAAACGTCCAGCTCTAGACCATTCCCACCTTGTTCAGCCCTACACTCGGTAAACCCATCGAGCAGAGCGGTGTATGCGTATTCAAGTACTGTATCAAAATAAAGCATATCCGTAACACGCGCGTCTAATACAGGCTTCAGCTTGCGGAATCCGACGATTTCAAACATTCTGTCGAGGATGAAACGGTTTCGCGTAGGGACAAGAGCGTTATTATCAGAAGCATTCTTCCACATCAACCGTATATCAATGCATGGCCGATCGTTATTTATACACAACGTACATACAATGGCGTATGAGACGGTGTCACTAATCTGCTCTCTTCTTGTACCTCCGTTAGCAGGTATTTTATAACGATCTTCACTCCACTTCTCAACTATCACGAAGATTCTGTTCATCTCCTCGACACTTAAACAACATTCCGTTTGTTTGTTTGTCTACAATCCGTTTCCAGTACATAGTTAACCACCGGATTTATGCCTGGACACGCGCAACGATTTCGTCACGAACACATCGTACGAGGCGTTGAGAATGCTGCTCAAAGGACGTTCCATCGTATTCGAGGAGCGCACGTCCACTCGGCTCAAGCTCTGAGATAACTATGAGCCGCGTGAGGCACGCAGGTAGGCAGGAACGGTTCGATGGGCGGTTGACTCACCCTGATGATAAGTGAATGGGTTTGTTCGAACTCGTATGATCCGTGAGGTGCGAGTCGCACCATAACCTAATGAAACATGTGCGGCGCTGACCCAACATGAATTGTTGTACCCCATTATATTGGGTAGGTGTTTTGAGAAATTTTCCGGTACAAGAATTAATTTCGGTTTTAACGTTTTATCACTACCACTTCCCTGAATACACACCAGACAGTTTCTCTCAGGGTAAATTTCACGAACTAGGCACATTTTATAACGGTTTTATTGTTTTATCTCCTAAACATCTTCACACTCCGGCGCACTATTTGCCTAGCAAACGATACTCGTCTCTAAAGTCTGCTAAAAACTCACGCAGGGCACTAGCAACAACCTCACTACGAACCAGTGATGTAGGTCTCGAGATCGGTCTCGGTCTCGAGACCGATCTCGAGACCCAATTTGCAGATCTCGATCTCGGTCTCCGCTATTTAGATCTCGGTCTCGATCTTGGTCTCGACAGACGCGGTCTCGGTTTTTCTCCCCGAGACCTTTCGAGACCTCTCGAGACTGTATTGAAAAATACATGTTATTGGCATACTCATGATAGTGGCTTGGTTGAACAGACACAATTCAGAATGTTTATGAAAGTTTGTAAAAGTAAGGGACTCTAGGTATTCACTAATCAATCACCCTGTTTTGAGTTGCCACGTTTGTCTTGCGGGGGCGGGGGTCTGGATTTTTTTAGGTTAGCGCTACAACCCCCCCCCCCCCACCCCGCCCCCGTCAGATTAATTAAGAGTAACCACCAGGCACTGCAAGCAGTTAATCGACAAACTGACCGAAGGAATTATTCGTCGCTTTATTAAAGGGGTATTCGTCACATGCAAGATGGCTGAAAAGGACGGTGCTGATGAAGTCCCTTGCCATTTGCCAATAGCATCTATCCAATTGCAACATTACTTGACCCACAGTTTGGTCTACAGTGGGTGGACATTGAAGTACGAGCTGATAAAGATATTAAAGTAAAACTTAAAGAGGAAATAAAAGGTATGTTATAATTTCATAATAAATTTTGAAAATTATTACAGAATTCATTATACCGATATATTTTTTATCATTAAAATTCATTATAGATCTCTTTGGGCTGAGTGGATGTTGAATTAATGTCATATATATATATATTATTTTACCTTATACTAATTGCCATGCCTCTGTTTATAGTACCGATATGTCAATTTATTTTTCATAGAGATGGTGTTGGAAAAATGCTATACAGGAAACTCAAGCACGAAGAATGAGCAGATACAGAGAGACAGCGCTCATTCTCACAGCAGCGATGACGAAATAAAACAGTCAAACCAAAGTTCCGAGACTAATGGCAAAATATCAAAGCTATCGGTCCAAGCAGAAGAACGTTGAAACTGGGAAGATTTTGAACCGCAGGGAACAGTTGCGGCGGTACCTCTTAGAGATCGATGAATCTCATATTTTAGACAACTGCTCTCCAATAAAGTTTTGGCACCATAAAAGGGATAAATTCCCATCACTGGCCAATATTGCCATGACTGTTTTAACAGTGCCTGCCTCTCGTGCTCCAATTGAGCGTGTATTTAGCCATGGAGGCATAATAATGAGGCCCCACAGAAGTCGAACTTCAACAGATCTTCTGAGCATGCTGATGTTCCTTAAGTGTAATGAGCACCTATCATGCTTTAAATAAATGCACAAGTCAAACCCAGTCAAACTGGGTACGTAAATAAATATAACGTACGTGTATATATATATATTCATTTGTTAATTTATAGGCTACATGTTTTGCATTCAACACACTACATCTGAGAAAGTAGTTATTAGTTTATTAATATACTTAACATAGTCTAATTTCCATAGTAGTGTAAAACAAATTGAAAGGGCATGAGCTTGGTCTCGATCTCGGTCTCGAATTTTAAGGGTCTCGATCTCGGAAGGTAGATCTCGATCTCGAACCTTTGATCTCGGTCTCGATCTTGGTCTCACAGGATCAGGTCTCGGTTTCGGTCTCAGTCTCGGACTTGGTGGTCTCGACTACATCACTGCTACGAACCTCATCATGATATACATTAATATAGTGATAAAAATACTTAAGATTGTCCATGATGATGAGATTCACATATTCAGTCGTAGTGTATGAGTAAGCGACATGGTGTAACATGACATAATACCGCTTGTCATACCATCCATCAATAAGACTCACTATACATAGCTGCTGCTTCTCTTCTGCACGCGTTGTTTCTTTTACTTCACGGTATATGCGAGACTTTATAAAGCTTAGGTCTACAGCATACTTCAATACATCGTCTGTGCAACGAAAGCCTCCAACGCTCTCACCAGAATAACCATAGAGTATTTGTACATCTTGCTCCTTCGCACGATCGAATGTGGTTTTAAAAGAAGCAAATGAGGGGGGAATAGGAAGTTTTTCGGTATCCACCACATCTTGAAGCTTTGCAGAATACCATTTCATAAACGTTGAACAAGCAATATTAAAGGTAGCCATTTTCTTCTACGCGGGCGAATACACGTCTGAGCTCAAGGGCTTACTGCAATCAACTGACCACGCAGGGAATCCCAGGTAGTAGCATGACTCACGTTGCTGGTCGTACAGTGGACGGAGTTTAGAGCTTTCACCTGTGCACTCACACACACACACACACACACACACACACACACACACACAAAGGAGAAAGTGAAACGCTAATTGAAACATGATTTATTTAATAAACGAAATATTCAAGACATTTACAAATCCGTGTGATAAATAAGTTAACAACAGACGCATCAAAGATTATGGTATCCAAAGGGTATGGTATCATAGGTACCAGGTAACTGGTAACGTCTCCTATAGGTGTTACGGCACACCTTCGTTCCCCTAAGTTTCTTCACGCCCCCCAGCTTCTGCGACCGAAAATTGTGGGTGCCTACAGTTAGTTGGGGAGGCCGTTCGTCCTCATCATCGTCCAAACACACTAGATCCTTCAACGATTCAAAGTTATCAACGCGCCGATTCGCATGGTTGAGCGTGATACCCTTTGCCTTCACGATATATTTCATATCCTCCCCCACCCTCACCCTTACCCCATAAGTTTTAGGTCCTGTTGAGACAAAAGAGTCGGCGTATGCGTTGTCTCCATACTCATCCTTGATCTCATCAGTGAGCTCGCCGAGGAACCCCAATAGCAGGCATGTATTCACCCTCCCTCGCTGTGAATATTACGCTATCTGTATCGGCATACAATACTCCGCCCAAGAGAATGCAATAGACCCCAAAGTTTGATGCGGGCGTAGGCTGTTGTGAAGCTGGCTACAGGTATGTTTGTAACCCTTGAGGTATCTGTGGCCAATTCAGTGTTGTTGTACTTTATTATGTAAGTATTACCTACATTCACGATCTCCATGACCTCTTTATCGGGAGCATTGGCATAATCCCAGACTTCACTATAACTTTGTGCCAAATGAATGTTCCCTTTGCCGGTATTCTGTGCAAATTTTCCCCATAGACTGTTTAGACAACTTTGCACTAAAGCGCTTGACAGGATTCTTTGCAATTTGGGCACGATCAAGTTGTATACCTTCGCGGTCGCGGTAACGTTGAATATAGGCAGACTTCATCTTCGGTATCAACTCGCGGATACCCTGATGCCTCAACCTTATCCTTCAAAAATGCGTTTATATATGGTGTGAAAAGGTTGGGTAGCTTCTGAAACCTCCACACCTCATGTATCTTCAGTATTCTATACCCATGGCGTACGGCTAGGGCCAGCTCAGGACTTGTATATACGCCTCTGATCTTACGCTGGTGGGGTATATGGTTACAATTGCCGTTATTCTCTTCCGCGCACTTCACGCACAGGGGAAACATGAGCTTGTGGTCGATAACGACGGGTAAGATCAGCATCCATAAACTGCGATGGGGGAGTACGTCTACGAAAGAGAGCCCAAAGTAACGATCATTCAAATTTCTTGAAAATTCATTGATGGAGGGCAGGTTAGGTCCCACTAGTTTCTCAGGAGCACCCACGGGGTACGGATTGTTCTTCATCACGTATGGGTATAAAGAACAGAAATCGTAGTAGTGAAGTTTCACACCCTCCGTAGGTGGAAAGTATAGCTTGAAGGGATTTGTACGCCCACCGAACAAGCTATCACTGCATTTGAGAGGATCCAGTACCATTGAACGCTTGATCGTGTTTATTTCCTCATGGTACGCCTCGTCTGTCTCCATCCGTGCATCATATTCATGCTCCCACAAGACTTTGTGAGTGAACTGGGACCCTATAAGTTGATCGCGGGTGCGGGTCCACGCAAGACAGTCGGCAGGAGATCTACCGTGGATATCCGTCGATTCCGCACTCAGGACGGGGGCATCCATGCCACCAGCATCCGTCGTGAGAGTAAAACTGGGGTACCTTGAGTTCCTCAGGTATAGGACCTATGTCCCTATCGGGGAACGACCGGTTTCTCCCCCTCAGCATAGATTTCGAAGCAATTTACGAAGGGGTCCGGGGCTCAGGAGATCCCCCATCCCCCACCGATGTGGGAGGTGTTCTTTTCGGTCACGTGATTGACCAGTGCACTACGTCGATTAGCTGATCATTCCATTTCTAGGGCTAGGAGTCGGGGGGGGAATCTTCTCCCCTAGCCATTAGCCTATGGATAGGCTGTATTGGGTTCCCGGAGTCAACGGGACGCGATAAGTCTTTCGGGGTACGACAACACGTGACGACCGTACCTTGCACCACGTCGGTTAGCCTATGATTCCATGAATTTGTAAGGCTAGGAGTCGGGGGGAAATCTAATCTAATCTTCTCCCCAGAGCCATAGGCCTAATGGATAGGCCTCGTATTGGGTTCCCGGAGTGATGGGATCGCCGATGAGTCTAAGCGTGTGCCGGGGACAACCTGGAGAATTTTGCGAATGGAGCTAGTAGCCGCGCAAAGTAGCCTCTGTAGCCGTTCAATTAATTCTCGGTTCACGTCCCCGGGTACCTATCGAAGTTTGACCGTGGCTGAAAGCACCTATGAAAAGGTAGGGCCGGGGTGATCCCAGCCAGGCCGCAGACCCCTCTATAAACCACTCGTTGACTTATAAGTAGCGCGTCATAGGGCCTATGACTTCGGCCAAAATTTTCCATCAATCGCGCGCCCAACGCCTCGGCTCGTCGGAGCAAATGTCTCCCCGGTGCCTATGGCGGCCCATAGGGCTAGCGATCGGCAATAAGTAGAAGATGGAAGGTCGCAGATTGGGCTCTGAAGGCGCCCGAAATCTTGTAAGTTTCAACAGGTAGGTAACATCTTGCAAGGGGTGAGATTGTGAGTTTTAGTCCCTGCGTTCTCACGTATCTACCGGTTGAATTAATTCCCGTAGCAATGTGACGTAGGATGCTGCCTAATCGAAATTCTCACAACTTACCCAATGGGTGTTGTAGACCGTCCACCCACTGGTCCGACGAATCCAGCTACTGTGCCATATCCTTGTCGCTTTTTGGTGGCAAGGAGGTGGTATTTTGCTGGGTCCCTGCACAATGCACATGTTAACGTGGCTGGAAATGAGGCTGCCGATCGAGTTGCCCGTTCCGCGTGCCGACTACAGGTTTCACCCGTGTCCCTCCCCTTTTCCGATTATATCCCTGGCTTCCGTAGGTTTTTGCGCTCCCAGTGGCAGAGTCGCTGGGATGGCGCTACAGATAACAAACTTTGCAAGATTAAACCCAAATTGGGATGTTGGGCCTCTTCTTTCCATCGGTCGCGCCATAAGGAGGTGGCTCTGGCCCACCTCCGTATTGGCCACACCCACCTGACCCATGGCTATTTGATAGCCGGGGATCGGGTGCCCTGATGTTCCAATTGTAACGTTTTACTTACAGTTGCCCACCTCCTGGTGGAGTGTCCGCTTTACTCTGCGCTGCGCGCATAGTATTTTCCCTTTTTGGAGAGCGTCGGGCCTTGTGATAGGCTTGGCGCTATTCTATCTGAAGGTCCCTACTTTTCGATAACCGGGTTGTTCTCCTTCCTCTTTCGCTCCCGACTTCTTTACCGGCTGTGACTCCGCTATGATATTTTTTTTTTCCCTTCTCCTCCTCCTCCTCCCCGTCTATTGTTCATTTCCGTTAGCTGTTCCATAGTCTTCGTCCTGTGTTCGCTCTGCTATCCACCTTTCTTTTTGTGGCCATGAGCGGTCATACTTTGAAAAAAAAAAAAATACACACACACACACACACTCACACTCACACTCACACTACCAGTCAAAAGTTTAAGTACACCCTGAAATATTCATAAATTTCAAATTTTGTTTAGTTTTTTATTTATTAACTAAGTTTTCATGACATAAATTCATAAGTAAAAACATGGGAACTTTAATAACAACAAATCAGGACAATTTACCAAAAGCAAAGTCTAAATTTTAGATTCATCAAAATAGCCTCCTCTAGCAGCAATTACAGCAGAACAAATTTGAGGCATGCGCTCAACAAGAGAAAGAAGATAGTCTGGTGAAAGCTGCTGCCAGCACTCTTGTAAGAGTTCCCAGACTCAGCGCTTCTGAGCACTGGATAGCTACTTGGCTTTCACTCGTCGATCCAGTTCATCCTACACTAGCTCGATGGGGTTCAGATCCGGGGACTGTGCTGGCCATTCCATAATTGTGAGCTGACGTTGCCGTTCTTTCTGCTTCAGGTAATTTTGACACAGCTTGGAAGTGTTTAGGATCGTTGGCTTGCTGCATTATGAACTGTTAGCCAACTAGTTGCAGTCCAGATGGGATGGCATGGCGCTGTAGAATGTTGTGATAGCCACGTTGGTTCAGTATTCCAGTGACTTTGTGGAGATCTCCAACTTGCTCCCCTGCAAAACATCCCCAGACCATCACACTTTCTCCGTGCTTCACTGTTGGCACAACACACTGCTGTCTCATTCTTTCACCCGCTCTGCGCCGCACAAATACTCTGCGTTTGGATCCAAAAACTTCGAATTTTGATTCGTCAGTCCAAAGGACAAATTTCCACTGCTCAGCAGTTTATTTTTGGTGTTTTTCAGCCCAGGCTAGCCTTTTCTTTTTGTTCTGGAGTCTTAGCATTGGTTTCTTTGCTGCAGTTCGTCCTTTTAATCCTCCCTCTCTTAGTCTTCTCTGAACGGTTGATGTTGAAACTGTTGTACTTCTGGAGTTGTTCAGCTGGGCTTTGATTTCAGGTGCTGTGAGGCGTCTGTTGCGCAGACTGGTGACTCGGATATACTTGTCCTCTGAGTCTGTTGTGGTTCTTGGTCGGCCTGACCTTTTTCTGTCCTTATTTTGACGTTTCTTCGTACCGTTTAATGGCACAAGCAACCGCATTCACTGAAACTTAATTTTTTTGCAATTTGCCTGTGATTGGCCCTCATTTCTCAAAGTTACAATCGACTATCTTTTTTCTGTTGTTAACTGAGCTTTGTCATCCATTTTTGCTTTCTGAAACACAGAAATATACCTTAAACTACACAGTTAACTCCCCTGCAAGGATTTTATATGTAAAGACCTGCAGCGCATGTTAATAACTGAACACATGTATTAACATACTCCTGAAGAAACACACTACCCCAGTAAAGACTTTTAAACTGTTTTTGGACCTTTGTCCAAAAACAGTGTGTTACAACACACTGCATAGTAGGGTGTGTCAATTTTGGGGGTGAAATGACTAAATTGAAAATCATGTGATTTGGTAGCAATTTAATGTAATCATTTGGCATACAAAATAATATCCTTGCTTCAAAAACAATAAAAAATAACTCCTACCTACATCAATTTTAATTCAAAAATTCCATTTTTCCGTAAATTCGTAACAAAATAACAAATGTGCGCAAACATCCTATCAACATTTAAAGTGGCAATAAGATATCATTCAGAGTCTTTATTTGAAAGTAACCAATGCAGTCATGTCCTTTTTGCTGCGGTTCCTTGACATCAGCATTCGGCTTGCTACTTGCGCTTTGATGTAGCCTTCTCGCCTCTCATGACTGTAAACTTGACTAGCTGCTTCTGTGACCATTTTCACACATCTCTCCACACTCTGAGTGTGAGAAGGCCACTTTGGCACTTGCATTGGGGCCTCTTTAAGTTGTGTTAAATCTTTGTTTGTTATACATGTTGTCAGTGGTGGCTCCAAAACTTCCGAACTCAAGTTAACTAATTCTGACAATTTCGTGGCATTGACGTTTATCGGAGGTACCTTCCTTGTCTGAACAGAGCAGTCTCCCAGCTGGTCATCATCTAGTGGTGTTCCCCTAAGCTTTAGAGTGATTTTCACAGCCTCAGTTCGCTCTTTGGTACATTGGCTGCAGAGTATTGCTTGCAAAACTGCCTCTGGCCTAGCATACCAAGCGGACCTTCTCACCACAGGTAACACGATGTCCACCACTACTTTCCTTTGGGTTCTCAGTAGCTGTAATTGAAACAAGATGTGGTTGGGCCCCTCCATCCACATTGGATTAAGTTTTACATTAAACCAGTGAGGAAGATAAAACCCAATAATAAATTGAACAATCAACATCAAATTCTGTAGCATTTTGCCCTTCAGTGCATGTTTGGAAACCCAAATCCTGCAGAAACGAATCGCTGTAGTTAACCAACGACTGTGACTTACGGGTCCAATCTCCAAGAGAGCCAGATTTTGAGGCAACTCTCCTGATCTGATTGCTTGAACAATACGATAAGCGTAAGATTGATCCGTGCTGAGGTCTTTGATAACTTCTTCAGACAACACTGGAAGGGGAGGGCCTACTTCGACCTTTGGAAATTTTGTATTTATTTCTAATTCCGTTGCTTCATCTAGCATGTTGCCAAGGGGGCCTGACCACTTGTTGCTCTTTGTAGGACCATCAAGTTCCTGGAGGAGACGACGGAGAGGTAGTTTCCCTGTGTGCAAATCACATACAATCCAAACAAGCCTTCTTCCAAGTTTTTTCTCTAAATGCGTCATAACACCACCCTGCCATCCAGTGTTCACCGCAGTTGAGTCTCCACCAACGGCCTGCAGTGAACTGTCAAGTCTTCTTTCTTGAAGCCAACATATTATTTGATCAGCAATTGCCTCTGCATGTTTCTTGCCTTCTACTTCTGCTTCAGGAACAAAGTGAAACAAATAGCGGCCACCAGGTTCGGAACACACAGAGTAGTGTTCTTCTTTGATGAGCGGGAAACTTTCTGTCCATTCCCTCTACCTCTAGGAAAACTTTTGTGTCATCTCTTCTTCCGTCAAACAAAAGGCAAGAGAGACCTTCCTCCTTCAAATCTTTTTCATGCTGATCAGATATTTCCTTCATTATTTTTTCTTGTGCTCTTCTTATCTTATTATGATCTATCACTAAGGATGTATCCTCTCGGCTGATGAGGCCTGCATCTATCCAAGCGGCAGTGGCAATCTCTGCAGTCTCTCGTAGCCCCGTATGGTGGCGAATACTGGCAAGGGCAATGTTTGAGATGTCTTTAGTGTTGTAATTCATTCTCTTCGGCGAAGGTTCAGATGGCATTTTGGAGCTATCATCTGATGTTGCTTCTTTCTGTTCAGCTGAAGAGCTTTCAGAGAAGTGAGAAACCTCTTGATAGAGCTCTTCATCTCTTTGGGTGGCTTCTTCACTCTCCTTTTTCTTCCTTTCTTCCCTCTCTCGGATTTTCTCTTTTTTCTTAGCAATAACAATCTGTTTTTTGGTTTCTGAATAATCTGCCGAACCAATCTGCATACTTCCTTGGCCTCCTGCCTTTGTTCTCTGCGCCTTTATGAAAGCCAGCTCCAAAAAAGGGATCTTCTCACAAGGACAGCGACAATCAATGTGAGGGTGAGGTTCTCTTCTGCATGAGGGAGAACAATTGGCTTCAGAACACAACTCTATGGGACACTGGCAGTTAAAAATGTCAAGAAGAGTATCAAGTGTGTGCAGAAATTTATTTTTCTTTGCTAGTTTTCCTTTACCAAGTGATGTCTCAACTGCTTTGTGCCACAGCTTTGTTAATTTTAGCTCAATAATTCTATACTGATTGAGTACAGGTGGTTTGAATAACACATTAGCTTTTTTCCACTGATGCAGAAGAGGGGGAATCATGTCCCTTATGAGCTCTTTCTCTGTGTAGTTCCTTCTATCCTTTGTATTTGTTCACGAAGGAGTAACCCTAGTCTCAGCATGTTTCGCACTGTTGGTAGTTCTGATACGGGAAGCTCCTTGCCTGTACCGACTAACAGGCTCAAGTGGCATGATGACTGACCTCTTGTCTTCAATTTTGGCATCTTAGGAATATCTGAAAAAGAAAAAAACATTTAAGTATTTTATATCGATTACGATGTTTCAAAGTTTAGTCATTCGATGTTCTAAAATTCAATAAAAAAAATATTTCATGGGATTACAACATAATTAGACAGAAGAATATGATAATAATAAATAACTGTAGTATTCGTCTAGTACATGGGTCGGGGGACTTTTTTGGGTATTACCCAAAAATCTATTTGAGTAAAATGAAATTACCCCCAGACTTCAAAGTAAACAAAAACAAGCCAATTGCTCTTAAAATTGTTGCATATGGTATACAAAAAGTTCAAATTTAAAAAATGTTTATTGGATCCATTACCCCCAAAATTTTTAAATTTACCCCATTTGGGATTTTACTCCTGTTCCCCGACCTCTGGTCTAGTAGAATAACTATGAAGTAGGTACAAGAGCAATAACAGCAAACCACCGTCTATGACATCTAAGAGGCAACTGAGGACTGAGAGTGAGAGACAGTTCTATTCATGTTATGACTTGTACATTGTACAACTACTATATGACCTTGAAAACACTCCATATGCGATCAGTGGGATAATTCTGTGACAGATGAATAGTTAATCAATTTGTCCTATTATTTAGTAAAAGAGTCAATTTCTGAAACTTTAAGGTAAAATTAATGTAGGTAAGGGTTATTTTATTTCATTTTGGTTGGCCAATTTCAAGTTTTGACATGAAAAGACACTATATTTTCACTACCAAAATTTATTTCAAAAAAGTTGACAAAATTGGCACACCCTACTGCATAGGGCAGATGCACTGAAGCATACAATATGAAACCAGGTAAGCAAATTCATCTCTAGTACCTGTTAAGTTTACATTTGAGGTTGTCATGAGCTAAGCAGCAAAACATTCCAATGTAGTAGGTGTACTTAAACTTTTGACTGGTAGTGTGTATACACACCGGGTGTTCCACTTAAAACGGCCCGCTGGAGTACTCCAGCGGGCCGGTTTTAAGTGGAACACCTTTATACACATGAAAAAAACATGGATATTTGTTTTTCCTACAAATTTCAAACTAGTCAAGCTAATACACCCAAATTAGTACAAGATGTAGCCAATAGTATGGTTATCATATGCTGAAAACCTCAGTTAATTATCTTTGGCCGTTTCTTAATTATAAAAAATTTAACTTGACGAAACAAACAGCGAGATTTTGTGAAGCTGACTACGCCCTTGGATGTGTCAGATGTTCGCTACAAAACAAGCAGTTTGCGCATGCGCACCTAAGACAATGATAAGTGGCCACATGGCGAATTGGTAAGCTAGCAGTGTCAGATTTCTTTAAGAAGTGTTGGCTGATGGAATGTTTTTTTAATTTTTTTTGTTGTGTTAATTAAAATTCTATCGTAATGGTTTTAAGTAAAGACTTAGCTGTTATAAAAGCGTATTTTGCCGAGAAGGGATGGAGTGCTAGAAAAATAATTAGGCAATTTCCGGGAAAAAATTGGAAAAGAAGTACAGTACAATACGTAATAAATAAAATTAGACAATCAGGGTCAACTGACAGAAAACGTGGCAGCGGTCGTCCGCGTACTGCTTGGACTCGAGAAAACGAAAGGTACGTTGAAGAGCATGCGTTGTCGCAGGAAAATAATTCTGGTACTCATCTTTCGCAGAGAAAAATGGCGAATAATTTAAATATTTCGCGCAATAGTGTCCAAAACAAAATAAAAAGTAAAGTAATCAGGTCTTTTAAAAGATTGAGTGCCCCCAGAATAACAAAAGAAGCCATTAGTCCGGTTCACTATGTCAATAAAAACACTTTCGTTCAAAATTTATGGAGATTAGCAAACCAGTGCATTTTTGGAAAGCTTATGGCATCAGAAATCTGAAAATCAATGTTTACATTTGCGCAGATGCCTGCATAGCCGCCATTTTGGATTTTCAAAATGGCCGCCATAAAATAAAAATTTCCGAATATCTCAGCTTGTAATTGACATAGAAACTTCATTCTAAATGCTAATCCTATGTTTCCAGGCCCAAGGAATCCAAAGCTTATGTCAAATTAGTGATTATGAACACCAAAAACCAAGAAAAGAAGTAGTTTGTGAAATTATGTTTGTATTTTCATGAAAAAATGCACACTCAAATTGTTGGTAGTGACAACAGCATACGTATAGACGTATTTCCTATCTCAGTTTGACACATCATTACACATCATCATCACTCTCAGTGTCATATTCAACATTACAGTCTGCATCGTTTTCGCATTCTGTGCCGCACAAGCATAGTTCTGTGCAAGGCAAGTTATTCCTTCTGCATGAACATCTCTGTGTAGAACAGTTGGTTTTGCAGTGGCATCTGACCAACTCGATGATGGCTTGCGGGGCAGGAGGAACCTTTGTGGTGACTGGCAGTATTTGGCCACTTTTGTCCTGATAGTAACCAAATTTCAGGGGGTCAAAAGGCTGTTGCTGCATAACATTGGCTTGGCACCATACTCGGCTTTGTAACCGCACACGCTGGATGTGTTCCTCAAGTGCACCGAGTGTAGGAGGTAAGTTGTTGCTTTCAGCTAGGTGTTTACAAAACAGATACCATCTTAGATCAGGGATACTTGCAATGTGAATACCCTTGGGACAGTAGCTTGAGCACACAAATTTGGCCAATACGTCTTTCACCTCCTGTGTTAGGTCACCTTTCTCCGGTAGTTTCATCAGTGCTGACTAAGTGCATGTCAGCTTTCATATACTGCTGAAACCATTTTGTTTTGCCTATTCCTGAGAATTTTCCAACATTGTCTGCTCCAGTGAATGCGTGGAATACAGGTAAAGCTTGCGCCTTTTCTTTGCCCAAAGCTCTCCAGATTGGCTCTATTTCGACTGTACCTGATACCATCAAAATAGATGTCTTTTTGCAGAGCTTGTCATAGTGTGCCACAGCCAGAACCAAGACGTCAGTATCAGGAGTGAAGAATACTAGCTGTGCATCAGGACACCGCTGTGATGCCTCCGCTGCCAGGCAGATCATCAATGTGTCAGCCTCCTCGTGATTGTTGTCTTCAAAGTGCATGTTTCTGTTGCTTCTGGTGTGACCTGATGCTGATGTGATGACTAACTGAGGTGAGTTTTTGTTGTAATCAAGGGTTGCTTTGGCGAGATAGTCTGTCAAATCTGCTTTCGTTTTTTCGTGCGATAGAAACCGTGCCAGTAGGATGTGTTTGATGTTCGTATCATCTGCAACCTGATACTGTATAGGAGCTTTTCCTTGTCGTCGTCTCTCTCTAGTTTCCTCCTTTAGTGAGTCAGGTTTGTATGTATCGAAGACCAGGATGACCTCACTGAACCCTGCTGTCAAGCTCACGAGCCTGTCATTGAAACACTGGGCTAGATCTTTGACTGTGCTGATTGTCCCTGATTTCTTTGTCATCTTCTGGACAAGCACCATTCCATCAACAATGGCGATCTTTTGATTTGATGACGACGATGGAGATGATGATACAGGACCTCTGTCATCATCCTGCTCTTTGGCCGCTAGAGCTTCTGTCTGTTCCTGGGTTTCATCTGTTTTTGCCAGCTTCTCAAGGCTGTGTATCAGCTTGGACTTGTCAGTGCATGGCAGCATTGAGCCGTCTGGTGCAAATAGTGCTCTCGGAGTCAATGTGAACTCATAGTTGCCAACTGCATTCTTCTGATCGATGTCCCTGCTCGACCTGGTGAGAACCATCAGCCGACCATAGAGATCTTTGGTCTCTTTTAGGTCAACTGTCTGGTCACGGAACTTGAAAGTTTGTTTCTTGCTGCCAGACATGTACATCTTGTTGTTCTGCTTTTTGACTGGTGCCCAGAGACTAACATCTCCATTGATACGTTCAGTGACATAATCTTCATAAAGCTTCTGTCCGATGTCATCAATGTTCAAGATTTGTGGAACATACTCTTGTCGTACATATGCATGTGTGATGAAATTGTATAGCTGATCACCTTCAACAGCAAAGGGATTCCCGTGGCTCAGTATTGCAGCCTTGATTTTGTCAACAGCTTCATGTTCTTTCCTGACAGCACTGGGTCGTACATCATGGTGTTCCTCTGGCTTGTTTACTTGAAGCCCGAACTGTCCTTTAAACTCTGTTGAGAGGCACGACATCTCTGGAGAAGCCAAGAAGAACCGCTGCCTAGCATTCGCATTATTGGAAATGCCAATTAGGCCAGAATGAACCTTCATCATCTTGTTGAGATGTTCGCAGGCATGGTCTGCACCTATTGAGACGAACGGAATCTCACTCTTGGTGACAGATATGTTTCCATCTTGAAGTTCTCGCCATGTTGCTGGATGGCTTGTCTTCATTTCGTGCATGTCGGCGATGTACCTTGGCCAGAGGCGTTTGTATTTTATTCGATCCATTGCGAAAAACAGCTTGCTGAGTGCTTCTCCAGCCTCCAGATGGAGAACGAGATCAGCATTTCTGGATGCTTCAACAAAGAACAAGATGGTTTCAACCCGGTGGAGGTAATTCATCAATGACTTGAACATAGCGTTAGATGATTTCTGAGCTTCCCACTTCTTCAGCTGTTGAATGACATCTTCGTTGGTCAAGACTTGAAGCAGGTGAGTGTTAGCAATTCTGATGCATTCTGCTCCATCACTTGTCCCAGAAGCTGTGTTTGTGCAGGCTTCCTGCAATTCATTTGCTGGTTTCGAGCAGATTTCTTTTAGTTGTGGCATCTCTGTGAAGAACTGTTCTAGAGCAAGTTCATACAGAGCCATGTAAGTGTGGATGTGTGCACGGAGTGCTCTCTTGTAGTGGCCGCACTTGAGGATCTGTCTCGTTGTAGCAGGCCCATATACATCTGCCTCAATCCATGCATCATCTATGCCAGAATTTTCTATTGAGGCTCCGAGTGCCCTCAGTGCAGCCATCACAGCATGCAGCTCCCCAAGTCTCGGAACAACTTCTCTTTTCAAGTTAGGTCTTGCATCTAGCAACTGTACTGCCTTCTCGTACAGGGCCATGTCAAAGGTTATGACAGTTGGGTGGTTTTCACCAACTGCCAAGCTCTTCAACTGAGACGCTTGCAACATCACAGTCAGCATGGTAGACCACTCATGTGCGACCTCTGGAAGTAGAGGCAAGGCACCGACTTGAGTCAGTGACTGACTAGATGACACAAGTGATTTGTAGCCTGCCCAGCCTGGGATACTGCTTTGTGATTCACTGTCGGTTGATCTAGACAAAGCAGATGCAATCATCCAACCAAGATTGGTTAGTTCATAGGATTCAGCAACACCTGTGGAACACGCCTTGAATTCCTTTGCTCTCTTGACTGGCCCAGGTTTTGGTTTACTGCAAGGCTCGATGGGTACATGATAAGGGACAACCGACAGGTTTTTTGCCTCACTAACTTCCAAATTGGGTGCGATTGATTCTCCAGGCGCATCTGCCTTCTGATACACTGCGGTGATTGTGCCATGTGTGGTGCCTTTGCCATCTACAGTGTCCTCTGCAAAATCTGTATTATCAACAGCGAAGAAGACAAATGTACCTTTCTTGAGGAAAGGTGGTACATACAATCCATCAAATTGTTTTGTGTTTTCCACAACAGCATTGGCAATTGCTGTTTCTAGGAGCAAGGCACGGCTGTGTGATACGCAGTAGTTCTGTACATGGAGGAGGTCCATCAGCGCCTTGTTCCTGGTGTCATGATGTACAGTGAGTGCCAACCCTACAACCTGTGGGTTTTCTCGTGTGTGTGGTGTCCGAAATGTGTCAGTGGCTTTCTTGGGCACGTGGTGCACTTGTCTCCTGGTCTTGAAAGCATACATGATATTCTGACTTATGGTCAATGCTGACCTGTCAACTGTCCTGCTCCTCATCTCCGTTTGCAGCTCCTCCTCAGATCCCACCAAAATCCACCGTATAAGGCTGTACAGCTCGGTCGGGACATCCTCTCTTGTGCTGGATACTGTAATTGTGTGTTTCCTTCTCCTCAGCGAAATTGGCAATGCTGTTGCGTATTAGCTTAGCTGTCTTGTATATCATCATTGTCTTGTCCATTTCACTTGTGGCATCTTGCATCAAGGAAGTGTAGACCATATCTTCTTCGCAGGCTTCAGGACAGTAAAGAACAGATGGTTTTCTTCTGTCTTTCTGCCTCACTGACTTCACACTTGGTAACTCTGCAAGAATTTTGTCCTTTAGCCACTGTCGTGTCAGTGTCGGAGTGTGCTTCTGTGCCTCATCACTACCACCAAGCATAGATATGTAGGTTTTTTCGATGGCATCCATGGGTAGATGAGCCTTATTTTGGGTTTGATATTCAATGAGATTGATCAGCTCAATCAAGCATGGTACTTGCATTGGTAGGTCTGTCTTTGTAGACTTGGCCCGGTTGCTGGCATCATCCCTCAGGACATGGAACACATATCGTGTCCAGCATGGTTTGTGGTATCTTACATCTATCGCATGGGCATCACTTGGTGAGAGTGCATTGCTTAGTCTTGTCATCAATACTGGATCTTGGGAAATATCCACAGCTCGTCTAAGTGCCTTCCCCGCGTTTTCAGTTCGTACGGTGAAGAGACGCTGGTCATCATCTTCTTGACATAAGAAGCAGTGATCCCTTGTCAACGGTTCTGTCGCAGATCTAGTGAAAGGTGCTGAGGTGCCTGGGGTTGCTGATTGCTCCATTTCAGAGCTTGTTCTTTTATGCCCACGTTTTTTCACAGCATAGGTTCCTGTAGACATGGCATGCTGCAAGCGGTCTCTCGCTCGCTGTATGGATATTTGATTTGTGGCATCAGAATAACAACTGCGATGCCACATGGGTTTCCTTTCAATCAATATTTCTTTGGTAAAGTCTTTGAGGCGTCTTTGGATGTCAACATATTTTCCATCCTGTAAGCTGGCTCTTTCTTCCACTACATCGAGTAGTTTCTGGTATGATTCTGTTCTGGGATATTGAACAAGTGTTCCTTTGCTGGCAGTGGACTCCTGACAAAGAATGCACTGCTTCCAGTCTACTGTGTCCATGGACGACTTGACCGAACTCAACTTGCTGGTTCCCGGGTCTTCACTCATGATGACTCAGGCACTGAAAAGAAAGAGAGCCACCACTATATTAACCAACACCAAGATAATTGTGTACTAGTTGTGTTAACATAAATTTTTACAGTATAAAATTAAATATTGCAACACTACTGCAAAAATACTGCAAAATTATTGAAGCATCAGGATTTATAAACACTGTTGCAACTGCCGCCAAAATGGCCGCCAAGCAGGCATCTGCGCAAATGTAAACATTACTTTTCATATTCCTGATGCCATAAGCTTCTCAAAAATGTACTGGTTTGCTAATCTCCATAAAATTTGAACAAAAATACATAGTGAACTGACTACATGGGAAAAACGGTTAGAAAGGTGTAATTCTTTGTACAGGAATTTAATTTAGCAGACATTAAACGCATGTTTTTTCAAGATGAGTCCGACTTTACATTAACTGTATCAACAAATCGACGAAACAACCGAGTCAATGCATTAACTTCAAAATCGGAAATCCCGCCAGACCGTCTTTATCATCCAATTTCATGATTTTCCAAGAAATTAAAGGTATCTTGTGGTGTTTCTTACAATGGAAAAATCAAATTATTCTTTACTGATTCACAGAAAACAAAAATGAACTCGCAAAATTACATTGAATACCTCGGAGAACTTTTGCCGGAATGCCAAGACTTGTACCCGAACGAAGATTTTATTTTTGTTCAAGACAATGCACCATCGCATTCAGCCAAGGGAACCCAAAATTTTTTTATGGCGAACATTCCTGAATTCATAAAAAGTGAAGAATGGCCACCAAATTCTCCTGACTTAAATCTTCTGGATTACTTCGTGTGGAATGAGCTGAAGTCATTGGTGTACCATGGTCGCAGGGAACCATTTTCAAACCTGGAAGCACTTAGACAAAGAATTGAGTTTGTTTGGCCTATGGTGTTCCAAGACAAAATCAAGTCATCCATAGATCAGTGAAAAAGGAGAGTACTGGCCGTAATTCAAGAAAATGGGGGGCCAATACAACATCGGTTTCAATAGGGTAAGTTTTATACGAGTTCCATTGGAATATTTAGCACATAATAACTATACTATTGGCTACATCTTGTACTGATTTGGGTGTATTAGCTTGACTAGTTTGAAATTTGTAGGAAAACAAAAGTGTCTAGGTTTTTTCGTCCACACGGTATATGTAAGGTTGTGACATATTCTGCTCGATTTTTTAGTTCATTCAGAACAAAAATTAAAGGACATTATGACAAATTAATCATCAATATAAATCCTTTCTTTTTCTATAACCTCCCACCTGTAGGAAAGTTTTTTTATGCCACGTTCGAAGAAATCCCTTGGTTTCGAGTTAAAAAAAGCGATCACTTCGTTTTCTGTAGCTTCCCTGGATTGCATCTTTTGTCCATATTGGTGGTGTTGCAGACTTCTGAATAAATGGTAGTCTGAAGGTGCGATGTTCGGAGAATAAGGTGGATGAGGCATTTTTTCCCAACCAAATGTCTCCAATTGGGCAGTGGTGATTCGAGCAGTGTGAGGGCGCGCGTTATCCTGGTGGAATAGAACACCTCTGCGATTAATTAATGCAGGACGTTTTTCTTGTAATGCCATCTTCAATCGTTGGAGTTGTTGGCAGTAAACTTCAGCTGTGATTGTTTAGTTATCTGGCAGAAGCTCAAAATGAATAATTCCTTGCATATCCCACCAAACGCATAGCAAAATTTTCTTTGGATGGGGTCCATTCCTTGGCTGAGGTTCAGGCTTTGTTTTACGGCTAAGCCACTGATATCGACGCTTAATATTGTTGTAGAGGACCCATTTTTCATCCCCAGTGACGATCCGATTAAAAAACGGTGCCTGCAGTTGCCGAGAATGCAGTGATGTGCAAATATCTATTCGATGTTGAAGATTCGCTTGTGACAAATCATGCGGAACCCATTTTCCAACCTTCACTACTTTTCCTAACAGCTTCAAATGACGATGAATGGTCATATGGCTAACGCCGAGTTGCAGGCCAAGTTCTCTTACAGTTACCGTTGGGTTTTCCTCCACTGTTGCTTTCAGCAACTCTTCATCTAACTCATTTGGTCGTCCTGTTCGTTGATAATCTTTCAGACTGAAGTCTCCATTTCTGAACTTCTCAAACCATCTCCTACACATCCATTCGCTCACATCATTTCCATGAACTCTTTGAATGTTTTTTTGCGGATTCACTAGCGTTAGATCCTTTATGTAACTCATACAGCATCACATGTCGAATATGCTCTTTCGTGGGCTCGATGTTTTTTCAATTACTGTAATATTGTAGGGGTGGTGTTGTAACTATATGAAAAACACCAGAGAAAATATTCATTAGCCTAATCCCTACACTAGCCTAGGTCATTCTGTATCATTCTTTATCGTGATAAAACCTGTGCGAACCTGTCGCCGCGTGTATTTTGCGACATTTCTAAAACTATTTCACATTATCTTGGTTATTCTAATTATCTATCGTCCGTTTTCTAATCGAGCATAATTTATGTTACAACATGATTATATATATATATATATATATATGGGAATGAACTCAGAATGGTCCCCTGAGTTTTTTATGATACACACAGACAGTAGGGTGTGACAGTTGCCCCAACTTTGTCCTACAATGCTGTTCAAAATTTTGGTGTTACATATTGACATAAAAAATACCCACGTGCAATCTTTTGAAGATTCATGCATATTCGAGTGAGCACCAGCAATTTGAAAAATAGCGATTTTGCTTATACGGCATACGCGCCTATATATGAGATTACACAACCATCATAAGGGATATTAACACAAATCATTTGCCTGTCTTAATTAAAAGCTGTTATCACTAACACAAAAAAGTTAATCATTCTTATTCTCTCATGGTACATTAAGGGGTTTTATTATATATTCACAAGGTATTATTTCTCTAGAGCAAGAAACCATGATTTCTGTTCGGAAACAGATGATCGTTTGCGCTGATTAGGAACGCGGAGTCTGTCATTTTCAACTACTTGAAGGACTTCTTGAAAGCGCTCCTCATCCCTGGCAACATTAAGAAAGTCATGGCAAAGTTTTACACCACGCCCTGCAGCCTCATTGACGACCTGAAGCTTGTCCACAACCCGTTTCATGTTCAGTAGTCGTCATGATCCGCCCATTCACTGGCTGGACTGTGAAGAAACTGATAGGGCATGCCTAAAATGGTGAAGAACCGGCTTGAGTCAGGCCCAATTAGGTCCACCAGGGCAGTGCCACTTTCTGGGACAGGGGGAAGATATGGCTTTCCATAGCCCCCATGATTGAGCCCCACTCTCTTAGTAACTTCAGTGCCTTCATGGCAAAGAAGGGCCTTCCTCATCTCCTCTTTTGTCCTTTCTTGTACTCGGGACGAGAACAAAGCCAGTGGGGCCAACTCCTCAGTTAGGTACCAAGTGTGTCTACCGAGTGCCACACGTGCTTTGTCAACTATTGAGGCGTCATATGGGGCAAATTCAGCCAAGGTTTCGACCAAATTCAAGTCATTCAGTGGCGCACTTGCTGGAACGGGGCAAACAATCCACCATGGGACATAAACAGCGACTGTGAACACAGCAAACCGTTCTAACTTGCTGATTTGACTTTGTCACAACCTCGGCTTTGGGAAACTGCTCTTTGATCTGGCCTGACAAAAGAACAATCTTGAGGGTATAGAGCAGTTTAGCCATCCACCTTGCTTTGTGAAGTGCGCCGGGGTAGACCATTGTGAAGTTCACTGGCTCGGATCCTTTAGTTACAAGCAGCAGACAAAGCTCTACCAGCTCCTTGTAGTCGCCACGTGTAAATGGTTGGGCTAGAGATTCACGGAAGAAGTCAGCCATCTCCTGCTGGCGCTCCTCAAACACTCCAGGCATTGCGGGGTAGTAGTATTTCTTTTTTTCATTGTACGCCAGTTGAGAGAAATGGTTCTTGAACCTAGAAATGCAATTATTGGGATTATTGTATTTCGTACTAATCTATAATATTGTTTTAGGGGTATTAAGATTGGTATGATCGATCATTTGCTTGATGTTAGTATATCTTATAAGTCTAATAAAAGAAATTCCACTAAATTTGTTCATTAGATAATAATATTCCTTGTTATTTTGTAAAGTTTATGACTCACCTCTGGAAAACCATTATGTTTGGACTTGAAGAGCCCTCCACTTTCAAGCAATCCCAGCAAACACCTAGGATGACTTCGCCCACATGCCTGCGACAGGCGCACCAGAATACGGCACGCTCTAATTCCTTTTGGAGCGAGACGCAAGCAGCTGTTTTTTGTCCTGAAAAAAAAATGTAATTGTAGTTTAAGGCCACCATTTCAGGCACGTGCTTTTTGCAGATTTCTGTTAAATCATTCACTGTATTTTGGTATTAATGTCGTGATAAATTCACGCTGATGTTTGAAATAGGTTTACCTGTATTGGATGAAGTTGTGTCGAAAACCATACCAACGACATTCTGTTCACACTCCCAATCGACCAGAAGTTGTTTGGTTGCTGTTGATATCAAGTCTCCTTGAACCAGGCCAGCTTTTTGAGTCAAATGCGGAAGAGGTGGGACTCCAAGAAGCTTTGTGCCATTGACACCAGACACAAGAATGGGCAGGCGGTCATCAGTGCCTTTGGAATCCAGCGTGTCCATAAGTTTACCATCCCAGTGCACCAGTACTTTGTCTGATGGTTGCCATTCATCCATGATTTTTAAACTTATTTCTGACACGATGGAAGCTCGGTATCGGTGGGCCGTCCTTGCATTTAGACTCAGCTTTGATGTATCTCCACCACATGCAGATACAAGGGAGTACACAATTGCACTTAGCTGGGTCGGTGAGATGTTGTTTCGAACACTGCATGAAACAAGTTCTGCCGACTTCAGAATATCATGGGGCACAAAAATTGAAACTCCCTCTTTCACTGTTCTCCGATGTTTTCTCTTTGGTTTAGCAGTGCTGGCCTCATCAATGTCATCGTCCTCATCAGAGCTAATAGGCGAATCAATATAGGCCTGTACATTCTCAGCATGATCACATTGCTCTCTCTCTTGTCGCTTCTCTTCTCGCATCTGCCTTTTCTGTCGCTTCTGAACCTTTTCTGTGAGTACTTTGTTTACCCCAGAGTAGGTAGCTACTCTGTCACTTAGCATGCTTTTCATAAAGAGTATGTCAGTATCGATGGCATCTTGTTCGGCCTGAGTTTTCCCCTTTTTCGCAGCCGCCATGTCTTTCAACACTGTGTTCTTATAAAATTTCATCGTCAGGCTCAATTCTGATTTAAACTTCATAATTCCAGGATCATCAGCCCGTCTTCTATCCTCATTCTTTTTCATAAGCATCATGTAGTCTTTGTCATAGTAAGTTTTAATCACTCGGCCAATATTGTTCCTGCCTGTAATGGTCGGGACATTCGCCTTCTGGTAATGCAAAAGCACATTGTCAATGGTGGCAGATAAAGCCTGGTCCCAATGCATATCCCGAAGGTTTGCTAACAGACATAGTAAGACCTGCCTATTAGTTGGCAGTTCGCAGCCCTTTATTTCCTTTTCTTCTTCTCTGGGTACGGTGCCCAATAACATTCTGACATACTCATCATCTTGCCGTGTATCCATGATTAAATTCTCTATTCACAACATCAAATCACTGTCAAGAGAAAAGAAAAGAGCATCATTAAAATTAAATGCAATAAAATAATACGTGGAAAATTTGTGGGTCAGCGTTCCAGACCCGGAAATGAAAATCTGATAAAATGTGCTATTTTCACACTTATTTATGAAGTTCATAAGCTGAAATAGCAATACTTGCTGGTACGACGGTGCTAGCTCAAACATGCACCGATCTCCAAGAAATTTACAAGGGTGTTTCCTAGATAAATACACAACACTAAAACTTTGAACAGCATTGTAGGACCATTTTTTGATTTTTGGAGGGCAACGGTCACACCCTAACAGACAGTGCATGGAACAAGGAACTCTTCTGGGATAATTAAATCCACTATAGTCCGAATAAATATTTGGACTATAGTGGATTTAATTATCCCAGAAGAGTTCCTTGTTCCATGCACTGTCTGTATATATATATATATATATATATATTATATATAGAGAGAGAGAGAGAGAGAGAGAGAGAGAGAGAGAGAGAGAGAGAGAGAGAGAAGAGAGAGAGAGAGAGAGAGAGAGAGAGACCCATCAAATCAAAATGGTAAGTTATTCTGATAATTTGAACGCTAATTCAAATAAGTGAAAAACTACTGCATCAGGGGTGCTACTAGGGTTTTAAAAGTTTTAAATTGGCTTCAAGTTTTGAAACTGAAAAAAATGGCTTTATTTGGTGTAGGGAGCTTCAAAATGGCTTTGAGTATAATTACTTTATTAACATAGGCTTTTTCTTGAATGTCTTGCATATTGTGAGAAAAAGTATTTATAACCAGAGATTATTTTTTTTTTAATTTTAAAATAATATAATAATATGACAATCAATTACTTCACCTATCTTGCAATAATAATGTGTACAAGAAGCGTCCGAAATGATTGTTTCCTACTCCTATTATGATTAAATATATATATTGTTAGTTGTTACACTGTATAATCAAATTGAATAATGTCGTAACATAGGGCAATAATATTGTTACGGCCCTATGCCAGCACATTATTGAATCCAACTATACAATTATCAAGTTTGATATGGATACAGATTTAAATTTAAAATTATATATACTCGTACATCTCCAAATGGTAATTATTTCAGCTTTCATTTCATCTGTCCTCTTGGTAGTGGTCTTTAAAAAAACCTTACATTTCCTATGAGTGACAGATAATTCCCAAACATTTACAGTGTATTTAACCAGCTGCATGAGCACACTGCTCCACGCGCACACTTGCTTTTTGCTATCTAGCTGTACTCGTATGTATTTCATCAATATATTAATTTTTACATAGGTCTTTAAAATGGATTTATTTAAAAATTTGCAGTGGCAACTCTGTACTGCATTGACCAAGAGTAAAACCATCTGAAAAGTGTAAAGTTGACTTGCGCATGAACTTTGGAACTGCTATTAATATAAATCTTCCTCGTTCATACACAGATCTACGTACAGTTATGTATAGAAGGCCTTCCATGCGTCTCTCCTTTTCAAATAACAGACATTAAGGACGTTTCCAATTTACATCATCCACGAACAGCCATTGTGTCTGGAATTGTCATGTCTTTTTCTCTCCCTACAGTGTATACGTAAGTTATGTTGTAATTTAAATTAAATGAGGACACACACACACACACACACACACACACACACACACACACACACACACACACACACATCCCCGCAAGGGGGTTCTAAGCTCGTGCTCTTGAGTGCTCTTTGTGCTCGTTGTACGTGCTTGTTCCTGGAGGTTTCACGTGCGCCCTCCCGGCCCTAGCACCCAAGGATGATGGGGCTCGACCCTGCAGTCCTTGTCATCCTTGGTCTTTTTCCACTTCGACTGTCCCCTCCACCCTTTCTTTTTCCTCTGTCTTTCCTCTCACTTTTTTTTGTTTTTCCGCTGAGATATGCCCTTTAAATAGAGGCGAATCGGTTCTTCCTGAACTAAAAAAAAAAAAAAAAAAATATATATATATATATATATATATATATTTTATTTTTTTATTTTTCTTTAGTTCAGGAAGAACCGATTCGCCTCTATTTAAAGGGCATATCTCAGCGGAAAAACAAAGAAAAAGTGAGAGGAAAGACAGAGGAAAAAGAAAAGGGTGGAGGGGACAGTCGAAGTGGAAAAAGACCAAGGATGACAAGGACTGCAGGATCGAGCCCCATCATCCTTGGGTGCTAGGGCCGGGAGGGCGCACGTGAAACCTCCAGGAACAAGCACGTACAAACGAGCACAAAGAGCACTCAAGAGCACGAGCTTAGAACCCCCTTGCGGGGATATATATATATATATATATATATATATATACACGGTGAACCAAAAGTAGGTGGACAGTAGGTTGAATACGGTTTGTGTTATATTATATTATAACTATGGTGTTCATTATAACTATGGTGTTTGTGTTATATTATATTAAATATTATAACTAAATTTATTTAAATTTTATTTTGTATTATAGTATACAAAAAAATTAAATATGTATTCTCAAAATAAACGTTCATTTACTGTCCACCTACATTTGGTTCACCCTATATATATATATATATATATATATATATATATATATCAGTAGCACCCACAGGATTTTCTGACAGGGGGGTGGGCACATCCATTACGTTATCTGGATATATAACGGGTGTGCCATAAAAAAGGGTACGTTTTAAAAAGGCTATAAAATCAACATTTGTCATTTAATTTTAATAAAACTTCTACACAATAAACACATGTATTTATCTATATGCAAACAAGTTTTCAGACTAAAATATTAAATAATTCAAATTCTATCAACATTTAACGAAAGAGTATGATTTTTCTACTTAACATGCAAAAATTATTAAACCTTTTTAATATTTTTTTATAAAAATAATTTTTAACATAAAATTTACCTGGAATTATTAAAAAAATTGTTCGAAATGCTTTCCTTCCATTTCAATAACTTTTTTCATTCTTGGCCGGAATTCATCTATGGCTCGATTTACTTGTTCCTGTGGAAGCTGTTCCCATTTTTGAATGATGATCTCGCGTAAATGAGCGACATCTTTTATCCTAGTCCTGTAGACTCGCTCTGCTAAGTTCTCCCATATTCCGGCCAAGAATAAAAAAGTTGTTGAAATGGAGGGAAAGCATTTCGAACAATTTTTTTAATAATGTCAGGTAAATTTTACGTTAAAAATTATTTTTAGAAAAAAATATTAAAAAGGTTTAATAATTTTTGCATGTTAAGTAGAAAAATCATACTCTCGTTAAATGTTGATAGAATTTAAATTATTTAATATTTTAGTCTGAAAACTTGTTTGCATATAGATAAATACATGTGTTTTATTGTGTAGAAGTTTTATTCAAATTAAATGACAAATGTTGATTTTATAGCATTTTTAAAATGTACCCTTTTTTTTAATGGCACACCCGTTATATACTGTATATCATAATGGTAATTTATAGAGGATATTTAAGATAACACCTTACTGTATAAGTAATAATTTAATAATTTAGAAATTTTGCATGTTGCCTGTAGTAATCCTTGCTCAAATGATTATCACTGTAAACTCATAGATACGTATTATAGTAAGATAGTATCCCTGTTAAGAGAAGCAGGAAGCCACTCATTAAATCTTACAACTATCATACTGGAATTATTCCTGGATGAAATTATTTTATTGCCCCCCTGAAGAGGGAATCGAAAGACGCCTACGATTTGTGGTGCTTTCATGGTCGACCCAGATTAGGACCAGTATACATGAATATGTGTAGAAGTAGGGGTCAGTAATAAGGCGATGTAAACAGGAAGAAGAGTCTATTCGAGCATCAAAAGCCTGTGAAGTTCGCATAAAAAACGATAACAAATTTTGGAAATTTGTTAAGAATCAAACGGGTGTCAAAAGTGTCCTCCCTCCCAAAATCGATGGGTGTCGGGGGAGGATGAAATTGCAAAGCTGTGGAAAAACAACTACTCTAATATGCTTAACAGTGTGAGTAGAGATAATCTTAAGATAGATTGCAGCGAAACGCCTGTGGGAGGGACAAGGGAAAATACTTTGATATTAGTTCCTGAAGTAAAGAGGTTAATTAAAGAGTTAAAGACGGATTCTGCGTCAGGGGTAGATGACTTATCGAATGAGCACTTAAAATATGCCACTGACGTAGTATGTCTGCATATATCATTGCTCTTATCAGCCATGCTTGCTCAATGCTCATAGCTATATCCCTGCAGAGTTCATGAGGGCAGTATATATCTTGCCCCTGGTCAAAAATAAGCATGGAGACATTCTGTCCAGCAGTAATTACAGGCCTATTGCTGTCGCTTCCTGTTTCTCGAAACTACTAGAAAAACTCTTGTTACTTCGATTAAATGATTGCCTCTGGACATCATCTAATCAGTTTGGTTTTAAAAGGTCCCACTCAACTGACCTGTGTATCTATTACTTAAAGAAACAATTTCTAAATACAATGACAATAATTCAACTATTTATAGCTGTTTCCTAGATATAAGTAAGGCATATGATAACGTGAACCACAATATTTTATTTAAAAACTAGAAGACAGGAAGGTTCCCATGTACATATTAAATTTATTGAAATTTTGGTATTCCCACCAATCTTTTACTGTCAGGTGGGGCAATGTACTATCCGAATGATGTGGTGTTAATAAGTCCCTATGTTAAAGGTCTGTATCGGCTACTAAAAGTCTGCGAAGTGTATTCGCAGAAACATATGCTTTTTAATGTTACAAAAACTAAGGTTATGCAATTTCATCCAAAAATCTGTTATCAACCAGCCGGTATTAGTTTTAAAATGAAAGGTGAAGTAATTGAGGAAGTACAAGAGTTTAAGTATTTGGGTCAAACTATTACCAGCTCCTTGAGTGATGACTCGGATATAAGAAAACAAGCCTTTGTGCTAAAGCGAATATGACTATAAGGAACTTTCAGTTCTGTACAAGTGAAGCTAAAGACACTCTTTCGCACTTTCTGCAGTAATATATACGGACAGCAACTCTGGGTAAATTATAAAAAAGGTTCTGGCAGAACCCTAAATTTGCCGTACAACAGGTCTTTTAGACTCTTGCATAAATTACGCCCGAGATGCTCAGCTTCGCAAATGTTTTCTACTCGCCATGTCCCGAGCTTCCCGGAGGTAACAAGACGTGCTCAGCATAGTCTGATGCAAAGAATTAAAAAATCAACCAACCCGATTATCCAAGCTATCCATGAGTCCTGCCGTTTATCTTCTAAGCTATGGAATTCTTGGTACGAAAACGTCTGTCTGTAGCTCCGCTTCGACATTACTGTATTATTTCTAATCAACTGTATATATTCCTATCTTTCGTATGTGAACTGTCATGGTATTAATAATATTTGTCATATGGACTATTGTCTGCCAATAAACCTTTTCATTTTCATAAGTAATTTCGAGTATTTATAGTGTTATAAGTTAAACAGAAGCAATGAAAGCACACTAACACAGATAACAGTTTGATATAAAAAAAATTTCAGCTGTTGCATGTAAATATAAAGTTGTTTCACCAGTGTAAAAAAAACAGGAAAAAAAAAATTTTGTGGGTAAATAATTTGAGGTCGCTTACTTTATTTGCATGTATAATTGCAAAAATGTGTAAATCTTAGATTCAAACAAGGCTGTTAGTCCAGGCAATCTAGAGCAAAAATAGCTTCAACCTGGGCAAAATTGCTTCAGAAGCTTTCTAAACTGTTTCCAGCTCAGGAACCATTGCAGAATAACATATCCAAAATCCGACAAAATTGGACCCCGGGAACACCCCCAAAAATGAAATTCAAAATGGCGGACTGGCAGTTTCCTACGAAATACAATAAATTTTAATTTCGCTTTGTAGAGAGAGTTATGACGTTTTTCTTGATCAGTAAAATGTTTTAAAACACATTTTCGTTTCTAAATTAACCTATATGACACTAAAAATTGTATTAGGCGGCTAGTATTAAACTATGACGTCACGTAATGTAAATAAAATATACTGTATGGAGTGTATGTGAGAAAGGACATTGCTACATCTTTATAAACTTATATTATATACAACTCTTTAATTCCTACTACCCACTATCAAATCTGCGTATTTGTGCTTGTCATTTTCTTTAAAACTGTTATTATGTACTCCTTTTAAATACTGCAACACAGTTTATTAATTTGTGTTTTCTGTTTCAGACTGACTCGGTGTACGGCTGACTCGGTGTGCGTCCGCCTTCAAGAATGCAGACCCCTGAAGAATTGTGCGTGATTTGTAAGGAGAAATTGGACAGCGGACAGGAAGTGGTTCACATCTCGCAAAAAGGAGCAGATGGTATAAATGCATTCAGCCGCAGCCGTGGAAGCGATGTTGTTGCAACAGCTGGAATAAGTGTTCACGTTGTATGTAGGAAAAGGTTTACGGATAAAAAGACCATTGAAATAAAGAAGCGACAGACCGCAGCCGAGGCAATACCAAGGAAAAGTGCTCGTTTTCATGAATACGCATTTTCCAGTGCTACTCACTGTTTGTTTTGTGATACCTTTGTGGACTTTTTTTCCAAACACAAACCAAAATCAGAGCATGTCAAAATAAGAACTACAGAGCTCTCCGAAACCATAAAAAGTGCTGTGAAAGCCGCTGCGATGAATGGTCGTTTAATGTAAAAGCCGTCTGGAGTATTATCTTCGTGATCTTCCTGCTGCAGATTGTGTCTACCATCACACCTGCAGCGTAAATTTTCGAAGTGGAAAAAACATTCCTCGCGCATACTCCTCCGACGATCATGATTCGAAGAAAGGGAGACCAACTAATGAAGAGCAACACCAAGCATTCCTTCAGACCTGTGCTTACCTGGAAGAGAATGATGATGAACAACTGTTGATTGGGGACCTAATTTCCAAAATGGAGGAATATCTTCAAGGAAGTCAGAGCTCTGTCTACGAACGCAGGCACATGAAGAGAAAGCTTTTAGAACGTTACGGAGACAAGATCATAATATCAGGTGAAAGTGGGAAGGCAGATGTAGTAACACTACGAGAGACAGCTAATGAAATTCTTATAGATTATCACAAAAAGTCGAAAGAATGTGATATAGATATAGAGCTACAGAAGATTTACCTAGTAGAAGCTGCTGCAAAAATAATCAGAAGTGATATCAAGTCTGTCGACTCGCCTAGAAAAGATGTGTATCCATCTCCAAATGACATCACTGCAGAAAGTGCTCTTGATTACATTCCCAACAGTCTGAAATTGCTATTATCAAAAGCATTTGCGGGACAGGATGCTTCAAGAAAAATAGTGCAATTGGGCAGAGCATTATGCAAGCAACCCGTCCTAGAGGATTACTATGTCCACTACAGATCGGTTTGTCGGTTCAGCTACACCACAACTTTACGTCAAGGTACCTTATTGACGTTCTCCATCAGCTGGGTTACTGTTCGTCGTATGCAGAAGTAACAAGATTCGAAAGAAACGCGGCGCTGGCAAGTGGGTCTGGCTCTTTTACTGTTGATGAAAACACTGCAGTCCTTCTAGCAGCAGATAACGTCGATCATGATGTCTGCACTTTGGATGGGAAGAATACCTTTCATGGAATGGGTATGATTGCCGCAATAACTCCGAAGATCAAGATCCACCCTTCTATTCACAAGCGTAATGTTGGTGACAATGACATTAAGAAGATTGCAACCGTTGACATTAGGGAATATAGACACGCGAGAAGCATGTTGAGGGACATCTCATTCCGCGAACTTCCAGTACCCACTGCCACCATAAGTCGACTTAGTCTTCTCTGGCAGATATCTTCAGCAGAAAGATCAGGTCCAAGTTGGTCCGGAACAATGCAGGCAATTCACGGTGGATCAAGTGTCTCACATCCAGGTGTGGCGTCGATCACGTTCCTTCCCATCATAGATATGTCGCCAACTGACATGACCTGCATATTTTCGACATTACTATATTTGAGCAAGATAGCACGCGATCAAAAAGTCCCATGCATTATTACCTTTGATCAGCCTTTGTTCTGGAAAGCTTCCCAAATCATCAATGAACAGAGACCTGCAGGACATTGTTTTAATGCTGGGATCATTTCACACTCTGATGAATCTTTTGGGAGCAGTCGGTACTCTTATGAATGGTTCAGGATTGTCTGAAGTACTTCAAGAAATATACGGACCAAATGCCGTGCAACACATGATGTCTGGAAAAGCTGTTTCAAGAGCGATACGTGGTCATATGATAGTAGATGCAGCTCTTAGTACCTTACTAGTCGCAGACGTTTTCCCTCGTAATGAAGATGGAACTCCTCATGACCTCCATAAGGAAGCTTGTGACCTGCTCGACGATGTTATGACCGCCAAACAATCAGTTGAGGATGTGGAATCTTCGAATGCATTGTCTCAGATTGCTACCACTTTGGATGCGAAGAAAACTGACCTACAATCTACTTCGCAAACAAGTCAACTCTGGTTGGAATATCAGCGAATGATCAACATTGCACGGTCCTTGATAACAGCAGACAGAACCGGCTCGTGGGATTTGCACTTGCAAGCTATGCTGGAGACCATCCCCATAATTGCAGCAGCCGGACATCACAATTACCTGAAATCGATATACCTGTACCTGCAGAAAATGTTAAGTTTGCCTTCTGAAAATCCAGCCGTTAACAAAATGTTCCAGGAAGGTAAGTTTGTGGTAAGAAGAAGCGACAGATTATGGGCCGGACTCGGCACAGACCTGGTGATAGAACAAGTACTAATGCGTTCCCTGAAAAGCAGAGGCGGACTGACACGCGGAAGTGGATTTACAGACATCCAAAGGACAACGTGGCTCTTTTCTATGCCTCTGTGTTCCACTTATAACTTAGCAATGCAGGAATACACCAGAGTTTTGTTGGAAAGTAGTGAACAGCACAAGGAAATGAGGGGAAGTAGACAAATCAGGACAGTAATGACATGAAGAAAGTACTTGAACGTCTGGAATCCTTATCCCCATTCCATTCTACCTCGGGTCTCTGCAACATTGTAACAGGGCTAACTGCTGATCCTGGAGTTAACGTTCATCAATTGCATTCAATCGGTACGAACATTGTCGTAAAAATGATTGGGAAACAAGCCTTTACATATTCTGCCAAAAGATCTGACAAAGTGAAAACACTAGGATCTGCTTCTGCCGTTGTGATCACTGATGCTTCAGATATGGAAGTAGATCCTGCACTACTGTTTCAGAGAATGATGACTGTTGCCACTGGCGGAGACATGAATCTTGAAGATGTCATGTGTTACGAACTGTGTGCATATCCTCCTGCATTGTTCGAATCACGAAGTATCTTGAGGAAACCCGATAAGTCTCAGCTAGCTCATGCAATAATCAAATACACTGACACTTTACGCATGGAAGAAGTTCAAGAAATTCAGTGCACAGACCAGTACGTATTGGATGGTGGATCTCTACTACATCGTGTTTTCCTGGCGTCAAGATGAAACATATGACAGCATCGCCAACTCATATGCCGATTTCACTCTGAAAACATATGGAAAAGCAATCATTGTTTTTGATGGCTACAGCAGCTCTCCTACGATCAAGGACATGACCCACAGAAGACGCAGCACCAAGACAAGCAGAAATGTGAATCTCAGTCCAAGCATGAAGTTTGTTGGCCAGAAGGAACACTTCTTGGCTAATGAAAACAACAAGCAAGCATTTATTTCCCTCGTAGGTGAGATGTTGAAGAAGCACGGGTGTACTGTTCACAACGCAGATGGGGATGCTGATGTGGACATCGTTCGTGCAGCAGTTTCCTCATCAGAAAATGCAACTACAACAGTAATAGGGGAAGACACCGACTTGCTGATTCTCCTTCTGTACCATGCCAAGGACAGTGGTTTCAAGTTGTACTATCGTAGCGATATAAGACGGGGACCATCTCCTAATCCTGTGTATGATATTCTCAGCATTCAATCATTGTTAGGCAATGACATCTGCAAGTATCTCCTGTTTGTGCATGCTTTCACGGGCTGTGATACCACATCCAGAATTTTTTCGATCGGTAAAGCCAAAGCATTCGACACACTGATGAAGGTGGCTGAACTCCGTTCAGTTGCAAATACATTCTGTTCTGATTGTTGCCAACACTCTGACATTGAAGCCGCTGGAAGAAAGGCAATGCTTCTGTTGTATGGCTGCAAAACATTTGAATCCACTAACGCACTACGTCATCGAATGTTAGTTGAAAAGGTAGCTACAGCTAAATCTTTTGTTACACCCGAACATTTGCCACCTACCGATGCGTCCACAAAGTACCACAGCTTTCGCACATACTTTCAAATACTAATCTGGAAGTCTACAGAAGAGAAGATCGATGCAGAACAGTGGGGTTGGCATGTAAAGAATAATTCCTACTACCCTACAGCCTGCGACAAGCCACCAGCTCCAAATTATCTACTCAACATGATCCGCTGCTCCTGCAAGACGAAATGTGCTACTTCAAGATGTGGATGCAAGCGTAATGGAATGCCCTGTTCAGCCGCTTGTGGCGAGTGCCAAATCAGTGGTTGCGATAACAACCCAAGTACCGGTAATCTATCCGATGATAGTGATGAAGAGGATTAATTTCTGTATGTTTGTGACCAGGTATCACTTCTTCTGTAATGAACATAACTTGAAACTGGGGGAAAAATAATTGTTGTATTATTGATTATAAAATCTGTAAAAAGCTATATAACATTATATTTGCGTAATAACTGGTTGTGTTGTATATTGTTGAATTATTTAAAACATTACAACTGAAAGAAAAAGCATCAAATGTATCTCTATAAATTCGGCAATGGTTCCTGAGCTGGAAACAGTTTAGAAAGCTTCTGAAGCAATTTTGCCCAGATCTAACTACAAATTGCCTGGACTATGTATATACATTCAACGATGTAAATATCATTAGATGGTATCATTATCGTATATTTTAGGTAAATTTTCTGTGTTGTTTTATAATTTTGGTAGATTCTTATATATTTTATTAAATAATTTCTAATTTCGGTAAAAAATCCAAAAATTTTGTCGTTAATGATAACTGATTTTTGTTTCTGTGCATTTCATGTATATATTTGTTTATAGGAAAAACTTTCATACGAGTACATATAACAGCAATACAGTATTTGTATACATATTATGGACGACGGGGAGTCACGTGTCCAAGTGCCCCCCCTTTTGCGGGCGCTACTGATATATTATATATATATATATATATATATATATATATATATATATATAATTATATATATATATATATATATATACTTGGTTGAATGGTTTGTTTTTAGGGAAGCGTAACTTAGCGAGGAATAGGAGGACGAAAAGATGGTACATGTTTATTTACAGACGTTTCGGAAAAGTTCAATTTCCATCATCACTGCTAAAAAGCTTAAAAACAAATAGAAATAAATAAGTATAATAAACAAAAACGAACAATATATTAAAATGGCGCGACAATTAGCGAGAATTAATAGTATGATTACAATATATATTAAATTAAAAGATTAAAAATGAAATGATATAAAGTATAAAAGTATGGACAATACGTGAAATATAAAACGGTTAAAAGGTGAAACAGAATTGAGGGAGTTCTTACAAAATTATTAACGTAATGAGAGACTAATTGTACAGAAGATTGGGAATGGTTGCTTGTTGAAAAAATTCCACATTAGAAAGATGGAGCCAGGCGGAGTGATGGTGGATTTCTTTTGAGTTTGAGAGTTTATTTGGTGATGTTTAAATTGAAAGCGGAACTGTAGTCGTTGAGGGTTGGCTGGATACTGAGGATATAAAGGGACTCAAGTATGTGGAGGTCGATTAGTTGGTTGGCTGAATTAACGATTTTGAATAAACATTTTTATAGTTTTAAACCTCATAAAGTTTCTTCCCCCCTTATTAATAGAAAAGACCTCTCCTGCCTTAAAGAACTATCGAAAGACGACTCCATTATCATTTCACGCCCCCGACAAAAGCAAAGGCACCGTCCTTCTTAATAAACCAGATTACATTAATAAGGTCAACAACGTTCTTAACGATCCCACCAAATTTAATAAGATTAATGATAATCCTTTAACCCTTTCCCTAAAACTTGAAGATAAAATCAACCGTTTCCTCAGAAAACTATATGATCAGAACAAAATTTCAGAAGGCACTTATAACCAAGTACGTTCTTCCGGCTCATCCCCAGATACTCTCTGTGGCCTCCCTAAAATACATAAACCCAACTTACCCATTAGACCCATCCTTTCGGCCTACACCACCCACAATTACAAACTAGCAAAATTCCTAATTCCCACTTTAACCCCCCTAACCCAAAACGAATACTCCGTCACCAACTCCTACGAATTCGCTAAAGAAATATGGACCATAAATAACTCAAATAACCTCCATATGCATAGTTTCCATATAGTATCTCTCTACAGTCTACACCAACGTTCCATTTAAAGAAGCCATTGATATCTGTATTAACAGCCTTTTCGCCAACAATCCGAACACAGTTTTGAATCTAGCAAAACAAGAATTTACCAAACTGCTTACGCTTGCCGCCTCAGACACCTATTTTTTCTTTAACCAACAACTTTATCAACAAACCGACTCACTAGCTATGGGATCCCCCTTAAGTGCCACTTTAGCTAACATCTTCCTCAGCCATCACGAAAATAACTGGCTACTTCATTGCCCCACTCATTATAAACCACACCTATATAAAAGGTACGTTGATGACACCTTTCTCCTTTTTCACAATGCTAACCACGCCCCCCTTTTTCTTAACTACCTTAATTCCCAACATAAAAACATTAAGTTCACCAAAGAAGACGAATCCAATAACACCTTACCTTTCCTAGATATTACAATAACTAAACAAAACAACAAATTCAGCACTTCCATATATCGAAAGCCCACGTACACAGGTCTAGGTACGAATTTCCTAAGCCACACCCCTTCGCTATATAAAATAAACAGTATTAAAATTTTAATCCACCGCGCCTATCATCTATGCTCTTCGTACTTATTCTTCCACCATGAAATAGAGTTCATTCATAACTTCAGCATTAATAACTCCTTCCCAAAACATCTGTTACAATCTTTAACCTGGAACTTTTATAATAATATTTATCAACCCCCCCCTTTAAGTTCCCACTGTTAAAAAAGACGTACAATATTTTCCATTCCCCTATATTACGACCACATTAGCCACAAAATACTTTCAGAACTCCGTCTCTTACTCACCCCGCTTTACCCTCAAATTAGATTTCATTTCGCCTTCACCAACAACAATAGTATCAAATCTTACCTCAACCATAAAGAAAAAACACCCCAGCCACTTGCTTCGTCCATTATCTACGCTTTTAATTGTGTTCGATGCAAAGCGAACTATACTGGCAGTACCATCCGCCAATATCAAACAAGAGTGGACGAGCATCGTGGGATTTCTACAAGAACTTCACAGCCCTTGAACAAACTCTCCAAATCAGCAATAAGGGATCATTGCCACCTTCACAACCACCCGTTACTTCCCTCCAATTTCAAAATCGTTAATTCAGCCAACCAACTGATCGACCTCCGCATACTTGAGTCCCTTTATATCCTCAGTATCCAGCCAACCCTCAACGACTGCAGTTCCGCTTTCAATTTAAACATCGCCAAATAAACTCTCAAACTCAAAAGAAATCCACCATCACTCCGCCTGGCTCCATCTTTCTAATGTGGAATTTTTTCAACAAGCAACCATTCCCAATCTTCTGTACAATTAGTCTCTCATTACATTAATAATTTTGTAAGAACTCCCTCAATTCTGTTTCACCTTTTAACCGTTTTATATTTCACGTATTGTCCATACTTTTATACTTTATATCATTTCATTTTTAATCTTTTAATTTAATATATATTGTAATCATACTATTAATTCTCGCTAATTGTCGCGCCATTTTAATATATTGTTCGTTTTTGTTTATTATACTTATTTATTTCTATTTGTTTTTAAACTTTTTAGCATTGATGATGGAAACTAAACTTTTCCGAAACGTCTGTAAATAAACATGTACCATCTTTTCGTCGTCCTATTCCTCGTGTGTGTATATATATATATATATATCCCTAGGGATAATGGAAATGTATGTTCAGAAATCAGTAGTTTTTCTTCAAAATTATTGTTTTATATTAAATATTTTTAGAATGTTTGTACAACGTTGTTGCAGCTCGAACTGTTGGCAATCTAACACAGAAGTCCATCTCTCAACTTGGTTCTCATTCGATAAAGGAGATGAAGTTTGCAGGTCAGACGCAAATTGGAAATCGCCCGCGTTTTAATTAACCACCCTTTAAATTAACTGATAAAATGAACACCCATATATATATTTATTTATTTATTGATTTATTTATTCAGACCTTCCATAAAAGTTATACAGTTATTAATAAGGAAAGAATAGGTTCGAAACTGGGAAACAAGTTCATAGGGAAGACGAATTAAAAAAAGGCTGCCTATTTGACGAGTATAAAATAAACAGTAGGGTGGGTCGAATTTGTACCTATAGAAATGTTTTTTTTCGAATTAGGATTAGCCTTTTGTCACAAAAGTTGTGTATGGAAATGAGAAAGAGACGGAAAACAAATTAACTTCCTACGTGCATATCTTTCACTGCCCCAAGCGAGCTAAAAATGAGAAAATTCCTTATTTTTGGCTATTTTCATCACAAAAAATAAATTTTAGAATTTTGATTAGCCTGTTCTCGTAAAGTTTGCATACTGATGAGGAAAACTGTTAAAATATTACTGGCCTCAGAAAATACCTTCCACTGCCCCAGGCGAATGAAAAATTGGCCAATTTCATATTTGCTATTTTCGTCAAAAGATGAATTTTAGAATACTAATTGGCCTCTTGTTGTAAAAGATGTGCATTGATGAGTAAAACATTGTGTGAAAAGCTTAGTGGCATCAGACAATATCTTCCACATCCCAAAGCTAGTGAAAATTAGCAAATGCTTTGCACTATTTCTAGCTATTTTCGTCCACTTTATCTGTATTTGAAGTTATTTTACGAGCACTTTCCTATTGACACGTAATCGTCTGATGTCTATCTGAGACGGTGATTTGCCCTTTTAATTGCTTAGTAGAAGACCAAGCTGTGTACATCGACACGTGACTAACCGCAAAATAACACTTCAAGGTCATACAAGGGCATGCCTCTCTGTCTGCAGCTGCAGCTGGCCCTCACGCTTTGTCAGTATTACTGGAAGATCCGTGGAAGGTGGTTGTTCTCTGCTGTATGGTGTAGCATGCAGCAGTAAGCAACAGCTTACTGTTTATTATTTGTCTTCGATTGTCTTTTATAGCATTCTAATTGATTCTTTGTTTGGAAAAATTATTATTCGTGAATAATAAGTGAGAAATAATTGACTGAAAGTGGGTCAAACTGGAGAACAATCCAAGTGTCCTATATTTGGGAATCCTTGTTATATGTCTCATAATAGTTTACCAACTTATGAATCAGTTATGAAGCACTGTCTAATGCTAATAATGTGTTCAGCATCTCACGTTCCTACATTATTGACAGAAAATATAAAAAATGTTGCTAGTGAAGTGGAAAAAATTTGGGCTACATCAAGTATACCCATTATTTCACACCAACAAGTTGTGGCAAAAATCAAAGCTTATCACGCTAAATATCGGAACATTTTGAAACCCTACAAGCAGCGAAAAGATAATGATTCTTATAAATTGAGGATAACCAACTTCAGAAAAGAAACTTCAAAGCTATTTGACATTGCCGCTTGCAAATGTAGTAAAGCAAATATTCAGATGACCTCGTCTTCAGATACTGATTCTGATGCAAGTGAAGCTTTTTCCCAGCAAAAACGTTCATATCTATACTATGAATCCCAAATGAGCCTTGAAACTCCCCAGCCATCATCTTCAGAATACCTACTGTCCCAGAGTTAAGTTCTTAACACTAGCTAGATAGGCCGATCGGCACAACATATCAGATAGAAGTGCTGCAGCAATAGGTTCAGGCGGCACCGTTCAGCGGTCCTACAGGATGTTGGCATTATTTCTGAGACTAATAGAACAATGATTATTGATAAAAATAGGATAAGGCGAGAAAGAGAGAAGAAGAAAGAGCAAGCGCCAAGTTTCGGCAATACATATGCCATCCGAGGACTGTACTTTGATGGAAGAAAGGACAAAACCAAGGCCAATTTGAAAAAAGGAAACGAGTACTATGTTGAAAATATCACCGAAGAACGTGCATCTCCGATCTTAGAACCAAGATCGGAATACCTTGCTCATATTACCATTTCATCAGGAACAGCACGTGCAATAGAAGCCGGCATCATAGAGTGCTTACAAGAGAAAGATTTTCCAGTGGATTCTATTGCACCAATAGGATGCGATGGTACTAATGCAAATACCGGTTTCAAAGGTGGACTGATTCGCTTGCTTGAACTGCGCTTAGGCCGTCCTCTACAGTGGATTATTTGCTTATTGCATACTAATGAGTTGCCATTACATCTTCTACTACAAATTGATGGTGTGAAACATGGTCCAAAGCTTTTACTGGTCCCATTGGCAAACCACTGGCTGAATGCGAACTTAACCCTATTTCACAGTTTGAGCCTATCGAAGTTCAAGAGCCTTTGTCAGTAATCGACAATACAAGAGCTTTGAGCAAGGACCAAAAGTACCTCTTCGAGATGTGGCAAGCAGTATCCTCAGGAGTGCTCAATAGATCTGGCACAACGTAATCCTGGACTTATGTCACATTCTAGATGGCTTACAACTGCAAACCGAATTCTTAGATCATTGTGCGAGTACAAGTAATCCTTCAGATTGGTGTGTATGTGATACCTTTATTGTAAACATATATAGTTTTTCCATATACTGGGGGGCCCGAAGGAAAAATTTGCATGTTATACATTAAATTTTTTAATAAGCAGTGCGTTTTAAACCATGTGAAATGAGTTAAAAGGAATAAAGTAGAAACTTCGAAAGAGAGAGGTTACTCAAGAACTATTTAAATATAAAAGTTCAAGAGGCCAATTTCTCAAGTTTAGTTAAAGTTATGTCAATCAGTTTGACTCCCCTTAGCTATAGGAAATTAATAGAATTAAAGTAAAATTATTAAGCATTTTAACTTTGCTCATTATTTGTGTAAGGGTTATAAGTCACCAGTCTTAATTTTTTCTTGTAAAAGTTTTCTGGCTTTCAAAGCAGTCTTTCTTTGAGGCCTGTCTGGTTTAGTCTGAGTTACATCAGATACATTCAGAGATTCCTCCTCAATAGTATCCTGATCCATCCTCTGGGGTAATGGTTATAACTTAGCCCCACACTCCAAAGGATATAGTAATGTGATATCTCTGATGGTTTCACCAGTTGCTGCTTTCAGTTTTACAACCTTGGTAATTTCGTCTTCACCAGTTTTGAGTTCTAAGACTTTTCCCATTAACCAATGTTGTTTGGAGTCTTGTCATGTATCAACATAATGTCCCCAATTTTGATTGAATCATTCCAATTTTGTTTTGTTAATTGTTTGTCTTTCTCTAAGACTTGTTAAGTATTCTTCTCTCCATTTTGTTATAAACTGAGTTTTGATTTGTGTCAAATGTTGGTATTTTGTGTTGAGTTCTTTGTGTCCTATTATTATTACCAATCTGGATCCTCTGTACTGTTATGTTCATATTCTGGTAACATGTTTACCGTTTTTCCCTTAATTAGGTGGTTTGGTGTGAGAGGTTCTGGCTCATTAATACCATCTCCCACATAAGTTAATGGTCTGTTATTGATAACATTTTCATTTTCTGACAGAATGGTCATGAGTTCAAAAAGTTATAGATGTTTGGTCCCAATAGTCTTTTTAAGGCAGTTTTTTACAGTCTGTATATATACATCATGGTGTATTAACAGGAATGTACTTCCAGGTTATATTGTGTTTGATTAAATGAGTTTGTACTGTTTCACTGTCACAAATCTGATGAATAATTCTTTCACCAGATTTGAAGTATGTGGCATTGTCTGACCATATAGTTTTGGGTACAGAATTGTGTGCACAAAATCGTCTGAAAGTAGCGATAAAAGCTTCTGCACGGTGTGATTCAGCATCAAGACTTCTCCATCGTGCTATAACGGAACACGACACTTATTTCAATTGGTAAAATGCTCCCGCTACATGCAGGTAAAGGAGAAACATTGTATGTGATGCCATTGGCCGGAACAGTTACTTTGCACATCCTGAAAATATATTGCTTGCTAAGTTAACAGATGTGCGAAGTCGCATTCGAGAACTTCCGCTGAGAAGAATCCTAGCAGCACGTTTACAGCAGAAAGAAGGGAACCTACCTACAATCAGGCAGTTCAGGATTCCACCCATCAACTATGACGCCATCGAGTATACTGATCTCATAGACTGGCAGGCAATTGAGATAACAGAACCTCCACTTAGAAAAATATGGGATGATAACGAGGTCCAGTCTTACATCAAGAACGTAGCAAAACACTCCTCCACGTTTGAGATGGGGAAAATGCCGTGTCATACGCAAGCTTTGGAGAGATGCGTTAAGTTGGTAACTGAGGCATCATTATCCGTGTGTGGTGAGTTACGGAGATGGTTTCGTTAGGACTAAGTTGGAATCTTAAAAACTGATGGAAGTATTAGACTCAAAGAAAGATTATAAGGTATAAACTTAGTGAACAATGATCAGAGTGAAACGTAACACGCGCGGGAAATGCCTAAGCATGATTGGGTGGATGGGCGGGCACGGCGGAACTCGGTATGTAACCACCACATCGTGGTGAGTTCTGGGTGATAGGAAATTTAAATTACTTATAAGCTGAGAGTTGCATTTATATTTTTATAAATTAAATAGACTATTCTGTGGCCAGTAATATTTTTACAGAGATTTTTCCTCGACAGTAATATTATACAACTTTTATGGCAACGAGCCAATCAAAATTCAAAAATTAATTTTTAGATGAAAATACCAAAATATGGAAATTTCTAAATTTTTACTCGTTTAAAACAGTGGAAGATATTTTCTGATGTCCGTAAGATTTTTACAGTGTGTTTTCCTCATCAAACGCAACTTTTACGACTACAGGCCAATCAAAATTCCAAAATTCATTAATTCGACCCCCAAATTTTCTAGCTTGCTCACCCCCCCCCCCCCCCCTATTAAAAAAGAATATTGGTGATATCAAACTAAAAATTAAATATTTGTAAAATTGTAATAACACATGTTAAAAAAAATTAAATAAGATACTTTTAAAACTAGATGTAATAAGAAATTATATAATATACAGAACTATAAATTAGTTAAATTTACAGTGTTCATACTATACGGTCAGTATTGGCTCCCCCCTCTACCTCGATAATTTTCTTGTCCCTCCAAATTTAGGGCTAAATTGTGGCTAGTGTCGTAACACCGCTTCCCGTCGATCAGCGAAGTTAAGCGACATTGGGTCTGGGTAATAGTTGGATGGGAGACCCGTGGTTCGGATCCCACGTAAAGCTGTAGGTCCCCTCCGTCACATGACCTTAGATGTTGCGAAGATGGTTAAGCAACTCCATCAAAACAAAACAAATTTCCCCAAATTTAGAAGTCTAGCTGCGTACCTGACATACAGTACTGTTTTATATTGTAGACCGAAGGCAGGTGCGAAACTGAATAATGAAAAATTTACAAATGCAATATGACTATTTTCATATTATCGTTATTATAATGTTACCCAAATCTGCTGCCCATTCACGTACAGTAATAGTTTTCATAACGAAATTCATTTGACATCAACACCGTTTACATTTTGTTCGTGAGGACGCTACCTTCTGCAGGTTGGCCAGTGTCCCAGTCACAAATGGAAATCCACTAGTGATCAATCTAAATATACCAACAGAGCTGGGCAGTATTTAAATACATTTGTATTTAAATACGTATTTAAATACATTTGTGTATTTAGAACTGTATTTATAAATACATTGTTTTTCATGTATTTAAATATAGTATTTAAATACTTTAATGAGTATTTAAATACAATGTATTTAAATACTCAAAATATAAAAATGTAAATACTTTTACTGGTTTAATACACGTTCTGTACTAGCACAGTACGACGCGTCGACAGTGTAGTACAGCATGGTTCATGTTTCAACGTGTCAGTTCAATCAGTTGTGTGCCACTCTTAGTCGAAAGCGGTTGATTTCTTTATCGTGTGCGTGTCATGGCTTCAACAAGCAAATCCGGTGAATCAAACAGTGATATATCTGCAGATAACAATTTAGTGCACCCTCTGTTTGATGGAAAATACTTTAAAATTAAATCTAAAGACGGTAATAAGGTAAAGTGCACTAAAGTAGAAATTTATCAAAACATGAATTAGTGAATGCATATGTTAAATTTGTATGTATTTAAAATGTATTTACAAATGTATTTAAATACAATTGATGTATTTTGTATTTAGTATCTAAATACATTCGTAAAATGTATTTAGTATTTAGTATTTAAATACATTTCTCCCATGTATTTAGTATTTAGTATTTAAATACATTCAATGTATTTATTGCCCAGCTCTGTATACCAATGTGTTTAAATCCATCAAATACAGACCAGTATATATTTCTGATTAAACAAAAAGGGACCAATACCCATTTCGTCAACAAGACCGAAATACCGACACTCAAAAAACTAACAACTAACTTAACTTAACCTAATGTAATTTAATTTAACCTAATAATAACTTGTCCGTAGAATGTCAAGTCCATCAGATATCGTAAGACCGTCAAAAAACACCCAATATGTATAAGGCTTATTTCTAATACTAGATATGAATGTAGTTTGCCATAATAACCCCAATAATTAGTTATTGAGATACAAAACTGCTTTGTAGAACAAAAGCTTCCAAACGATATTTTTCTTTTCATTGGAAGTTAGTAAGTTCAATAAATTATTATTAAGTAATCATAATTTATTTTTTATTCAAGGTTTTGTTTTTCCCCTTTGATTGAGGACTCCTCAACGAGAGAAGAAAGAGAACAGATAACTGTGAATTTGCTTCTCGATTGTAGTCCCTCGAAATGTTCATATGGCGATCAGTTTGGCATGAAGCAGACAGTAGCCCTTGTTTTGAAAAGTAAGTTGTTTTACCAAGAAAGATAAAAGTTTATGTAATCTTTAAGTTCAGTATATATAGAACCTAGTGTTAAGATTGCGATCTGTTAAAAGCATCGTAATAGCCCCTGCCAATACTGGAAGGGAGAGTAGTAACAATACTGCCGTAATAAACACTGACCACACAAAAAGTGGAACTCGGTCTGGTCTTATCCCATAAGAACGTATATTAATAGTAGTTGATATAAAATTTACTGCCCCTAAGATAGAGGAAGCCCCAGCTGGGTGTCCCAGGAGGAAATGTCAAGAATGCACCATTTGACTCTTTGGGTATTTCTAAGTAGAAAGTATTATATCGATATGGGTCTGATTCCCAACCGTTACCGAGATACAGGCCTCTACATTTGGGTAATTAAAACAATAAAAATGCGATCTTAGATACTATTTAATGACACTTGTGGTTTACAAAAAGTACAAACATACAATACACTATTGCACTTATTGCAGAATGGTTTCAAAGTGACCCCCTCCTTCTTCAGTGCACGCGGCGAGCCTCCGATCCATCGAGTCTTGCCAAGGAAAACGCGGAAGTTCATTTCTGAGGTTTATGATCGGCTTTTTATTATGTTTTAGTTACCCAAATGTAGAGGCCTGTATCTCGGTAACGGTTGGGAATCAGGCACATGTCGATATAATACTTTCTACTTAGAAATACCCAAAGAGTCAAATGGTGCATTCTTGACATTTCCTCCTGGGACACCCTGTATATATATATATATATATATATATATATATATATATATATATATAATATATTATATATACATACACAGGGTGTTTCAGGAGGAAAGGTCAATACTTCGGGAGGTGATAGTATCGGTCATTGTGAGAAAAAAAGTTCATATGAACATGTCTAATTCTGAATGGTTATGGAGATAGAGCTGTTTGAATCTGATGCGCGCGCAGCTCTTCCTCCCCGCGCGGTGGTCCCATTCAATGGCCACCAAGGTCTCCAGACCTCTCTCCGTTAGATTATTGTTTGTTGGGGTGGATGAAAAGTCAAGTTTACAAAAGAAAGGTGGATACACGAGACGAATTGCTCGCGAGCATTTTGGATGCTGCTGCTCGCATAAAGGAACGTCAAGATCAACTCAGACGAATAACACGCGATCTTCGCACACGAGTTGCAAAGTGCATTGAGGTTGACGGTGGGATTTTCGAAAACGTATTGTAAACTGTAACAAATTTGTCATTTCTGTATCTGATACCATTCAAAATGCCAATGTTTAAACATTAAATGTTAGAAACAGTAATTGGTTTCTCTTTCTTGATTACCATTAACAATGCTTTTGTATTTGTAGATTCAAACAGCTCTATCTCCGTAACCATTCAGAATTAGACACATGTTCATATGAACTTTTTTTCTCACAATGACCGATACTATCACCTCCCGAAGTATTGACCTTTCCTCCTGAAACACCCTGTATATATATATATATATATATATATATATATATATATATATATATATATATATATGCTACAGGGTGGGCCGTAAGTTTCCATACATAGGAAAAATAAACATTTTTTTATGGACAACCATTTCTATTTATATAATATGCTCTACATGGTTGCCATTGTTTTGAAAACACATTTCAATACGTGTTCCCCACTGTTGATGAACACGCATTAGCACAGTTGACGTTATGCTTGTAATGGCGTTGGTGATACGTTCCTTTAGATGATTTATGTCTCGTATCTTTTCCTGATACACCATGGCCTTCAAGTGCCCCCAAAGATAGAAATCAAGGGGGGTGAGATCTGGGGATCTGGGAGGCCACTCCACAGGACCACGCCGACCAATCCAAGCATCCGGAAACTGCTGATCCAAATACCGACGCACCTGAAGACCATAATGAGGTGGAGCTCCATCTTGCTGGAAGTAAACTGGGAAGTTACCTTCCTCGTTTAGCAGGGATGGGAAAATCTCTTCTTGCAACATGTTAAGATACCTTTCGGCATTAAGATTTCCACTGACAAAATTGGTCCAATAATTCTGTCACCCCATATCCCGGCCCACACCATCACTTTACCGGCACCTTGCACCTTCGTCGGACTCAGCCAGTTAGGGTTAGCATTACTCCAATAACGTATGTTTTGCCGATTAACCTCTCCATTGACGTAAAAATTTGCTTCATCAGTAAACAAGATCTTACGTCAAACGCATATTCTTAGGGTATCTGAAACATAAAAACAAACGTTTAATTTTCCTATGTATGGAAACTTACGGCCCACCCTGTGTATATATATATATATATATATATATATATATATACAGGGCCGGATCTAGAAGTTGCGAGGCCCTAGGCAGATCTAGAAATTGCGAGGCCCTAGGCCTATATATATGAAAATATGGACTTAATTATCGGTACTATACCAGCAATATTAGAATCCCGCATAGACAGAACTATGCCAGCACTTAAAAATTAAACCAAACCAAAATAATCACGCATGGAAATTGTATAAGAAATATAAATAAACCATACAAATAAGTATAAATTATAATATGAATCAAGATTTGTATCGAAAATATAAGACAATGATTTCTAAGATTTATATAATATTATAGGTAATGACTTTCCATAGTATACAAACGTTTTTCATATGTGATGTATAAGAGATGTTGACATTTCATTTTTTAATAGTGAGCGATCGACTTATCAGGCTAAATATTAATGCTTTAATATTTGGTTCAGATGCTCCTTCAATATTACAGCAATGCTTTTCTACTTTTCTTCGAGCTAAACTCTTCAATTAATTGAGAATAATCTAATGAATTTGTTATATCGTTTTCTATTGATAACATAGCTAATGATTGCAATCTCGCTTGAGACATGGTGGAACGCAAATATGTTTTAATAAGTTTGAGACGCGAGAAACTTCTTTCAGCCGAAGCAACAGTAACTGGGATGGTTAATACTATTCGAAGTGCAACATAAACATTAGGATAAATCTCACTTAGTTGTTTTTGCACTATATAAACAAGGGCATTTCCGAGATCTGTTTTCTCAGGTATAAACCTACAAAGTACTTTAAGTTCTTCATAGAGTTCTAAATCATTAATATCACTTGAACAGAACGCGCAAAACGGCTTGAGCGAGGCCCCCTTTGGCGCGAGGCCCTGGGCGATCGCCTAGTTCGCCTATAGTTAAATCCGGGCCGGTGTATGTATATGTATATATATATATATATATATATATATACGAGGTGTGATAAATAAGTTCGATAAATAGTCCCGCAACTAATGAACGCGTGTCACTAGGTGATGTCAATGTTTATGGCTGATGACGTTACCTTGGCTACTTGCCAAGGTAAACGTTTTAAACTTGGTAAGACGGCTACAGAAACGCACAGAATGCTTGCAGCTGTCTACGGAGATGAAGTTGTGACAAACAAAACTGTTTGCAAGTGGTTTGGAAGGTTTCGAGAAGGAACTGAGTCTTTGGAAGATGATGATAGAAGTGGTCGTCCATCCGTCTTGTTTGTTACAAATTCATCTCCGTAGACAGTTGGACGCTGGTCTAAACGTGTGAGATCATCGAGGAGAGAGGGAGAGCCAGCCTCGATGATGAGCCACGCAGTGGTCGCCGGCATCGGCTGTGACATCTCACACTATGCAATGTGCTAACAGCATCATTCGATCAAATCGGCGCGTCGCATACAAGGAGCTATCACTGGAGCTAGGAATTAGTGAAGGAAGTGTGAATACGATAATTCAGCAACTGGGATACTCAAAAGTGTGTTCACGGTTCGTTTCTCGCGAACTGACTGAAGATCACAAAGCCCAAAGAAAAGAAATTGCTTCTGAGTCGTTGGTTCGACACGAGACAGAAGGGATGACTTCCTTTCACGAATTGTGACGGGATGAGACTCGAGTACACCACTTTGAACCTGAAACAAAACGCCAATCCATGGAGTGGCATCACGCAGACTCCCCACGCAAGTAAAAGTTCAAAATGGCTCCCTCTGCAGGAAAGGTTATGGCCACCATCTTCTGGGACATGAAAGCGGTGACTCTGGTGGACATTATGAAGAAAGGACAAACAATCAACTCAGAGGCATATATTGCTACACTTACAGAGACTCCAGAGACGTATAAAGCTAGTTCGACTGGAGAGAAAACTGAAGACGTCGTCCTTTTGCACGATAACGCAAGACCACACAACAGTGTGCAACAAGAGAGGCCATCACAAAAATGCGCTTGACTGTGTTACCCTTCCCTCCATACAGCCCAGACCTGGCACCTTCAGATTTCCACTTGTTTGGGCCAATGAAGGATGCTATTCGTGGAAGAAAGTTTCAGAGTGACGATGAGGTTGTTGAGGAGGTTAAGGGGTGACTCCAGCGGAGCCTAGCGGACTATTACCAGCAAGGAATAAAGGCCCTTGTTTCAAGGTGGAGGAAAGCCGTAGAAAAGGATAGAGAATATGTGGAAAAATAAAAACTTGTAAAAAGGTATGTAACTACTCGTGTACAAAATTTCTGGAACTTACAAGGAAACTTGGAAAGAAAAAAAAGGTGGGGCAAAATATATTGAGTGACCCTCGTAGAAGACGTAACTCGTGTGTACACTCGATCCATAAAAGTAAGAACAGTTGATAAAATTAGGTCATAATAGCTTACTGTTAGGTTATTAATTATGGGCTCTGTCTCTCAACTGTCTAGATTCTTAAATTTTACTCAAACCTTTGGCGGCCTTTATTATATATATATATATATATATATATATATATATATATATATATATATATATATATGTGTGTGTGTGTGTGTGTGTGTGTGTGTGTGTGTTGACCAAAAGTTATCATATATATATATAATATATGTGTGTGTGTGTGTTGACCCAAAAGTTATCATATATATATATATATATATGTGTGTGTGTGTGTGTGTGTGTGTGTGTGTTGACCCAAAAGTTATCAGAATTTTACAATTTTTGTAATTACAATCGTCTTATTCTATGGTCCTTATCCATCTTTCCACAAGCATTAAAACATTAAAAAACCATAAAAACATCATATATTAGTATCATTTAACTGGCAAGAACAAGCTCTTTATTTTGTGATAAAAACAACGATATTATCTGCACGATAAAAAAACGAAAGCACAATATAAAGAAATAAATTCCGAAAACTTTTGAGCCACCCTAGTATTCAAGAAGGAGGGGCCAAGGGCGAATGCCCACAAAAACGCCCCTCCCATAGAGGAATAAGAGAGCCAAAATGAAGGTCCAGGGTTTTCGAAATGCCTGGACACTTTGCGTTTGAAAGATTGAAAGTCATAGACGAGTGAAAAGATGGATTTAGGAAGATTGTTTCGGAGTTGACCGGTTGAATAGATGAAAGATTAAAAATACCGATTAACCCTTGTGTTAGAGAGCTGGACAGAAAAGGAATGAAAAAGTGTCGAAAGTCTGGTACTGTGTGCTCTCCTTAAAGGAGGAAGCATGCAATAGAGAGTTCAGAAGAGCAGTGTCCGTTATAATAGCGACAGTAAAGAGAGAGAGAGAGAGGGATTGAAGACAATTAGTAAGAGGCAAAAAGCCAAGGTTGAGCCATCCCACACATGAGAAGTGTACTCCATACAAGGTCGGATAAGGCCCCTGTACAGAGACAGCAACTGAGTCGGGGTGAAAAACGTTCTCTTTATCTTATTAGCGTGCGTCAAAATTTCTTTTTTCTTATTGGAAATATTTCTGTAATAAAGTTATCGTTGAATCTATCAATAATTCGATATGGGCCTACTTATTTCACTGGCCACTTTAACATTTATAATTGAGACGGTATTCCTTCATCCCTTTTTCAAACGATGTCTCCAATTTTTAAATCAATTTTGCTTTGTCTTTTTATCGTATAAGTATTTGCATCGTAACGTTTTTCAGTTTTCTTTTGCGGATGTAAAGTCTTTATTTAATCTGAGCAACATTTCCACCACATAATTTTCATCCCAGAGAGTAATTTAGTCGTTGTTTTCTTAGAGAGCTTGCAAATGGAAAATTGGGATCTTGGCCATGAAACAGAAAAAATGGAATGTTTTAAATACTGGTCTGATAAGATGTGTTCAAAACTAAAACGAATGATAGTTGCTTATCCTAAGTTAAGGAATCGTCCTCTGCTAAGTGAGAAATGCGTGTTTTTATATTCCCATTTTGTCTTTCAACGTAGAAATTACCGGTCGGCTTAACTGGGACAGTAAATTTTATCTTAATTTGCAAGTTAGCGCACACTTCCTTAAAAACGGCGTTTTTTAATTCAGTACTGTTGTCTAAAATACATTCAGTAAAACTGGCATTACTGCAAGTAAAATTCGTAAAAGCCTCAGTTGTACCAGCAGATTTATTTGGTATGGCAGTCGCCCAAACATAGCGGGTAAAGTTATCAATAAAAACTAATGCACATTCATTTTCATCATAATATTTTGGCAGTTGAATTAAGTCTATGGAAAGACGTTGCATAGGTCTATTGATAGGAGGAAAAGTTCCTAATTCTGCTGTTTGTTGGCTATGTGATCGGCGCAATTGGCATGGTGCACACGTTTTTGTGTACTCTTTAACGCCTTTCAAGGCCCTTTGATCATCTTTAGCCAAATAAAAATTTGAACTTGTTCGTTCTAAGGTTCTTAAGAAACCGTGATGATAAACTACAAGAAAATCGTGTTTTAATTGTAGGATAGATATAACTAAAGATTTAGGTACGACAAGTTGGTTTCTAATATGCGCTGTGTTCTTATAAATTTTTGGGACTTTGTATAATATGCTTTCGTCTAAATAGTATAAATGGCTTTCATTCGGTTTCCGAAGAGGTGCATTACAATTACCGTTCAAATGCTGTATGATGGGTTTTGAAAAGTTATCATCTGACTGCTCTTTCTGTACGGTTTCTAAATTTAAACTAAGAATCGATTGAATACATTGGACTGAGCCTACCGCGTTAATATTCGAGACTGGGCCTACTGGAAGTGTGTCCTGTTCTGTTGTGCGTGAGATGTAGTCGGTTAAAGTAATTGCTTTATCGAGTAAATAATGGAATTCGAAGTCAAAAGAACTTAATTGTAGTGCCCATCTACACAATTTTAGATTTCTATTTTTATTAAATATGTATGCTAATGGCCGGTGATCGGAGTGAATATGAAATTTTACGCCTGTCTGATTATATCGGCGAATTTATTAACTCCCTCAAATTACAGCCATTGTTTCCTTCTCTAATGTTGATTTTGCGACTTCAGAATCGTTAAGTTTTCCAGAAAAATAAGCAGTGGGCATAGGGATCTCTGTCCCATTTAAAGAGTTATCAGACGTCCGCGTTAAAACTGCACCGAGTCCTTTATTTGACGCGTCTGTGTATAAATGAAATAGTTTAGTAAAATCTGGACTTTATAATTTTATACAGTGCCGGATTTAGCAGTGTGGGGGCCCTGGGCAGCCTCTATTATGTCCACTTTAAACCATTTCTACTTACTGTCCTACTCATATCTAGCCACAAACTCCCTAATAAATCAGCAGGTTATTAATTACACAAATTATACATTACTTCAAACTCATACAAATATGTTTATTATAAAACTGTGTGTATTATATTAAAGCATTATAAAAAACATTGAATTCTACCGTATTTTACTAGTTTACTACTAATATATGCGTTTTTGACATACTGTTTCTCAGACTCAGAATAGTTCAGTAGAAAGTGTAGGGGTAGAAAGAATCGCAATAAACCAGGAACTTTTCGTGACTTGTTTAGCGAAATCCTTGACAATATTACTGAAGTTCAACTCGCGCAGTATGTCATACTCATTGCTCACTATCGCTAGCTGGCTAAGCCGTTCATGTGCCATTGCTGTTCGTAGCCTGTTCTTGATAATTGTCATTTTACTGAATGATCTTTCTCCACTACAGTTAGTGACCATTAAAACAAGATACATACGAAGGGCTGTTTCAACATTGGGAAATGTGTCTTTAACAGATTTTCAATGATTAGTCTGTACTTTTCAAATGATGGTAAAAAACCTGCAAATTACAAAAACCAAAAAATAGTATATATTATCCTTACTATTCAATGAAGCAAGAATAAATCTTATGTGGATACTGAAAGAAACCAAAACATTTCTTCGCAGTGTTTTTTTATGTCAATAAGACAAAAAAGTTTAAGGTACTTTGTGGGGGGGGGGGCCTTGTGTGGGGGCCCTGGCCGAGCGCCCATGTTGCCCACCGTTAAATCCAGGGCTGTGGAGTCGGTGATAAAATTTGCCGACTCCAACTCCGACTCCAAAAATTTTAACATTCCGACTCCGACTCCAGAAATCTGACTTGTATAATTACGACTCCGACTCCGATGGAATGTTAAGGCCAAATTGATTACGATTAGCTTTATTAGGCCAATGGAGATTCATAAACAAGGCATTTCGTCACCACCACATGACTCATCAGGTTACTTAGTGGCTGTAACTATGCTTAATGGCTTTTTTTTTCTCTTTATTAAAAAATTACAATAAATCCCAAAATACAAACTGATTGAAGTTTAAACAAAATAAGATTATTGGTTTAGCAAATTAATAAGATGTTTTTGTATTATTATAAACATGCTTCCCTGAAAGTTTGTAAAGTATTGAGACAAATTGTCCTCTTGGTTGTTGGAGGTTGATGCATGTGCTGACATATCTTTTACAAATGCGGGGCTGTGTGGAGTGCTTGAAGCGGCAGGGACAAATAAAGTTTGTTGGTGACGTCTTTCTTCTAATATTCTATGATCATTAGTTCATTACTTAACCGACCTATCCTCGCTTCAAACAAAACATCGTTAATTAGCTTCATAGCTATTGTCGCTGCTTCTTGTGGCAGTTCCTTTAATGCATGACCAACATATTTAGCAAAGCAATCAAATGTTCCTTCTGTAGTATTTAATCTTTGTGCGACTAAATCCAACACCATGTCACTTTTACTGCATGTTTTCCGTTTTCGAATGTTTCTTGTGGGCAAACTGGCAGGCGGATCAGTAGGACTATCGCTCACTTCTCCTGGTGTCGGTGTATCCGTAGAGAGTTGCAAATCTTCATCGCCTTCCTAAAAAAGATTTTATGGGTGAGTCAAAAGTAGCGCCCGATTTCTGTTTTTTCGGCTGTCAGATTCTTTCTGGGAAGTCATGTTGTTAATAATTGTCTTGCAGATTATTAATTTTCTTAGTTTATTTATTTTTGTTTTTGTTTTGCAGGTTATTGCTGAGAGTTTGGAAAGTTACTGAATTTGCACCAAATTGAACCATGAATTACCTTTCAATGAATCAACGCATTGCGGCCGTGAAACATTACTACAAATGTAATGAACAACCAACGATGGCGGCACGCCGTTTGGCACAGGAATTCGATATTAACCCACCCCAGGGAAGAAAGATACGATTGATTGTCGAGAAATTTGAAGCAACAGGGTCGGTAGCCACAGCAAAGAAGTCCGGTCGTCCGAAAACGGCAACGAATGTAGCTAAGGCTGAAGAAGCCATCAGGAGACTGGAACAAAGTCCGCAAAAGTCAACTCGCCGTTTATCTGCAGAGTTGGAAGTGAGCCAATCAAGTGTTATCCGTATCCTTCACCAGAAAAAATGGAAACCTTACATTCCACGCTTACTGCATGCCCTTCATGATGAAGATGACGACCGCCGTCTTCAATTTTGCGAAGAGTTCTTAGCTAAACTTGACGAAGAGGACACAATGCTAGACAACATCTGGTGGTCAGATGAGGCATGTTTTAAGCTTAACGGCACAATTAACAGACACAATTGTGTCTACTGGGCTGCGGAGAACCCAAGAGTGACAGTTGAGAAGGAGGTAAATTTACCTGGCGTGACAGTTTGGGCAGCCATATCTCCATTAGGGATAATTGGACCCTTTTTCTTTGAGGGATCTGTCACTGCAGAAATTTACCTGGATATGCTGCAAACCTTCTTTTGGCCCAGGGTACAAGATCAGGACTGTTATTTCCAGCAAGATGGAGCTCCACCTCATTATGGACGTCATGTTCGTCAGTGGCTTGATAAAAACTTTCCCGGAAAGTGGATCGGCCGCCGCGGTCCGATCGAGTGGCCGGCACGCTCCCCAGACCTTACACCTCCAGATTTCTTTCTTTGGGGGGCTCATGAAAGACCTTGTTTATCGTGAAAAGCCTCGTACCATTCAGGAATTGAAGGCTCAAATCACTGCAAAGTTTGAGGAAATTGATATCGAACTCTGCAGGCGTGTGTGCCACTCTGTGCCTGCTCGGCTGCAATTGTGCATCAATCACGAGGGAGGGCACTTTGAAAATTGCAAGTAAAACAGCTTGGTACAGTTCCGTAATAATTTTCCCCCGAATAAATTGTTAGATAAACATGTCATTCATTTATTTCTACCTTCTTGTACACTGTAATACAAATGGCAAACAAACAATCAACTGACAGAAATCGGGCGCTACTTTTGACTCACCCTATATAGCTTAAATGGTACCCAGTATCCTACAGGAACAACTCCCAGCAACTAACAAATTCTGCTAACATATGAGGTGTGTTCAAAAAGTTCCTGAACTGGTTATGCTGCGTGCACATCACATGATGCACATGCACATCATGTAATGCATATTGTAGTATGACTCGGTCTGTGTCCAAAGACAGTTACTGCTTGTTGATATATTTTGTTCTCTCATATATATATATATATGGTGTAGTGGTTAGCGTCGCTGACTACGAATCCATCGGCCCCGGGTTCGAGACCCGACGGCAGCCGGCGCGCAGCAAAACCCAGCTGTTCATCCTTCTTCACAATCAAGAAAGTGGTTGGTAGATAAATGGGTACCCTAGGTGGCCTAGTGGTTAAGACGCTGGGCTGCTGATGGGGCGTGGTTCGGATTCCACGTTAAACTGTAGGTCTAAGGTGGAGTGAAAAGCTTGACCTTCGTCAGAATGAACAATTCGGGCGGAAGCTAACCAAAGGTTATATATATATATATATATATATACACACACACACCAGGAGAAGTGAGCGATAGTCCTATTGATCCGCCTGCCAGTTTGCCCACAAGAAACATTCGAAAACGTTTATTTTAAACGATCTCAAGTCTGCCATTTTTTACAATAAATATAATTGAGACACAAATATGCACAACCACCCCTAACGAAGTCTTGGTTCTAACTGAAAAGAAAACCATAGCTTGGCTCCGCTCAAAAATATCAGACCATGTCTGGTATCTTTCAAGCAAAGCGTTTCATTGAACATGGAACTTGAATGCTCCCACACGCTGTCAAGCATCGCGTCATTTTATGCTTGAACATGGAACGCGGACGAAAAGATGGAGCGTGTATGGCCACCTTACCATGTTAGAATCTAGACCAGCGGTCGGGAACCTATGGCTCGCGAGCCAGATCTGGCTCTTTTGATGACTGCATCTGGCTCGCAGATAAATCTTAGCTGACATTTCTTAACACGATAAGTAATGAGTAATTCCTTCCTTTTTTAGGCTACGGCCACACACGACGATATTTGCCGTCCAAAGTGTACGATAAATATCACGCTCCTAACCACGGCCTTGGCTCCTCCCACTCAGTGACGTAGGATTCTTGTGATTGGCTGTCTTGTGCGTGACGTTACTGATATTCATATACAGTCAGTCGCTTTTCAGCAGTGGTAGTGGGTGGTAGTGCTATTTTATGCAGAGCAAACCCTTTTGACGAAGATGGCGAAAAGAAAAAGGGATGAGGAGTACCGTACATTTCAGGACGAATGGACAGAGGAATTCGCCTTTGTAGAAAGAGCAGGTACTGCAGTGTGTCTAATATGTATTGATAAAATTTCATCGATGAAACGGTCAAATATAAAGCGGCACTTCGACACACGCCATGCTACATTTGCATCGAAATATCCAGCGGGAGACAGCAGGAAGAAGGCATGTCAAGAGCTACTGCGCAGAGTGCAAACCAGTCAACTGCAACTCAGTGTATGGACCCGACAAGGTAACTGGAATTCGGCTAGCTTTGCTGGTTCTTTAGCAATAGTGAGGAACGGAAAGCCATTCACAGATGGCGAGTATGCCAAAACATTCATGCTTGATGTGGCCAATGAACTTTTTTGACGACTTTTCAGATAAAGACAAGATAATCAAACGAATAAAAGACATGCCCCTGTCAGCAAAAACTGTTCACGATCGTACCATCATGATGGCAAATCAAGTGGCGGAAATACAAGTGAAGGACATAAATGCAGCGTCATACTTTTCCCTCGCTTTGGATGAGTCAACAGACGTAAGCCATTTATCCCAGTTCAGTGTGATTGCAAGGTATGCCGTCGGTGACACACTGCGTGAGGAAAGTCTTGCTGTTTTGCCAATGAAAGGGACAACAAGAGGGGAGGATTTATTCAAGTCTTTCATGGAGTTCGCTAAAGAGAACAATCTACCGATGGATAAACTTATTTCAGTGTGTACTGATGGTGCTCCGTGTATGGTGGGGAGCAACAAAGGATTTGTAGCGCTTCTTCGTGAACATGAAAATAGACCCATCCTAAGTTTTCATTGCATTCTACATCAGGAGGCGCTTTGTGCTCGAACGTGTGGCGAGCAGTTTGGTGAGGTGATGTCGCTGGTGATTAAGGTGGTCAACTTTATTGTTGCTCGAGCTTTAAATGATCGCCAGTTTAAAACACTGCTGGATGAAGTTGGGAATAATTACCCCGGTCTGCTTATGCACAGCAATGTGCGTTGGTTGTCAAGAGGGAAGGTTCTCAGCCGTGTTGCGGCTTGCCTGAGCGAAATCCGAACTTTCCTTGAAATGAAAGGCGTCAAGCATCCTGAGCTAGCTAACACTGAGTGGCTCCTGAAGTTTTACTACCTCATGGACATGACTGAACATCTGAATCAACTCAACGTGAAAATGCAAGGCATTGGAAATACAGTCTTATCCCTTCAACAAGCAGTGTGTGCATTTGAAAACAAGCTGAAACTCTTTATCGGGGATATTGAAACAGGTCGTTTACTACACTTTGAAAGACTGGGACAATTTAAAGATGCGTGCACAGCAAATGACCCCGCTCAACATTGTGATCTCCAGCAGCTAGCTGGCTTCACATCTAATCTCCTGCAATCATTCAAAGCACGCTTTGTAGAATTTCGTGAGCGCACTCGTCTTTTTAAGTTCATCACTCATCCACACGAGTGTGCAGTGGACAAAGCCGACCTGAGTTACATCCCTGATGTCTCCATAAGAGATTTTGAGGTAGAAGTTGCTGACCTGAAAGCCTCAGACATGTGGGTGAATAAATTCAAGTCATTGAACGAAGATTTGGAAGGACTTGCGCGTCAGCGAGCAGAGCTGTCGAGTAAACACAAGTGGACAGAAATGAAAAGACTTCAATCCGAAGACCAGCTGATTTTCAAAACTTGGAACGCGCTTCCAGTCGCATACCACACACTGCAGCGTGTGAGTATTGCCGTGTTGACCATGTTTGGCTCTACATATGCATGTGAGCAGTCGTTCTCACATCTGAAAAACATCAAAACCAACCTACGGTCACGTTTAACGGATGGAAGCCTCAATGCCTGCATGAAGCTTAACCTGACCAACTATCAACCAGACTACAAAGCCATCAGCAAACCATGCAGCACCAGAAGTCACATTAGTCATATTGGTAAGAAGTATTGAATTTATTATTGGTTAGCTTCAGTATAACGTTATTAAAAAGAATAAATTCAGGTAATTATTATACTCTAAATTTTTTGGTCTTACTTAAAAAATGCACGCATTTAGTTGTATTCAGTGTTAAAAAATATTATAGGGCTCTCACGGAAATACATTTAAAAATATTTGACTTTCATGGCTCTCTCAGCCAAAAAGGTTCCCGACCCCTGATCTAGACTGAGAAATTGCGCGATTTTAAACCTGGGATAGAGCCAGGTTTAAATTTGATTGGCTGGATGACGTCACGAGAGCGCTTTTCGCTTGGTGATTGGTTGACGTCCGCCAAGTTGATCATGGCGGCGATAGCGGCAAATTCGATTTTTTTCTAACATAATTTCCTTAAACTTCACCATAAAATGATATGTTCCCAGTATGTAATTAACTGTAGTGTGATGTACGTATATTTCTAAAGTCGAAAAGGGTAGTGTATGTTTATAAAGCCGCGACGCCTCTTAGCTGCATATTAGCCGTGGGAAATGTAAAATTCATTGGAAAAACACGCTAACAAATTTTCCTTTGCTACACGAAACAATGCAAAAGCCTATTTCAGTAACGGAGTGCGTGGGATCTTATTAAATTTATAACAATTTAATAAGGTTAGCTACCACCAGAAATGTAGTATTTTATTTATTGCTATATTTGGCCGATATATTAATAGTACAACAGGTAGGGCTTAAATGAGTATCCGTCAAGCTTTACCAGCCGACTTTTCACTGACAACCTTAACGAGACGAAATAACTTACGGTTGGATTTTGGTTATGAAAATAACTGTCTGTAGTGTACACCTTTTTTTTTAATTATCTGTTTGACTTTTTACTTATTTGCCTTTTTACTTATCGCTCTTTTCTCTATTCTCTTTGTGTCTTTATACGGACGCGGGCAGACGGGATAGCGTAGCCTCCATTAAGATTTTGAACAGTGCAAAAGAACCGGAATAAATTACACACTATTACTACGATTTTTATTTACGTAGAAACAGTTTGAACAAACAGGGTAAAGCGAGTGTGGACCCATCGTTAACATTTTATCGCTGAGAGAGAGAGAATTAAATATTTTAAATTCACAAGAACATATTAATATGAAAATCACCCAAGTAGGACACAACCCGTCCGAGGACTGATTCTGGGACATTCATCCTCCAGTCTGGGCATATTTATTTATGTACAAAACCTCATTAAATTTCTTATTAAACATTATTACATTCTTATAAACAAAATATTAAATTCTTATTAGACATTTTTATCTTTATTAAAAAAATACCAATACACGATAGTCATTTAGTTTGAAAGTTAAGTTTTTGGGGTAAGGGCGAATGTTATTACATTAAACAGCACTGAGAAAGAGTGGTAATTTATGACTAACAATAAACTGACAAGCTATACTTAAAAAAATTTGAGAGCTCCAAAAACCTGTGATCCTGACTGAACAAAATCTAGAATTCAGCTCCCCGGGTGTGCAAGATCTTATGGTACCCTTGTAGATGGTCCCTCCCCCTACTTCTCGCCTATTCCCAACGGAAACACCCACCAAAAAAAATATAAAAACCGTAGCAAGCTTTTAGAAGTTACATTCAAACAAACATCTTCAATTTATCTTTCCTTAATAACTACATACAAAAACGCTATATTAGAAAGTTTAATTAGAAATACTTAAAAAAAACATTGTACAGGGTGAGTCAAAAGTCTGGAAACATGGGAACTATGCTTATATATATACAGGGTGTCTCAAAAGTCACTATCTTTTTCGGTGACATTAGATGTTTTTTTTTAAAATGCTATGCTGGCATAAAGATATGTACTTCTGGTGCAAATTTGTGTATTTAAAAAAGTTAATTGGTTTATTATCTTGACATGCTTGAACAATTCCTCTAACCTCAACTTCTTACAGATGGCATTCTTGACACAGTAGTTTTTCAGCAGGATGGAGCACCGTGCCATTATGCAATAATTGTACGTGATTATCTTGACAGACGCTTCCCCGGTCGCTGGATTGGTCGTGGAGGAACACAACCATGGGCAGCACGTTCACACCGATTTAACACCATTAGATTTTTTCGCCTGGGGTTTCATTAAGTCTAAGGTGTACACTGGTAGAAGAATTAGTGATGTAGCCGAACTTCGAAATCGTATTACCGATGCAGTTCAGAAAATAACACCTCAAATGCTGGAAAGTGTGTTCCGGGAACAACTTATCGCTTTGAGCTCTGTAGAGACACTGATGGTCGCCATGTGGAGACAGATAAATAAATAGCACTAATTCTTTGTGGCACTTACTTTGAAATAAATATATTTTTCATGTCTTAAACCAGTTTTTCGTAATTCCCATTATTTTTCAAAATAGATAGTGACTTTTGAGACACCCTGTATATTGAAAAGCATAGTTCCTATGTTTCCAGACTTTTGACTCACCTTATCTTAACATTCTTCATTACAAATATTTCTCAAACAAATACAAGTAAACATTGACGTTATTTCAAAATTTCTCTCGGTGCCATTTATTAATTTTATTACAAGTTAGATCTGTATATATTACACCGAATGTAATTCAATTTTTATCATAAGAAGTTCGTAAGTTAACGATTCCGAAAGTTACCCAAGTGTTTTCAAACGCATCCTCGTTAACTTACAAGGAATACCTTATAAGCCTGGCAAAACAATAAGGTTTGAGTACAATTTTAATGCAGATACAGCTTGGAGAGAAGCCTATAATCCACGCGCATATTTTCAGATCAACGGACTTCATAGTGATGTCACCATGACCACCGATCTAAAAATGTGGCCGTAGTTTATGGGCTTCAGGGAGTGCTGTCTGGATTGTAAATTATTATTTATTATTATTATTTATTATTAGATTTTGAAAGAGGGCTCATTGAACTTGGAAGCAGAATCGAAACAACAGTATTTCTGATCCCTTCCACGAACAGTCAGCATCCTTCAGTTTACGTGTCCAAGATTTACCCTTCTGTTCCCCTTAGAGCGCCATCCCAAATTCCAAGAATATTCAGGTAAATTTGAATTAAATGTATGAATCTGTGTGTAACGAAATCTTTTCTGTGAGAAGAAAAGTTGCGGCGAAGCGCCTATATCTAGGTTAAAATTGTTATTAAACTGCTTTATTGAAAGACTTAAAAATAAAATAATTTGCCATATATAAAGTGTTTGTAATAAATATATACAGTGTATATATACAGGGTGTACATAAAGTGAGGATCTATTTTTGTGAAGCACTTGGAAATTATATGGAATTCAATCATAAAATGATAAAGTGGTAACATTTATTAAATAATTAAGAGTAGGATTCGACGTGACGCCCATCAGTATCCCTACACAGCTCAAATCGTTCCGCAGCATTTCTAAACACATTCTGGAGCATTTGCGGGGTTATGTTATCTGCAGCAGTTCGTATACGTGTGCGTAAGTTTTCAAGACTCGTAATCTTCGTCTGATAGACGTGCGATTTGATAAAGCCCCATGCAAAGAAATCTAAAGGGGTTAAATCTGGTGATCTCGCTGGCCAAGGTCTGTTGCTTCCGCGTCCGATCCAGCGATTTGGAAAACGTCCATTTAGATAATCCTGAACAATTTTGGCATAGTGACAAGGAGCACCATCATGTTGATAGACGACGGTACTAACAATCCTATCCCCGTCGTCTACCAACATGATGGTGCTCCTTGTCACTATGCCAAAATTGTTCAGGATTATCTAAATGGACGTTTTCCAAATCGCTGGATCGGACGCGGAAGCAACAAACCTTGGCCAGCGAGATCACCAGATTTAACCCCTTTAGATTTCTTTGCATGGGGCTTTATCAAATCGCACGTCTATCAGACGAAGATTACGAGTCTTGAAAACTTACGTACACGTATACGAACTGCTGCAGATAACATAACCCCGCAAATGCTCCAGAATGTGTTTAGAAATGCTGCGGAACGATTTTTCACGTCGAATCCTACTCTTAATTATTTAATAAATGTTACTACTTTATCATTTTATGATTGAATTCCATATAATTTCCAAGTGCTTCACAAAAATAGATCCTGACTTTATGTACACCCTGTATACTGTATATATATATACCTTACCTTACAACCTTACAAAGGTTCCACGTGATGATTTCTCATTTCGCGAAGGTCAAGCGTGTCGCCCCTCCTCTCGAGTTGGCCTGGTGAAGTAGTGAGTTGGATTCTTGCGCTCTCCACCTCACATAGCCAGGTACGCCCGGCTCATCGGGGATTGTTCTGAGCCAGGCGTCAAGTCTTCTTTTGAAGATTTCCACTGCAACTCCCTTCGTGTTTCTTAGGTCTTTGGGCAGCTGATTAAATAGTTTTGGTCCTCTCACTACAAAACTATTTTCTTTCAGGGTTAAGGATGTTCCCTGTCTCGCCTTCAATTTGGGAATACGACACAGTCTACCGTTTCTACCTTCCACCGTTGTTTGGGGAGTTATGGATTCAGAGTAAGATTAGGGACTAGTTTCTCCATTATTTTCCAAGTGTAAATAATGGTGTATCTCTCTCTTCTCCTTTCCAGTGAATATAGGTTTAGTTCTCGTAACCTTTCCCAGTAATTTAGTTCTTTGCACCCATTGATCTTGGCTGTGAAACTTCTTTGAATCCCCTCCAGCTGTCTAATGTCTTCTTTTTTATATGGGGATGTTAGGACCGAGCAGTATTCCAGTTTGGTATTATCAGGGTTTTCAGTAGGGGGATCATTACATTCCTATCCCTTCGTTTAAAAGTTCTCAATATCAGACCCGTTATTCTCTTTGCTCTGTTTACTGCTATCTTATTTTGTGTTTCAAATTTCGCATCATCTGTCATTACAACCCCTAAATCTTTTGCTCTGGAATTTCTCTGGACTTCCTGTCCATTTGGGGTATAATATTCCATGGACTTTAGGTCTTCTCTTTTTCCGTACCATAATAGCTGAAATTTCTCGGTTTTAAACTTCATATTGTTGTCTTCCGTCCACTTGTAAATTTTGTTTATGTCGGTTTGTAGAGATCCTATGTCTTCTGGTTTTCGTATTTTTTACTGATCTTTGTGTCATCTGCAAAGGATGTTACTGTGCTGTCTCTGGTAACGTCCTCATCTATGTCAGTTAGCATGATTATGAAGAGTAGTGGAGCTAATACCGTTCCTTGTGGTACTGAGCTGAGGACCTCTGATTCTGATGAAGATACTCCTTGTACTGTAACGACTTGCCTCCGCTCACTAAGGAAATTATATTCCATTTCCCTACTTTTCCTGTTATTCCCATATATTTCAGTTTATGTATTATGATTCCATGGTCACACTTGTCGAACGCTTCAGCAAAGTCTGTGTATAGTACATCATAGTTTTCATTACTTTCAAGTGAATCAATAATGTTGTTGTAGTGTTCCATTAGTTGTGACAGGCATGATCTGCCTGACCGAAACCCGTGTTGGTTATCATTGAATTTTTTCTGAGTTTCCAAAAAGTCATAGATTTTCTGTCTAACATTTCTTTCAATATTTTGGTGAGATGAGATGTAAGCGACACTGGCCTATAGTTTTTGGCCTCGGATCGATCTCCTCCTTTATATATTGGGACGATGTTCGCGCTCTTCAGGATGCCGGTATTTCTCCCGTGTTTAATGATCGTCTCCATATCCAGTATAGGGGCTCAGCGATTGCATTCTTGCAGTTTTTGATCAGTGTGGCATTCCATTTATCCGGTCCTGCCGCTGAGTGTGTTTTTAGTTTCCCTATGACTTGTGCAATATCCTCCGTCGTAAAGTCGAAATCCGTTATACTTTCCCCTTGTGATTCTTCTTCAAAGAACGCGTTTCTATCGCATACCAGTTTGTCAGTTTTTGGGATACTGAAAGATGATTCATACTGAGCTTTTAATATTTCAGCTACTTCTGTTAGATCATCAGATAAATCACTATTCTCATTTTTTAAAGGCCCGATAGTCGCATAGTTTTTCGACTTTCTTTTTGCGAAATTATAGAAGTACTTTGAGTTAGCCTTTATCGCTTCTATAGCGTCATCATCTTTTTCTGTATGCTTCTCGATTAGTTCCTCTATGACGACATCGATACTTTGCAGTTTATCATTTAATATTTTTCTGATGTTATCTTTACAATTACTTAATTTTGCAGTCACTCTTTTTCTCTTTCGGAACAATGCCCTCTTTTGTCTTTCGAACCTGCTTCTCTTTCCTCACATATATATATGTGTGTGTATATATAGTATATATATATATATATATATATATAATATTAATATATATAGTAGATATATATATGTTATATATATATATATATAAAGTTATATATATATATATATATATATATATATATATATATATATATATATATATATATATAGTATATATATATATATTTTTTTTTTTTTTTTTTTAGTTCGGAAGAACCGATTCGCCTCTATTTAAAGGGCATATCTCAGCGGAAAAACAAAGAAAAAGTGAGAGGAAAGACAGAGGAAAAAGAAAGGGTGGAGGGGACAGTCGAAGTGGAAAAAGACCAAGGATGACAAGGACTGCAGGGTCGAGCCCCATCATCCTTGGGTGCTAGGGCCGGGAGGGCGCACGTGAAACCTCCAGGAACAAGCACGTACAAACGAGCACAAAGAGCACTCAAGAGCACGAGCTTAGAACCCCCTTGCGGGGATATATATATATATATATATATATATATATATATATATATATATATATATATATATATATAATATATATATATATATATGATATATATATATAAGATATATATATATATAAGATATATATATATAAGATATATATATATAAGATATATATATATATATTATATATATATATATATATATATATATATATATATATATATATATACTGTATATTATATAGTATATATATATATATATATGTATAGTATATATATATATATATATATATATATATATATATATATATATATATATATATATCGTATTTGACGGCTTACAAGACGCTGCACCGTGAAAGACGCACCTTAATTTTTGAAAGGTAAATTCAAGAAAAAAAGTTTTTGATGCACTTTATTTACAATGGATATGTAAAATTCAATAAAAAGAAAACCCAAAAGCCAATAAAGAAAGATAATATGATTATTACTCTTATTATTTGTTATTAATCAATTAATTAATTGATGTGCTGTATTGCCACTTTCGGCTTCCAAGACGCAGGGCAATTTTTTAAGGTATTTATAAGGAAAAAAGTGCGTCTTATAAGCCGACAAATACGGTAATCACTTTTATTTTGAAGTACAATATATATTCTAAACTTTCTCAACAAAAAAGAGACCTCGCATTTAAAGGACTGAATTGGTTAGAAGCAAGTACCGTGGGGTCTTTTTTATAAATAAAACACTATTTCACGAATGTGACAGCAGCTTTACGGTGGGAATGTGAAAGAAAGCAGAATTAGTACACATTATGTTCATTCAGGTATCAGTGTTATGTATGAACTTGCATATTTTAGGGGCTACGTCGTGGCCACGTAGCAACACCGCTTCCCGTTAGATCTGCGAAGTTGTTGTTGGTTAGCCGATCAACCCACCCTGATCGAGCAAGCCGGCGGCACGCAGGTAACCGATCGCCCTCTCCGGAGTGGACCAGAGGTTCAGCGCACTAGTGATGTGTTGTGTTCTATGTTGTGCTAGAGCGGTACAATCTGTCATAATGTGTTCAATTGTTTGTGGTGTGTCCTGGCACAGGTGGCAGGTGTCATCTGTGGAGTTGTCTAGTCTGTGTTAATGTCTGTAAGTTGGGGTGATGTCCACATCGGAATCGTGCTAAGTTAACTCGATCCGATCTGCTCAGGCTGGTCTCTGACCTGTTAATGGGTGGCGGCTTCGCACCTAAGACCGCATTCGGACCGAGTCGTGTCAGTGCTTTGTGGGTTAGGTGTGTGTGTGTGTGTGTGTGTGTGTGTGTTTTCTGTACTGTGTGATGTCTGTGGGGCGTGGCATGGAATGGAGTATTTAGTTATAATGTCTCTCTGGTGTTACCTTGATGGTGCCAGGTGTTGGTGCATGATTGTACATGTAGTGGCAAGGGTGTTGTGGGTTAGTTGTCGCTGCTGCCATGAATTGTGTTCCCCTCATGTCTAAATGTTCCCTAACTTTCAGTATTTTTGTTTCTGTGTGCAGGTGTTCTATTGGTGTTGTTTGAGTACATCCTGTAATGATACGAAGTGCGTTGTTTTGTATTGTCTGCAAGGTGTTTATGTGTGTGTTTGAGATAATGGGTGCCCAGCATGGGCTAGCATAGTCCATAACTGAGCGAATGTATTGTTTGTATATGAGTGATGTTGTTTCCTGCTGGTGTCCAAAATTTGTGCCTGTTAGTACCCTAAGTGTGTTGAGTCTTGACGTACATTTGTTTTTAATGTCCTGAATGTGGTTTGCAAAAGATAATGATGTGTTGTATGTAGTGATGTGAGGAGGGAATATTCTTGTTCTCCGAGAATATTCTGAGAATATTCTCCAAAATATTATTTGCTGAGAATATTCGAGAATTTTCTTTTTTCTTAGTTTTAAAACATTTTTAGATTGTTTTACAGCTTTTTAGAGAATAAAGAAAAAAACATGATTTAAAAAAAAAAAAAGAAGCTATTATACTGAGAAACTGAAATTGAACACTTAATTATAAGGATATTTTTTATTTGTTTCTATACTGTTTTGTATGATATATTTTATTAATTTCTATATAATTTTGAAAAAAATCAAATAAAAAATAAGATTTTTTCATAAAAATCATTATTTTTTTTTATTTATTAGCTATTTATTAGCTATTATACTGAAAAACTGAAATTGAATACTTCATTACAAGGGATATTTTTTCTTTCTAAACTGTTCTCTGTGATATTATATAGTGATGCACCGGAGGCAGATTTTGGCCGGAGGCTGGAACCTCCGACTTAGTGTTTTTTCCTCCGGCCGGAGGTTCCGGCCAATTGATTTATTTCAGTATTTATATGTGTGTGTGTGTGTGGTCCATCGTCTCATCTATTTAGGGTTTATATATTATAGTCCTGCTGTTTTAAATTATTAAGTCTTTAATAACTTAAACTTTATAAAAGTCGACTTTCTATGCTTTGTGTGTGCTAATTTCTCTAAAAATTCCCATTGAACAGAATATCCTCAGGTTACGAAACTTATGTTGTCTTGCCGAATGCTAAGTAAAGTAGCGTATATCAAATCAATATAATACAATCACTGATCATTCGTAAAATAAATTATTATTACAGTCACTGAGAACTGAAATATTAATACAATCACTGATCACTCATAAAATAAATTATTATTACAGTCATCTGAGAACTGAAATATTCGGATAGGTGCAGAAATGAGGTTTTATAGTTTTATAGAATTAAAACTAAAAGTTGTCAGAATTGAGTTTGGTGTACTTGGCACCGCCGGAGTTTAGTGAGACCTCCTGCCGGAGCAGGAGGTTTTCTAAAATGGCCGGAACTCCTGCTCGGCCAGGAGTGATATATTTTATTAATTTCTATATATAATTTTGAAAAAAATCAAATAATTAAAAAAAAATTATGATTTTTTCATAAAAAAGCTGATACTGAAAAACTGAAATTGAACACATAATTACAAGGGATATTTTTTTTATTTCTAAAGTGTCTTGTGAGATATATTTTATTAATTTCTATATAATTTTGAAAAAATAAAAAAAATAAAAAAAATCAATTGATTTAATCAGGTGATTAAATCATTTTGATTTAATCACTGCCATCCCTGGTAAATACTGTACTTTGAATTGAAGTACAGTCTTTATACTGGGTGATTCAGATAAATGGGACCCATAAAAAAAAGCCAAATATTCTTAATATTTAATTCCTTTCATAAAAACTATATATCATTCGAAAGAGTAGAGTTACAAGTTTATTATGAAATATTTATTTTTTTAAAATGACTCCTTTCAAATGTGCTCCATTAGTTGCCAAGCATTCCAGTGTTCTCGCTTGTAAGTTCTGCATCACTTTTGCAAGAGTGTGCGGTGGTATGGCCTGTATCTCATTTGTGATGGCGGCCTTCAATTCTTGCAAGGTCGTTGGGTTATTTCTGTAGACCCTACTCTTTAAATATCCCCAGATATAATAATCTAAGGGAGAAAAATCCGGAGACCTTGCGGGCCATTCAACGTCTCCAAATCTTGAGATTAACTCGCCTGGAAACGTTTGACGCAAAACTGCCATGCAGAATGCAGAATCCTCGAAAAAGTACGGCCCTATGATCTGAGATGCAGTAAGACCACACCAAACAGTTACACGCTGACTATGCAACGGGACTTCGGTAATATTCAATGGATTTTCTGTTGCCCAGAAACGACAATTTTGTTTGTTTACAGTTCCATTCAAGTGAAAATGGGCTTCGTCTGACATAATCAAAGTTGCTAGAAAATTGGTGGTGTCATTTACCTTCTGTTGGATCCATTGACAGAATTGTCGTCTTCGTGCGAAATCTCCATCGTTTAGTTGTTGCACTGTTTGAATTTTATATGGAAAGAGCATTAAATTTTTCTTGAATATACGGTGTGTTGTTCCATATCCAACCCCTAACAGCTGAGAAGCACGTCTGATGCTTATGTTAGGATTATCCTGTACAATTTCATGAGTTCTGTTAATGATCTCGTCTATCCTTGCTGTGCGCACTCTTCAGTTGGTTTTCTTTTTCCAATGCTGCCAGTTAGGGAAAAATTTCTGACACACCGACGGATTACTTTCTTAGAAGGTGATTTTGACATCTGAAAATTTGTCTTGAAAGATCTTTGAGCTGAAACTACACTTCTTCCATGCTCATAATATTGCTCAGTTATGAAACGCAGCTGTTCCACAGTCCATGCAGTCATCTTGAAGGGTTAGTTTTAACTGACACTTTTATTTTGTTTTGTATCTTATCTTGTCTTGTATTGTCAAAACCTATACAATCCTGTACAAACTTGTAACTATCCTCTTTCGAATGATGCGTATGATTTTATAAAAGGACTTATACTTTAAGAGTTACAGGGGTTTCTTTTGGGTCCCATTTCTCTGGATCACCCTTTACAATGATTCAATAAATTTTTTGCATTAGTTAATTTATTTATTTCTTCACCCATCCTATCATTCACTTCTGACTTAGAATTTCTCCATTTTGACAGAACTGAAGTTAAGTTGTATCGGAATAGTTGAAAAACCTCTCAGATATTCTAAAAAAGAAAATTCTTGAAAATTCTCGGTTCGGAGAATATTCTCAAGAGAATTCTCGAGAATATTCTCCTAAAGATTATTCCCGAGAACTTTACATTAGTTGTATGTGACCCCATGTATTTTGGTTTTGTGAGTGTGTGGAATGTTGGTGTTGTTTAGTGTAAGCTGTGGAGTTATCTGGTGTTCTTTTGTGTTGCTTGTAAGCAAGGTGATGGTTGATTTTGTGGGCGCTAATTTGAGTCTATTGTGTGTGAGCCAGTCTTGTATACTGTTTATGTATGTTTGTAGGTTATTTGTAGCGGTGTCGATGTTGTTGTGGGTGGATGTTAGAGTTGACTAGTTAAGTGACGTTGGGTCTGTTCAGTAGTTGGATGGGTGACCGATCTCTGCGCCCAGATGATGTAGCAACCTGTGGTTCGCGTTCCACTTGAAATTGTAGGTCCCCCTCCGTCACAATACCCTTTCCGTTACGAAGGAGGCTAAACAACCCCAAACTTATCATTCCGGGCAGATCGAAGGTCGACTACAAATTAATTATCTCTGGTTGTTGTTGTTTAGCCGATCAGCCCACCCTGATCGAGCAAGCCGGCGGCACGCAGGTAACCGATCGCCCTCTCCGGAGTGGACCAGAGGTTCAGCGCACTAGTGATGTTGTGTTGTGTTCGTTGTTGTGCTAGAGCAGTACAGTCTGTCATAATGTGTTCAATTGTTTGTGGTGTGCCGTGGCACAGGTGGCAGGTGTCGTCTATGGAGTTGTCTAGTCTGTGTTTATATGTTAGTAAGTTGGGGTGATGTCCACATCGGAATCGTGCTAAGTTAACTCGATCCGATCTGCTCAGGCTGATCTCTGACCTGTTAATGGGTGGCGGCTTCGCACCTAGGACCGCATTCGGACCGAGTAGTGTCAGTGCTTTGTGGGTTAGGTGTGTGTGGTATGTGTTTTCTGTACTGTGATGTCTGTGAGGCGTGGTATGGAATGGAGTATTTGGTTATAATGTCTCTCTGGTGTTACCTTAATGGTGCGAGGTGTCGGTGCGTGATTGTACATGTAGTGGCAAGGGTGTTGTGGGTTAGTTGTCGCTGCTGCCATGAATTGTGTTCCCTCATGTCTAAATGTTCCCTAACTTTCAGTATTTTTGTTTCTGTGTGCAGGTGTTCTATTGGTGTTGTTTGAGTGCATCCTGTAATGATACGAAGTGCGTTGTTTTGTATTGTCTGTAAGGTGTTTATGTGTGTGTTTGAGATAATGGGTGCCCAGCATGGGCTAGCATAGTCCATAACTGAGCGAATATATTGTTTGTATATGAGTGTTGTTGTTTCCTGCTGGTGTCCAAAGTTTGTGCCTGTTAGTACCCTAAGAGTGTTAAGCCTTGACGTACATTTGTTTTTAATGTCCTGAATGTGGTTTGCAAAAGATAATGATGTGTTGTATGTGACCCCAAGTATTTTGGTCCTGTGAGTGTGTGGAATGTTGTTGTTTAGTGTAAGCTGTGGAATTACCTGGTGTTCTTTTGTGTTGCTTGTAAGCAAGGTGATGGTTGATTTTGTGGGCGCTACTTTGAGTCTATTGTGTGTGAGCCAGTCTTGTATACTGTTTATGTATGTTTGTAGGTTATTTGTAGCGGTGTCGATGTTGTTGTGGGTGGATGTTAGAGTGATGTCATCTGCATATGATGATAATGTAAGCTTGTTATCTATGGGTGTTGGAATGTCATGCATGTATAAGTTGAAGAGTGTTGGTGAGAGAACAGAGCCTTGAGGGACCCCGTTCGGAAAAGCTTGTTTTTGGATGACTTGCCATTAAATGTGACATGTGAGTATCTTCCTGAAAGATAGTTGCTCAGCCACCTTTTGGTCTTATTGTGCAGGTTTGTGTTGAGTATTTTGTTATGAGAGGGAAGCGTGGGATAGCATCAAATGCTTTACTAATGTCTATTGTTGCTAATAGTGTACGTTGAGCTGGTCGTCTGGAGTTGATGCCATCCATGATGTGCTGCGTGAGGTTAGTGAGTAATGTCGCGGTTGAGTGGTGAGGTCTGAATCCATGTTGAGTAGGCGATAGTGGAATGTGTGGGTTGGTGATTTGTAAGATTAGTCTTTCTGTCACTTTGGAAGGTGTGCATAGTAAAGTAATGGGTCTATAGGAATCTGGTTCTGTTGGATTTTGTTTGGTTTGAGTAGTGTAATATTCTACCTTGTTTCCATATGTCAGGAATAATACAGTGTTGGTATGAATATGTGCTGATATTTGTGAGAGCTAGTATTCCTTGTGGGCCAAGTGTTTAAGGTGTATGTTAGATATGTTGTCTGGTCCAGTAGCCTTCGAATTCTTAATGTTTTTGATGATCTTGGTGGTCTGGTCTGTATTGAAGGGTGTAATGGTTTGTCGAGTCTGTAGGTTTTCTTGTGTCTGGCTGTTTGTCTGGTTTACGTCGTGGTGGTGGTTGTCAACCTGAAGCCTACTTATATCTAGTCAGGCCACTCTACTACAAATTTTTATACTCTCTTGTGAAATATAAGAAAAGTCAGTGAGACCATAAATTTACAAGATACCATAGCCATCAAAATTCTGAGCTTCACAGCGAAAGCCAGTGAGACAAAATTTGTGAAGCTGCATTGAAAATATAAGTCTTAAGGTAAATGTTATCCTCTAACTGGCTTAAAATTTCCTATTCAAAATGGTTTGTATAAAGTTATTTACACGTTTATTGCTATACGTGGAACAACCGTATATAGGAATAGTTAAAATGGTATATATACAGTATAGTAGGCAGAGTGAAACCAGATAAAAGTTTTCTTTCCCTTCAGGCACACTGAAATTATATTGTGGTTCTAACTAGGGAATACAAAGAAAACTGAAATTATATCCTGGAGTATCTTGAACTGCTCCATTTTTGCCAAAATATGAAATGGGTGTCGTAACTGCGTTTACGGTGGTTTATAACTGATTCTTGGCTATGTGTTGGGGAAACATATAGATATAACCCACATGTGCCATCTATTCCGTTTAGGTGTTGTGTTGTAAATGGTGGTTTGACTGCATGCTTCACGAACAACAGAAGTACCAGATTGATTAACAAAGAAACTGAAGATATTCACAGTATATGAAGAAACTCTGAAGAAAGTTCGTATAAGGAAAGTACCTGATTATGTTGTTGAAACTTTACATTTTGTGCTTCACAGGTTTAACTTTGTGGTGCTGAATTCTTCCCAAGAAGATTTCTGTATTGGATTTTAGACATACTTCCAGTGAAAATTAAAGGAAAAAGAAAGAAGAAACAGAGTCCATATTAGAGCAATTTAGCAGATAGGCGGGCAGTACATTTTCAGAACTCCAACAAAGAGAGCAACACAAAATTGGAGACGAAGGATAAGCACAAAATAACAGAGGATGTTCTTTTAATAGATTCACAGTAATAACTGAATCTACACACAGTATTATAACCAAAAGTTAGCAGCTGACGAGGAAGCTTCTAACAGTGGCTGTATCCTCCAGCGCGGGACACGTCAACGCGAAGAAGAGGCGACGTCAAACCGAAACATCAACGCCCTGGTGGCCAAACTTCCTCATGTGAAAAATTTGGGAGTACCAAAATGGAAGACCCACCTAATCTTGGATAAGCCATATTGACATTAAAAAAAATAATAACAATAAAAAATAAATCAGAAGGAGAACTTGAACTATTGCTGAGAAAAATTAAAAAGACACCAACGAAGAAACAAATATGGGATGAAAAGAAAAAAAGATCCCATAGCTAGCAATGGCAACTCGGTTTTTGGGAAGAAGAAGAAAAAGATCGGGATAAGCTGAATAAGCAGAATAACAGGGAGGACGGAGGGGCGCGAGACGGAAGAAGCCGGAATAAAAATGTTCATTATTGGTGTCAAGAAATAAAACATAAAATTTCAAGGTAAGAAGTTCATAAATTTCCCTTCGGTTATTAAATTTAGGTTAAATAAGCTGACATTTCAGCTGTAATTGTTTAACAAAAGAGTATGGAAGTCCTGTTTATGGACAAATAGCTAGGCTGGTTCATCTTTGGCCTAGGTCTTCCATCTCCAACGTAGCCTAGGTTGTGTTTAGGCTACTCTGGTTGGAGCAGGACCTATTTTTTCCATACTCAAATCTCCGTGCAGCGGGCTGTCTACAGTTGGCCAGACTGGCAGTCGACGGCCTGTTGCGTGGCACGGTCAGAGTGCCAATCGGCTCCCGGGGCCGGACCTATACCAGCGTGCTATTTTTAATTTACGGAGAGCAATTGCGTGCTCCCCGGACTACTCTTACTCTCCGGCGACATTAAGACTAATCCAGGCCCCACTATAACTTACACATGTCACCATACACAAAGACGTAGACACAATAGGACCATGAGATACATACAGAAGCATAATATTAACATATTACAGTACAACGTAGATGTCCTCACAAACAAAATCATGCAGCTTAAGGAATTCGTACACAAACGAAACATCCACATAGCACTTACACAAGAAACAAAACTAAAACCTACACACAAAGCACCCACCATTCCTGACCACGGCGATCCGTCAAGATCGTACTGGGGGTCACGGGGGTGGACTCCACTTACGTAAAAGCATTAGCTACACTGATGCCACCCAAAACATTACAAACACAATCCAAGCAGATAACACGATAGAAATACAGGCAGTTAACATTAAGACACGCGCAAAGCACACCACCACACTCATCAACATTTACATCCCACCAGATAGTTCACCTCAGGTGCCAGCCAATTACAATCCACAGTTACACAATCTGGTCTCTCTCACTAATGTCATCTTAGGAGGAGACTTCAAGCCACCAATGCGAAAAATGCTCTGTACGAATTGGTCCACAATTAACCCACCCCTTATATCTCCAGTCTATACTATAGAGTAGATCAAGTCTAGCCTAGAGGGGTCAGCCTAGAGATTCCGGAAATGGTCCAGAGCGGGCAGATAAATTGAGGTCCACAGTAGGATTCCTCACAAGAATTAGGTTTTTTTGGTGTTAAGTCAGTCAACCGAGACCGTAGTTCCCTTATTTGCTGTTCAATTGAGCTTACCTGATCATCATCATCAGCGTAAAGGTCTATCAATTGTTCTTCAGCCATTTCGGATTCAACTAACTCTGAAATACTCTCATTAATGGCTATTATTTCCTTCTTTTTAATTTCTAATTTAATAATTACACACTCTATATTTTTCTTACCTGGTTGTGTAATATTGTTAAAAGTGTTCACAGCCTTTGTAACAGCTCCCAACTTTGCCCCCCTTTTCTTTTTTAACTTTTTCAATTCTGCACTGTCCATGTCTAAGTCAAAATTGTTTAACTGGGGATCGTAATGAAATAGAGGACAAGAAGAAATTACCAGAGAAGAGAGAGCACAGACAAAACAGTCAAGTTCAAATTTGGTTTAATCCCCCCCAAGTACTTGTGTGTCACTCAGGTCTAAGCTTATAAGAGAATGAGACTCCTTTAATGTAAATGTTTCCTAGTTAGGCCCTAGGTTGTAGACCTAATTAGGCTTGCTCAGGTTAGGCTTAGGCTAGACTTAGGCTATTTAGCCTAATTCTGCAATTTTTTGTTAAGTAAGCTTAAGGTTTCTAAATTCCCCACACACGGACCACCAATGCGAAAAATGCTCTGTATGAATTGGTCCACAATTAACCCACCCCTTATATCTCCAGTCTAACTATAGAGTAGATCAAGTCTAGCCTAGAGGGGTCAGCCTAGAGATTCCGGAAATGGTCCAGAGCGGGCAGATAAATTGAGGTCCACAGTAGGATTCCTCACAAGATTAGGTTAGGGCAATCTACCTTCACCTTTGTTAAGCTATGAGTTGATGCTGGGTCTTAGGTCACAATGTAGGCCTAACTTGTTTGACCCAGCTTAATTTAATGTTCTTAACTGTTTGGTGTTAAAACTCATATTAGTCACTTACTTTTGGTTATTACAGTCTCTCCCTTCTCCGGTTGTCTCATTCGAGAGCGTACTTTGCTGGTACGTCCTCTCGCCCCGTTCTTCGTTTTTCCTTTTTCCCTTTATTCTCCTCTTCGCGGGGCTTCTTGTACCAGCGTTGTCTTGGTTTATTCCTCGGTTGGTTGAGCGGTAATGTATCACCATTACCGAGCACGCTCCTCCCACACAGTATATAAATACTAGTGTGGAGAATAACTCTGGTGAGCAACCAATTGGTTTCTTCCACCCAGTTATTGACATAAAAGGAATTTAATGATTGTTAGATTAACTACCTACCTACTCAGTGAACCATTTTCGTTACCTCCCAACTACCCACTCATCAGTTTTCCATAAACACTAAAGACACTAGTTGGTACCTGCACAACCAAAGCAACACCAGAGGCGCAAACATAGCCACACAACTAAACAGCCTCTTCATTCTTAACAATACCGAAGAACGTACACACACACACACACACACACACACCACATCAAGCAGGATACTCAAACTCTTCCCCAGACATAACGTTCTATTCCCCCTCACTAACAACACATACACACTGGAGAACAGAAAAACAACTGTCATCAGACCACCTGCCCATCATCATTACAACACGTACTACACTCTGCCCCCAACAGCCTTAGGCACACTTACAGAAATTACAAGAAAGTTGATTGGGAACAGTTCGAAATACAGACTGAAGAACAATTCACCACATTAAACAGCATACCCATCATAAACATCAATACAACAATCAAGATATTTAATCAGATCATCAATAATGCAAACAAATACATACCCGAGGGCAACATTAGGAAATACAACCCAAATTACACTAGAGAAACAGCCCACCTCATAAGGCAACGTAACAACCTCAAACATAACACACAAACACCACACACAAAAACCATGAAACAGCAGATACAACAGCTCAACACAGAATTAGACAACAAACTTAAAGAAAAACAGAAACATTTAAGGAATTCATAACAACACTAAACCAGGCTATACAAGACTGTACACAGCATTACCCACTCTAACAGCGGCACTCACACCTCACACGCGGTTATATGTCGCAGCCTAAATAATATCCCAACATATACACAACAAGCTAACATTCTAATTAATCACTACGCAAAGATAAGTCACTTAAACAGAGACAACAACCAGAAACATGCAGACAGAGAAACAGCCAGACACAAGAAAACCTACAGACTCAACACGACCATTACACCCTTCAATACCGATCAGACCACCAAGATCATCAAAAACATTAAGAATTCGAAGGCTACTGGACCATAAAAAATATCTAACATACACCTTAAACACTTGGGCCCACAGGGAATACTAGCTCTCACAAACATCAGCACATATTCATACCAACACTGTATTATTCCTAACATACGGAAACAAGGTAAAATTATTACACTACTCAAACCAAACAAAAATCCAACAGAACCAGCTTCCTATAGACCCATTACTTTACTATGCACACCTTCCAAAGTAACAAAGACTAATCTTATAAATCACCAACCCACACATACCACTATCGCCTACTCAACATGGATTCAGACCTCGCCACTCAACCACGACATTACTCACTAACCTCACACAGCACATCATGGATGGCATCAACTCCAGACGACCAGCTCAACGTACACTATTAGCAACAATAGACATTAGTAAAGCATTTGATGCTATCCCACGCTTCCCTCTCAAACAAAATACTCAACACAAACATGCACAATAACACCAAAAGGTGGCTGAGCAACTGTCTTTCAGGAAGATACTCACATGTCACATTTAATGGCAAGTCATCCAAAAACAAGCTTTTTCCAAACGGGGTCCCTCAAAGCTCTGTTCTCTCACCAATACTGTTCAACTTATACATGCATGACATTCCAACACCCATAGATAACAAGCTTACCTTATCATCATATGGATCATATGCAGATGACATCACTCTAACATCCACCCACCCACTGGCTCACACACAATAGACTCAAAGTAGCGCCCACAAAATCAACCATCACCTTGCTTACAAGCAACACAAACGAACACCAGATAACTCCACAGCTTACACTAAACAACACCAACATTCCACACACTCACAGGACCAAAATACTTGGCATCACATACAAGTTACAACACATCATTATCTTTTGCAAACCACATTCAGGACATTAAAAACAAATGTACGGCAAGACTTAACACGGTTAGGGTACTAACAGGCACAAACTTTGGACACCAGCAGGAAACAACATCACTCATATACAAACAATATATTCGCTCAGTTATGGACTATGCTAACCCATGCTGGGCACCCATTATCTCAAACACACACAAACACCTTACAGACAATACAAAACAACGCACTGCGTATCATTACAGGATGTACTCAAACAACACCAATAGAACACCTGCACACAGAAATAAAAATACCGAAAGTTAGGGAACATTTAGACATGAGGGGAACACAATTCATGGCAGAAGCGACAACTAACCCACAACACCCTTGCCACTACATGTACAATCATACACCAACACCTGGCACCATTAAGGTAACACCAGAGAGACATTATAACCAAATACTCCATTCCATACCACGCCCCACAGACATCACACAGTACAGAAAATACACACACACACACACACACACACACACACACACACACACAAAACTGACACGACTCGGTCCGAATGCGGTCTTAGGTGCGAAGCCGCCACCCATTGACAGGTCAGAGACCAACCTGAACAGATTGGATCGAGTTAACTTAGCACGATTCCGATGTGGACATCACCCCAACTTACAGACATATAAACACAGACTAGATAACTCCACAGACCACCTGCCACCTGTGCCAGGACACACCACAAACAATTGAACACATTATGACAGACTGTACCGCTCTAGCGCAACTTAGAACATAACACAACTAGTGATGTAGGTCACATCCGCATCCGCATCCGCGGAACATCCGCACATTTTATCGCACCTGCATCCGCATCCGCACTTTGGATTGCGGATGTCGTGCGGATGTGGACCGTTGAGATAAAATGTCATTAATAAGCGGAAATTATCAAATTCTACTATATTAATAGAACTAGTTCATTGTGCGCAAAAGTGATGCAAGCGACAAGACGAGAGGCTGTTCTTGTATGAAGTTACTCTCTTGCAACCTACTTAGATCCACGTTACAAAGCTAAGTTATTTTCACCTAGTACATTAGAACGAGTTAAATCATCACTTGGCAAAGCAGTTGAAGAGCTTCAATCTCTTGAATCTGTCGCTTCGCCACCTACCAAAAGAATAAAAGTTTCAGTGACAGAACCAACACCTTCAACAAGCAAATCTATCACAGAATCTGTCTTTCAGTTTCTTGAGTCAAGCAGCAATGACGAGACCTACGCGATGTCAAAAGATGTAGTAAAAATGATCGAGAGCTATCACCAAGAAAAACGCCTGGCTGCATGTGACAATCCTATTAGTTGGTGGAAAAATACGCAGAATATCTATCCATACTTGAGTAAACTTGCGAGGAAACATTTAGCCTGTCCTCCAACAAACGTACCAAGCGAGAGATTATTTAGCAGTGCTGGATTAATATATGATGAAAAGAGAAACAGACTGGCAGCAGAAAAGGCAGAAAAATTAATGTTCCTTAAGCATAACCTTCCTATAATTAAGTTTGAACATTAAACGATGAACATCTTAGTTTACTTTATTTTAATTACTCATTTATAAATATGCCTAATAAAACTTTAAACTTAATATAAATAGTTATCAAGCTAATTAAAGATCTCTTTCTATAAGGGTGGAGGTTGGGGAAAGAGGTCGGTGGGGTGCATTTGAGTTGGGTTTACGTCCCGCATCCTGGTAACACAATTATGGTTTCTAATTGTGGCTGAAACTCAACAAAATATAACGAACTTATTTGCAGACGAATTCACTAATTGATTTCTATATTAGTTAGATGCTTGATATTATTTTATATGTTCAGAGAAAAGTACAGCAATTATTGTACAATTAATCAATTATACTACATTATAGCTACCGCTCTCTCTATATAATAACTTATTATATACGTTAAACACAACAAATCTCGAATATATCCTAAAAAATAACGAAAATGTAGACATCCGCATCCGCGGATGTTGAAATCAAACATCCTCATCCGCATCCGCGGATGTGAAAAAAATGACATCCGCTACATCACTAAACACAACATTACTATTGCGCTGAACCTCTGGTCCACTTCGGAGAGGGCGATCGGTTACCTGCGTGCCGCCGGCTTGCTCGATCAGGGTGGGCTGATCGGTTAACCAACAACAACAGCAACCCACACAAAACTTAAAAATATATCTTCTGCAAATAATTTTCAGGTTATTTAATGAATTTCAAATTACTTTTTCTTTTCTGGATTAATGATATTGTCGAATTTAGTGTTTTGTTTCAAGGAATATAAAGAAACAAGGAAAGAAAAATAACCACTTTTTTTAAAATTTGTTTTATTAAATACATATAGCCTAGAGTATAGAAACACACAACAAATGAGTGCACAAATGGTAACTGCAAAAAACAACCATAACTATTCGAATAAAGAAGGCAAACCTTTAGCAAAATCCTTTTGGTTTCTACGTCTGGCATCAGACTACGTGAAATCATTCTAGCTCTGTGATGAAACCATCTCGTGCTTCAAACCCAAATACCACACTTGAAGAGTCCGTCGCTAATTTAATACAACGCTCTACATTCTGGGTATGACCGAATGATTGGGATAATTTGGAATGTTCAATTCGTTTTCTTTGGTAGCTAAAATTTCTGCTTTTGTTGGCTGCATTGTAAGAGGTGGCTCATTTAGTTTAGTATTCCAATTAATTATTTCATCCCAGTCCTTTGCATCAAAATTAAGATTAGGAACCTTGAAATCTCTCAATTCTAAACTTTGACCAGTCTCATTTCGCAAGTCCATGATTTTGCTAACAGCTTTTGCACGTTTTTCCCTAGCTGAGTCACACAACATTGCCAGAAGAATACTTTCTGGGTGAGCAAAGTATGCATTTCTACTCTTCTCTAGGCAAATGCTTAACCCTATTAATTGCAGAAAACACGTGCCTTGGGCCATCTATGCAATTAGGTCTACACTTGATGTGAAACCAATTAGTCAAACCAATTTGTCACACTGAAGCAGGCCCGGATCTAGAAGAATGGGGGCCCGTGGCTAATTTTTTTTTTTTGGGCCCCCCCTTGGCTACAATTTTTTATTATATAAGGATTATAAGCTTTGTTTACGAGGAAAATTAAAGGTTTTCAGAACAAACATATTACTTTACAAATATTTTACTTTATTTTGCATATTATATTTTCCTGAATTAATAATTTTACACACACCTACCTACTGATTATGAGCTGGCAACCGATTGAATCGACGAGCCTTTTTTTGTGCAAATTCATTAATAATATTAGTAATTAGTAAATTAGTAAATGTAATAATAAATGTAAAAAACTAAAATTAAAATAAATAATGTAGAAAATGTGGGGGCCCCCTCAAATGCGGGGCCCGTGGCTGCAGCCCACATAGCCCCCCCCTAGATCCGGGTCTGCACTGAAGTGTGCTATTGTGTAAAGTTTCTTTGTTGGTTTCACTGTTGAAACAAAGTTTACAAACCCTATTATCAAGAGTTAACCATCTAGCATGACTAATAGGACCTGGCTTTACATGAGCAAGGTGTTCATCAATTGCACCATTTTTGATTGCTGAAATGTGGTATAAGTACTGCCAGGACACACCACAAACAATTGAACACATTATGACAGACTGTACCGCTCTAGCGCAACTTAGAACATAACACAACTAGTGATGTAGGTCACATCCGCATCCGCATCCGCGGAACATCCGCACATTTTCTCGCACCCGCATCCGCACTTTGGACTGTGGATGTCGTGCGGATGTGGACCGTTGAGATAAAATGTCATTAATAAGCGGAAATTATCAAATTCTACTATGTTAATAGAACTAGTTCATTGTGCGCAAAAGTGATGCAAGCGACAAGACGAGAGGCTGTTCTTGTATGAAGTTACTCTCTTGCAACCTACTTAGATCCACGTTACAAAGCTAAGTTATTTTCACCTAGTACATTAGAACGAGTTAAATCATCACTTGGCAAAGCAGTTGAAGAGCTTCAATCTCTTGAATCTGTCGCTTCGCCACCCACCAAAAGAATAAAAGTTTCAGTGACAGAACCAACACCTTCAACAAGCAAATCTAATTTAGGTACAACAATTATCACAGAAAATTTTTCAAACAATTACAAATGTCTTCCCAATTAAAAGAACTATCCAGCCCCGTAGCTAGGACCAGTGGCGGTTCCTCATATGGGCAATATGGGCAGCCGCACAGGGCGGCATTTGTGGAGGGGCGGCATGAGCGCCTGCAAAAAAAATAAAAATAAAAATAAGAATAAATAAATAAAGAAATAAATAAAAATAAAAAATAAAATAAAATAAATAATAAAAGATCAATAAATATATTTTTATTAATAAAAAACCATCTATTGCATTTTCCATAAACCTTCCCATAAAAGACCTAAACAATGCAAAATGCTTCCAGATTAATATTATTGGGAATAAAGGCCCATACTTTAACATATGTAGTTATTTTTCTGGGTTTGGTTAAATAGTGAAATGTATATTATTTATTACAGAACGAATCTTCACACTAAGCCACTAAGGTCTGTCAAATAACCGCAAATGGATAAGAAGAGGTCAAAGCTATCAGGTGCTCAGTTTAGAAAAAAGAGGAAAGAAGAAGAGGAGAAACGAGCAAAAGATAAAGGTATAGAGCTATGTCATCTACTCTTCACTGCTATATTGCACTGCTATTTTGTGATATAGCTTTCTGAGTCATTTGAAGTGTACTATTATGTATATAATTAGCCATTAACCAAGGAGGTTGTATTATTCATTTGTTTCCTATTCTAAAAGTTTAATAAATTGTGCTTAATAACATGTTAAATTAATTGTACTAGCCTATTCATGCATTGGTCTGTTATGTTCTATTTTACTATTTGCAGGGGCACTTTTGAAATATTTTGGAACACCCTCTGCCACTAGCCAGGATGAGAAGCCGTCTACTTCTGCCATTATTGAGGCTGAGGAGCCATCTACCTCCTCAGCCTCACATATGTCTCCACAAATGCAGTCTGATCCTGAGGATGAAGACCCATTTGCTTCTACTTCTCCCCGGCAGGACTCTTCAGGTGAGTTTGTGTGCACATATGTCTGTGAGTGTGTGCGTGTGTGTGTATGTGTATGTGTGTGCATCCCTGCAAAGCATTTTGCAAACTTATAAATTATAATGTTGTTATCACTGGGTCTGGGTTACTGGGTATGTGTGGTGTTTCACCACCATAATTCCATAACACCACCACCATAACAAAGTGCTGTGAATAATGTGTTATCTAACTTAGGTGTGTATACTAATGAGTAATGCTCTTGTTCTTTCTATTAGAAAGGCCTGGAGCAGAATCGCCTCCTGAGGATGAGTCTCTGTCCACCGACCCTGCTAACTGGCCTTCAGTTCTGACTGAGAGAATTCGGACACAACTGGTTTCCAGGGGACCAAGTCAAGTACCATCTGACTTTGTATTCCCTAGAAACGACAGTGACGGAAGAAGTTTCCACCATCAATACTTCAGGAAGTCATTGGTTAGTGGGGAAAATATAACCAGAAGTTGGTTGGTCTATTCCTTAAAAAACAAGCCTTTTCTGTTTCTGTTGTACATTATTTTCCAAGAGGAAAATAAATTTAACAAGTTTGGGACTCTCGGACTGGAAGCATGCAAGCTCATTGCTCACATCACATGACAACAGTTCAGAACACCTAAATTCTATGAAAATCTGGAAAGAACTGGCAGTGAGGATGAGAAAGGGGGAGACCATTGACAAGCAGGAGATGGCACTTCTGGAGGCTGAGAAGTTGAGATGGAGAGCGGTGCTGACACGTCTCACTGCTATTGTGCATTCTCTGGCAGTTAGGAATTTGGCACTAAGGGGACATACAGAAAAATTGTTCTCACCATCAAATGGCAATTTTCTGAAGAAGTTGAACTGATGGCACAATTTGATCCTATAATGCAAGAGCACATTAACCGTGTCCAAAAAGGGACCTCCAGTCACACCAGCTACCTCGGCCACCACATACAAAACGAACTCATTGATTTGTCGAGCAGCAAGACCATTTCAGCAATGGTGAGCGACATCAAACAATCAAAGTTTTTTTCAATAATTCTAGATTGCACTCCAGATATCAGCCACACTGAACAGTTGTCAGTTGTGATTCGGGTTGTGTCACTGGAGGGGAAGCCCCATATAAAGGAACATTTCATGGGGTTTTTGGAGGCAGAGGAGTCCACTGGTCAACATTTGGCATCTCTGATTCTGAAGAGACTGGAGGAGCTAAAAGTTCCTTTCATGGACTGTAGAGGACAATCATACGACAACGGGGCCAACATGAGGGGAAAAAACAAGGGTGTTCAATCCAGGCTCCTAGAAATTAATCCCAGAGCTCTGTTTGTTCCATGTGGGGCTCATTCTCTGAATTTGCTTGTGGCCGATGCTGCTAAGGGATCTATTGATGCCACAAGTTACTTTGGCATCTTGCAGAAGCTTTACAACTTGTTTTCAGCCTCCACACAACGATGGGCCATTTTGAAAAAACATGTGAACATCACATTGAAGATGTGGTCTGATACAAGGTGGGAAAGCAAGATCAAGAGTGTGGAGCCCCTGAGATATCAGGCAGCTGCAGTGAGAGATGCACTGATCGAGGTGAGGGACCACACCAAAGACTGTAATAAAGGTCGAGGCTCAATCTCTGTCAGAGGAGGTTGGGTCATACCGCTTCGCCATTTGTTCAGTGGTGTGGCATGACCTGTTGTGCCAAATTCAGCATGTGAGCAAGCAGATGCAGTCTCCTAGCATGCACGTTGATGTTGCAGTAAATCTCCTAAAAAAAACAGAGAGAGGTCTCCGCAATTACAGGGCAACAGGTTTTGTGGCTGCACAAATGGCAGCCACAGATATCTGTGAACAAATGAATGTGGAGGCTGTGTTAAAACAAAAACGGCTGAGGTCCACAAAGCGGCACTTCTCCTATGAAGCATCTGATGAGCCCTTGATTGATGCTTTGAAGAAGCTGGAGGTGACATTTTTCAATGCAGTGGTTGATGCTGCAACATCAGCCATTCAGGAAAGATTTTCCACGTTGGAAATTGTGGGAGAGAAGTTTGGAGTGCTGACACATTTCCAAAATCTCACATTTGAGGAGCTGACAGAACAATGTGTGAACCTTAGTACTACACTACACTTTAAGGGACAATCTGACTTGGATGGCAGAGAGCTTGCACAGGAGCTGAAGAACTTGCCTGACTTGCCATCAAAGACCATATCCTTGCTTGAACTGCTGACATTTATCCATGAAAGGGAGCTCTCTGAAATATATCCAAATTTGTGGACTGCTCTCAGAATTGGTCTTACTCTTCCAGTCACTGTTGCTGAAGCAGAGAGGAGCTTTTCAAAGCTGAAGCTCATCAAATCCTACCTGAGGTCAACTATGTCACAGGAACGCCTTACCGGTCTGGCCATCATCAGTATAAATCATACAATTGCTGAGCAGATTTCATATGATGATTTAATTCATGACTTTGCATCAAGGAAGGTAAGAAGAGTCAGGCTTTAGATGGCAGTTGTGCTGTGGTGCAATTTATTTTGTTTCTTGTTCAAAGTGTAGCATAATAATTACCCTCTCTTAAGTGTCTTATTCTATTTATGTGATAGAGCATTTGTACAATTTAGAAATTTGATTCTCTAGTTTATTTATGGCAGTTGTGCAATTTAATTTGTATTTTTCCTGTTCATAGTATCATAATTACATTCTCTTAAGTGAGTTATTCTATTTACGTGATGAAGGATTTGTAAAATTCAGAAATTTGAGTCTTTGTTTTGGTTCTGAAGTTCCAACAATTAGTCCAATAAAAAGTTATTTTGTGAAAGAGTTATGTCTGTCCTTTATTTTGGGGGGATTCGAATGTGTGTGTGTTGGCGAACAGGGGGGGGGGGGGCGCTGAAGGTGAGGTTCGCCCAGGGCGTCATGTAAGCTAGGACCGCCACTGGCTAGGACTTCCCAAAGGGTTGGGGGCAAAATTGTAGAAAGGCGGACTTTTTGGTACAACGACCTAATCACTGCGGAGGGGGGTTTATAGTAGTTTCAAGAAGTTTGTGAAGTTTCAAAAGAAAATGTAAAAAAATGCAAGTGTTTATTTATTAAATTATGTTATATATTATAAAATCACATCATAAGTATAACTGTGGTTACAAAAATGGACCTTCCCTGTCAAGGGGGGGGGGCAGTCGTTCGACCTCCCCCCCCTCTTGGCTACGGGCCTGCTATCAGAATAAGATGAAGATAAAAATAGTGATATGGCTGCACCAGTACTAAAGTCATCTTGTAAACCACTGCAACTACAAATTTGGAAGTACAATGTATACAGATAAAGACTCAAAATAGAATTTGAATAAAATAAAATAACCATGATCTATTTACAAAAACAAAATTTGTTTTCAGAGGAATACACATCATTCAAATAAGGCACCTGCACTTGAAAAAAGGGCACTTGCCAAAAATTGATGGGGGGGGGGGTCCGGACGTCGCCGACCCTCCCCCTCCTAGATCCGCCCTTGATTGGTTTGTTAGCTGCATTTTTCTTTGAGATAGAGAAAGTACTGAGCCACTTGTAAATTAGTTGGGAAAAGATTATGAGGCAACTTCTCAGGAGTTTCAAACATACAATGTTGCTTAGAAAGCCTTGTGCTCACAAATTTTTTCCTTGCTAAATAGCATGGGAAACTTGAAAGCGTAGATGCTGCTGCATGGAAAGCTGTTGGTGTAGAGTTGCTACAAGAGGGAATGTTGCTAGCTTGATGTGAGGAAGGCAGTGGCGGACCTACATTTTTGGGACCCTGAAGCTTGAACTGTTATGGGGGCCCCTTCGCAACCAGCAACAATTACAGGGGCATTTTGAGGCCATATGAAATGGGTATTAAAGCATATTCTAAGGTCAATATTAAGTACTTCAACCCATTGGCTTATGATTCTATCACTAAAATAGCCTTATTTTAATAACAAACACTTAAAAAACCATCGATTTTGTTGAAAAATTCACTCATTAAAAAAAAAGTTGCCTCAGGGCCCCTCCTGGATTAGGGGCCCTGAAGCTTAAGCTTCATTAGTTTCATAGTAGATCCGCCACTGGAAGAAGGATGTTGTTTCATTTGTGGAGACACTGGTGTGTGGGATGCTGATGCCATCTCTGCTCTTCTATAGGTGAATGATTAACTGAAAAATAAGAACAAAAACTCGAATAAATTTTAATTGTTTAAGGAAAAAAAACAAATATTTACTCAGTTTACTCGCGTCAGTCAAATGTACATTGTAACAAGTGTAAGAGGATATTTTTTTATCTCGTTTCTCATAGCATGCTCACTAACTTCTTACCTCTGGATTCTGTAGCTGGGAGACAACTACTGCAGCTGGCTGTCAGGCGAACTGTGGTGCCTAGCGGCAGCCTGGGAAGTCAAAAGACACAATGCGTACAAGTATACAGTACGACCTTAGCAGGAATACTTAAATCTGGGAATGTCGCAAAATAATATATTAAAGTTACAAAAATTTATAATTGTGGTTTCATGATGACATTAATGGGGGTTATTCATGTGAGGTAATGACGGATATATGCTAGATGAGAACTCTATTTTCTGTGTTTGTTAAATTGAGGCGTTCGGAACCAAAGAAGCGAAGCCGCCATGGGTGCGAATGGCGTCTTCGCCAGTTTTGTTCCGAACGCCTCAATTGTATTCATGCAAAAATGGGGCGGTTAGCAAAACCTGGCACAATTTGTATCATATTCATTTTTCTCGGCAAAAGCTACAATAAAATATCAGTGTGCCATCAGGGATGGCTTCAAGTACTGGTGGCTGTACTTGAGGACAAGACAAGTACAAGTTCAAGTATAGCTTTTTCTCACTGTGCTCAAGTCCAAGTACATGTTGGTGTACTTAAGTCCAAGTACAATTACTTTTATAAATAACAACTGTAATTGAATAGAAGTCGACAAGGATATCTTTAAATTAATTTTACATACTCTGAATTTTATTTCAAGATACAGTATTTAAAAGATTACACAAATATATACTGATCTCTTCTTGTTTTAGCTATTACAGCTTATAGGGAATAAGTTAACAAAATAACCCATGTTTGCTATATCCCTGCATAGTACATAGATATAGTATATGTTATTAGGGTGTGTCAGTTTTATTAAAGTCAACAATTCAAAAACTACTAATGCTCAAATGATGTCATATTATCTAGCAAATTTAGAAATATCTTTAGTGTTGTTTAAAAAATCCATTTACCTACTTATATTTGACCATAAAGGTTTGAAATATAACCTAAATATGACTGTAGCATCGTAGATCAATCATCAATGTGCCATTGATATGTGTGGTCAACTTTGGTTATTTTTGGTGTGCAGTATGGTTTCTAAATTTCACATAGTCACAAATGCTGGAGTTTTGATTGTGAATGCATGTGTTTTCTCTCCTTTTTGACAATTTTGATTACTTCGTAATGTAAATATTGTGTAATTCAAATTATTCGAAATGTTATGTGTGACCCAAACTTTCTGTATATTTTAATATGATAGATATATGAAATTGTCATTACTTTGAATAATTAAGTCTTGTACCTATAACAACACAACCTTTTATCTGAGCTTATAGGAAGATATTAAGAATTTAAATTAACTTAATTTTATGTAATCATAATCAGTAGGCCTATCCAAATTTCAATGACATTTCTTTTGTTCACAGGTCCACAGGATGAGTCAGAAAGAAATCAGAACCCGAAGCAACTCAAGTTGTCGCCTAAGTCATTTGGTGGGGATTGGGAGGGAACTTCCCCCTGCTGAGCTGCCCACAGCCAGAGATCTGCTGAGGTATGGTTTGTTGTCTATAATAATTGTTGAGGAGAGAGATGAGTGAGGAAGACAGGAGGAATTACCCAGTTAATGACCTGATTAACAACGGCATTGTTCCAGGGCTACTGGCTTAGTGGAGAAAGGCCAACGCTCTATTCACAGGACCTGTAATCAACACTGAAGTCAGGATCAGGGCTAAAGTGAAGGCACTGTGGGATGAGGTAGTGAAGGTGTCCATTGGCAATGTGAAGCTAGAAGTCAAAGATAGGTTCATGATAAAACTGGACAAATGGGTGGACAGCCTGACCTGTCACTATGTGATCAGGAGCTGCAGTGAGCTTGGGTGCAACCCTGTCTGCAACAGTGAGGTTCACATTGACTGCAGCTGCAGGAGCTTGCCTTCATTAAAGGTCAGAGAGAAAAGGTGGGCAGTGTGGGGGCACACCAGATGGGTCTAGCTGATCACCCTGAGACCAGGAGACAGGAAGCAGTGCTGCAGAGACAGGAGCAGAAAAGGAAGGCAGAGGAGTCAGCCAAGAAAGAAGAGGAGTTGAGGGAGGAGTCACTGCTGGAGATGGAGGAGGCAGGGAGGAGAGAGGAGGACGAAGACTTTACACCAGAGGCTGCGACAACTTATTCCTTGCCTGTGGCTAAGAAGAAGAAATACAACACTGAAGATATCACCAACATAGCTCTGGCTAGCTTCAGACATTACACTGGGCTGAGAGAGACTGGTGACAGTACTAATGTGAATACTGGCTGGGAGGGAGGCGTAATGCATTATATGGAGACCAAGCTTAGCAGGAAGTTGGTGTGGATTGTCTGTGACTTGCACACTGGGAGCTGAGTCTCAGACACCTGGTGACTGCACTGGATGGCAAGACATTGAACAACAACAAGTGGTCTGGGCCCCTAGGGAAGATGTTAGACACTGCCACTGAGCTGAAGATCAACCCCAACTTCACGAGGATCACTGTTGGTCCTCCTCTACCCCATCTCAGTTAGGAGGTAGTCAAGGACCTCAGCACAGACCAATCATATGGCTACAGAATCATCACTGCCATCAGATCGGGAGAGGTACCTTAGAGTCTAGCTCTCCTGGAGATTGGGCCAATCTATCACAGTAGGTGGATCACCATGACTCTAAGGTTCTGCAGATTGTGGATTTCCAAACATGGGCTGAAGGGTAGGAACCTGAAGAATCTGAGGATAATTGTGGAATTCATAGTGGGAGTCTACATGCCAAACTGGTTCAACATCAAGTTAAATCACAGCGGGGTGGAGGGTCCCAGGCATGTACTGTACCAGCTGGAGCTGCTCAGAAGTCAGAAGAAGTAGGTGATAGGAATAGAGATGTCTACAATGAAGAGATCAGCCTAGTATGCACACTCTGAGGCTGTGCTCCAGGCCATGCTGTGCAGTGAGGTGGAGGAGGGAGGCAGTGAAGAGGATGCTGGAAATCAGAAGTGAAGGAGATGAGGACACACAGGTAGGAGATTGCAGTGTCAGACCCAGGAAGACTCCTGACATCAACCCAGATGCCACCAAACTCTCGGAGCTTATTGACTGGAACTCTTGCGTGACTGAGCCTCCTCTGACCTGCTCCCTCACCACTGCTGCAATCAAGGAGTTTCTGGATAGACCAATGGAAGTTCCTGCATGGCCCTCACACACACAGTCAGTAGAGAGGTGTGTAAGGATGACAACTGAAGCAGCACATAATGTTTACTCACAAGAGAGGAGGGAGGCGTACACCAGTGGCCAGGTAGCCAGTAGGGCGCTTATGTCCAAGAGCAAGGCAGACATAGCATCCTTGGCAAAGTTCAAGAAATCTATCTATATTTCTAAGTTTTAATATTGAAATACAATCAAAATGTTTTTAATTGTATGTAATGTATGTAAAATGTAGTTATATACAATAAAAAAAATACTTGCAAAAATTGCTGATTTTTCGTAAACTTCAACTTCAAATATAAGTAGCTAGGAGTGGTCAAATCTGGATTTTAAAGCCATATTTCGATTTAGCACATAAAAATGCATCATTTGGTCACTAGTAGTCTTTGAAAATCTAAAGATTTCACTTTGCTCCCTAAAATTGACATACCCTAATATGTTATAGACCCGCAACAAGTTGAAGTAACGTGTTCCAAGTTCCAGCTCTCAAAGTTGCTCAAAATAAAGTATTTCACTGGTTTGCTCACTGACGAATGAGTTACCAGATATTCATTTTAGTGTTTTTAGTCTGAGATTTTCATTCAGTGCACAATGTATTTAATTGTAGGCAGCTTGAAATGTATATGAAAATATGTACTTGATATTGCTGGTCAAAAGTGTAGTATTGAATTTTAAAGCACACCCTTCTAATATTTGCCTTTAATGAAAGTATTACTGATGTAGAACTTGTGCTAAAAATTTTTTTTACGAAACTTGCACATGCTGTCATGTGGTTTTTTGTCTCGTATGTGTAGACTTACTTTCTGAGAGCATATTTTTTAACTCGAAAATTTTTTGTCTTTGGGTTGACGAGAGTGAAATATATATATATATATTTTTTTTTTAAGTTCGGGAAGAACCGATTCGCCTCTATTTAAAAGGGCATATCTCGGCGGAAAAAGTGAGAGGAAAGACAGAGGAAAAAGAAAGGGTGGAGGGGACAGTCGAAGTGGAAAAAGACCAAGGATGACAAGGACTGCAGGGTCGAGCCCATCATCCTTGGGTGCTAGGGCCGGGAGGGCGCACGTGAAACCTCCAGGAACAAGCACGTACAAACGAGCACAAAGAGCACTCAAGAGCACGAGCTTAGAACCCCCTTGCGGGTATATATATATATGTATATATACGCAAAGAACCACAGGGAAAAGAAAAAGAAAACACGAAATCCGAGCGCTTTCGTGATATTCACATCCCTGAAGATGTGAATATATCACGAAAGCGCTCGGACTTCGTGTTTCCTTTTCATTTTCCCTGTGGTTCTTTGCTTATTAAAAACATCACGTGTGTTGTTCTGTGATTTTATTGCATATATATATATATATATATATATATATATATATATATATATATATAATATTATAACTGCAAACACGCAGTATAATTAATGTAAAGAACGACGCTTTGTATAGGAGAATTACCCGCGCAAGATGAGAGCGAAAGAACGAAACAAATGAAAAAATGAGGTACCCACCCGGGAATCGAACCCGGGATCTTCCGAGTGGTTATCATATCTGACCGGCAATCGGAAGATCCCGGGTTCGATTCCCGGGTGGGTACCTCATTTTTTCATTTGTTTCGTTCTTTCGCTCTCATCTTGCGCGGATAATTCTCCTATACAAAGCGTCGTTCTTTACGTTATATATATATATATGGGAATGAACTCAGAATGGTTCCCTGAGTTTTTTATGATACACACAGACCGTGCATGGAACAAGGAACTCTTCTGGGATAATTAAATCCACTATAGTCCGAATAGTAATGGTAAATGACAAATACCATAGTTTTTCTTTTTCATGATGCAAGCCCGACGTGGGCAACGGGTCTCTCGCAAAGAGGTCCCATAAATATAGCTTCCCTCACCAGCTATCTGCAAAGCAGACAGGATCCAGCTTTGGGACATGGATCTAGGGTTTAAAGCAGCCTAGCCCCACTACATTTATAACCTCAGTATAAGTAAAAGACTCGTTGCATTCACGTCGGATTGAATAAATCAAAGAAAAAGGGGTAACTATTATATTTTTAGCCGAAACCAAAACTTAAACCTCAACTGGCAGAATTGAGCGTCCACTTTTCAAGGCACATAACATGTCCGTTTCATGATGGGAATGAACTCAGAATGCAACGAGTCTTTTACTTATTGAGGTTATAAATGTAGTGGGGCTAGGCTGCTTTAAACCCTAGATCCATGTCCCAAAGCTGGATCCTGTCTGCTTTGCAGATAGCTGGTGAGGGAAGCTATATTTATGGGACCTCTTTGCGAGAGACCCATTGCCCACGTCGGGCTTGCATCATGAAAAAGAAAAACTATGGTATTTGTCATTTACCATTACTTATTCGGACTATAGTGGATTTAATTATCCCAGAAGAGTTCCTTGTTCCATGCACGGTCTGTGTGTATATATATATATATATATATATTATATATATATATATATATATATAATAGGACCCATTTCCCATTCTCCATATGGTGGGTACGACGCTTGACATGACCGAAAACATTCTTTGAAAATCAATTTCACTCGCTCTGATACACCAGGAATAAACAGTCATCCCAACCTCCAGTCGTACGTCAAATGAGACCAATGTTTCCATCTCCACACGTCTCAAACTGCTTCCATTCTTTGTTTTTTGTTAACTCTTCTGCCACATTTATGCGAAGTGCATGTTTATTCACACATTTTAGAATGGCCACAGTAACCATCCCATTCGGTATAGAAACTGTGAAAAACATTAAGCTTTAATTAAGAACAAAAACAATAAACACAACGTTTAACGTGAGTCACAACAGTATAGGGAAAACGTATTATCCGAACATTATTTTTCTTTTGTATAAAGCGACTTCATCGCATGTAAACAGTAGTGGCTTTCACTTTGCTTTATTTATACTTGTAATTATTACTTATTTTGTATGTATCGTATAAGAATCAGTGTTATATTTGATTCTTGCATGATGTTGGTAATTTCGAAACTTTAAACAGTTTCAAAGTAACACGGAACCGTCAACAATAATTTAATGATTATGGTTTCTTCCTTCACGTGAGTTCGTTGCAAAGACCCTCCGTGACGTCTTTAGGTCAAATCACTTACTAATATTAATGGATTTTTTAAAGACAGCTCTTGGCGGATCGAAGTTCGTCCCCGTGGTCGCTCGTTCTTACCCTTGCATACATGTTCTGCTCCAACATCTCCCCACCATGGGCCTTTCATAGACTGAAAATGGCCCTTTTATTGTCATTGGCTTCTTGTTCTACCGAAGAGGTAAGAAGAACACACACACACACACACACACATATATATATATGAAAATTATTTTACGAAAGTAACACGTGAAAAACATTTGATGAAAAGAACCACGAAGGAAAGGAAACAAAATGGTGCTCAAGCGCTTTCGTCTAATGACATCCTCAGGAACACTGAAGTAAATAGAGTTCGAGACTATATGTAGGTCACAAAAAAAAAATATATATATATATAGAAATAAAAATTATGGGAGGAGCATAGAAATTTGTAAGGAAAAATTTTAGCACTTTGCCCTTCTTGTCTAAATCCGTTCTGAACGAATTCAAAACAACAGGATCAAGTGGATTGTTTACGACCAATTTTATAGATAATGCCTGAATTATATATAGGTCACAAAAAATAAAAAAAATAAAAATAAATTGACAAATAAAAATTGTAAGAGGAGCATACAAATTTATAAGGGAAAACTACCAAAGTTATAGCACTTTGCACTTCTTGTCTAAATCCGTTCTGAACGAATTCAAAACAACAGCATCAAATGGAAAAAGACCCTGGCTCATGTTAAAATTATTTGTAAGTTGAATAATAGCAGACTCAGAATATTTCTATTAACAATGTTGCTAGAGTGAAACAAAACTGAAGCATTATTCCAATCAATACAGTGGGATAACTCTGACAAATGGACAACAAGGGCACTGGACGACTGTCCTGTTCTAACGGAATATTGATGATGTTTTACACGCGTGTGCAAATCCTTTCCCGTCTGACCAATGTAAAAGGAATCACATTATTTTCAACCAATTTTATAGATAATGCCTGAATTATTGGTAGGGCTATTTTTAACTATGATATTTTTCACAATATTGTTATATGAAAATACTACATTAATATTCAAAAGTTTAAGTACATTAGCAATGCCTAAAAAGCCTGGGAAAATGGCAGTACTAAAATATTCTTCGACAAAGTGCGAGGGTTATTATTCACGCGATAGAAGGTTCGTTTTGCCTTGTTAAGACAAGATTCCATAAAACGCAGGTGGGTAGCACAGATCACTTCCAATACCGTTGATTTTTCCTAATTCGGCATGCATGTATTCCGGACTGGCGATCCTAAGAGCGTGGAGAAACATTGAAGAAAATATGTCCTTCTTAATGGGGGTGTCATGTCCGGAGTAAAAGTGTACGTAGGACAAATTTTTTTTTCCGATAGATACTAAACTTAAGACCTGGACTTTCCCTATGTACATGCACATCCAAAAACGGGATTGAGTTGTCTTGTTCCACTTCTAAAGTAAACTTAATGGAGGGGACTTGATCATTTAACTGAAGGAGGAAGTCATCCAGGTCACGCTTCATGGTCCAGATACACAAACTATCGTCGACGTACCGCAACCATGGGATGCCAACCCCCAGGATTCTCGGAATGTAAGTAATTTCGAAAAACTCCATATAAATATTGGAGAGGAGGGGCGACAAGGGATTACTCATGGCCATCGCAAAAACCTGCTGATAATACTCGCTATTGAAAGTGAATTTACAGTCTTTGATGCAAAGTTTAATGAGTTCCAAAATGATGTGTGCAGATAGTGGCAGGTCATACTTATGTAATTCTCGGGAGAGAAAGTCAAGCATATCGTCAATCGGCACTTTTGTAAAGCCTGCAGGAAAAGATCCCCCGGAGGAAAATACCCCCCCGAGGAAAAAATCCCCTGGAAAGTATCCCCCCAGGGAATAAATCCCCCATTAGTCATGAAACAAAAAATTATTTAGAAATGACATAGGTTAGGTTAGGTTAGGTTTGGGCTTTTATAAGGTGCATTCAAAAGGAGCAAGCTATACAACAAGTTTATGCTACTCAAGCTATGGCTGGTCAATTTAGGGTGGATCACTTTTCACTTTTTTAAAAAATTATAGCTGGTCAAAGTTTTTCCCATGATTTGGTTCAGTGGAAGTACACTGACACCATTTTTACCAAAATCGATCAATATTTAGGGGTCGCGCATCGACCTTGAAAATTTCAATTTTGGAAATTTGGCCAAATTGACAATTTTTTACTGAATAAAGATAAATCATCAAATGACCATATTTTCTGAATCCTCTCAGTGAAAGAAATCCTCTCAGATACTTACCAAGTTGATAGGACAAGTGGTTTAGAAGTTATACTCACCTTGAGATAGCATTAAAATTTAAAATACCGTATTTGTCCCCGTACCTCCATATGCTGTCTGCCATTGTCTGCTTTTTAGGATAAGATAAAACGAATAAGGAAAGATCAAATGTATTTTGTATTAAAACGGTTTACCGATATCACTAAAGGCACTTACTCCGGTGCCCCTAACTAGGTTCAAAAACTGTATGAATCGTGGTTAGAACACACGTCATCTTAAGGCGTGCGCCATGTACTCTCTCTGCTAACTCCCTTTCCCTCTGCGCTACGTCATCTTGGCAAGTGACGACTTCTTGAAGTCACCGAGTTCTTTCCGGCTCTTTTCCACGAGCTGAAGAAGACCCTGCAGCTGTGACTCGTCTTTTGTGACAGTGTTCGCGTAATCTTCTATCAGTTTTATCCCTCTCTCTGCCACGTCGTTGGTAACTTTCAGATGCGAGATGACATTCTTCAGATCACAGTAGTTCTTATCTTGATCCCACTTATTCACCGGCAGAGTGAGTGAGCCACGTAGACGCGCACACCTGCAGGCCTGTGAACACGAACCACGATGACTCATCGATCAGGTCCGGAAGGCGCGTCGTGTCATCAACCGAGACGTTGTCATACGTGAAGTCCTCGGGCACAGCGAGGCGGCACAGCTTCTTTGCCATCTCGTGCTTCACAGTGTCTTCCACTTTGTCACTGCAGAGGGCGAAAACGACGGTCTGAGGCCTCAGATACCACAAGTGCCGCCTGATCACTGCCAGTGAAGCCTCTGCAATCTCGCGATCCACAGCCCTGTACTGCAGAAGACGCTGGTACAACACAAGGTCATTCAGCGGGGCATCAGCTGCGACAGGAGCCGCCAGCCAGGCAGGTGCGTAGAGGAGTGCAGTAAATAGTACCACTCTCTGAAGTTTCTGTACCAGCTCGTCGTCGAACTCCAGCTGACCGCTGAACATCAGGAGCTTCGTGTAGTAGATGATCTGAAACGAATACGCACTGTGATGTATAAATACCGATACCACTCCATATAAGTTTGTTTAATGGTAAATTATTTATCTTATTTTTTTCTGGTAGGGACTTCAAATGGCTGTTTGCAGAAGGCAATACAATATTTAACTTCTAATTCAAAATACCAACCTTGGCCATCCACCTCGCATGATGGTAGGCTCCTGGGCGCATGAAGTGTGCGCCACGACGTGGCTGGGCCCCGAGTACCAGGAGTGTAATCTCCGCCACTTCTCGGTAGTCTTCTCTGACAAGACCAGAAGCGGTGCCGAGGAACTTGACTGCCTCATCTCGGAGCTCCATCAGCCACGTCACCTCCGCCAAATGCTCGATCTCCAGCTCGCGATAAGTCGAGAGGTCGAGCTTGTCCCACCTGAAAGGGGAGTTATGAAAATATTGCATGAAAACGACTGAAGTTTCCCTTTTCGACTGCTATTAACATCATTAGTAGAAGGACGCTGATATCTCAATTGCTCTGAAGGCAAAAAATCATTGGAGAAAACAAATGCGCCTTAGACTTGAAATTCACCTTCTCCTCAGATACTGGAACAAAGGTTCAGTTGGTGCTGTGGTTCTTCCAAACGCGGTGATGACCACTGCCCCCACGATGAGCTCCATAACGTGATGGCGACAGCCCAGCTGGAAGAGCGGTTTACCAAGCATGTTCTCCAGCCGGACCACCGCACCCTGCACCCTCCCCGTATTGGAGGAAGTTGTGTCGAAGCACAGTCCAATCACGTTGTTCTCGCATCCCCAGTCTTTGAGAGCACGAAAGGTCGCCTGGGCCTGGGACAGACCGGTTCCGTCAGCAACAGTCGGAACGGCCAACAACTTTCCTTCTGTGCATTGGGGAGCTCCGGAGATGAGAATCGCCTGGCGGTGCTCCAATGATCCAAGAGAGTCCTGAAACGTATGTCATACATGCCAATCCATTATCGTCCACTGAAATATGTCAATCCACTGTCGTCACTGGAACATGTTAATTCACTGTCGTCCACGGTGAGGGCAAAACTGACCTTGATTACTTTACCGTCCCAGTGGACGACAGCATGCCTCGGAGATACGAAGGATTTCTGCACAGCTGTCGACACTTCACAACGATGTGCCACTCTTCCACGGCGAGACGTGTCCTTCGAGATACTGAATTTGTCCAGGTCTGCGGGCGGACCTGCCGAACGTAGGACTGCCGCCACGACACTTGCCACCTATGTGCGAAATTGAAAGGAAATTGACAAGGATGCGTATGGTTTTTATGTGACAAAATAATCACTAAATTTTCCGTCGTTACGTCTATTATATCTTTGTCAAGGAAAGATCATTACTGATATATACACACCTGATTATTGGACATCCGGAAGCGATCAGCCACTTCAATAACAGCCGGTGCATTGAGGATGCGGTGAAGAAGGCTGATTGATACAGTTGATTCTCTCGGCTGTCGGTATGGTGGTTCTAGCTGTGATTCGGAGTTGCTCGATGATCTGCTTTCTATAGATTCATCGTCGCTCTCAGCTTCGGTTCCTAATTTCGTTTTTGAGGTGCCTGGCTCATCACGAGGTTGTTGTCTTGAGAGTTGCCGTTTTCTCTTGACAACGAACACTTTATCATTCCCACTCATTGTTGCCTGGCGCAGGCCCCGTTGATCCTCATAAAATTTAATATCTTGTTTGTTGTGTCTGAGAGCAGTCGACTTTTCTGTATCTCTTCAATAGCATCGGGAGCTCCGATGTCCCAGAGCTTGCTCAGATTTTCTGAAACTTCTCCCTGCTTTTTCCCGCGTCACTGTCTCTCATCTTGCTCTTCTGCAGCGAGCGCCACTCTTCCCACAGTAACTCCAGTTTTCTTTCGCAGTTACGCCTCGTGATCGTCTTTATACGTGCCATGTTCCAAAATGCCAGAACATTGGCCACCGTGTCTTTTACGGCGGCCTTCCTGTCAGTAGTTTCCTGCTTGGCATAGAAGAAGTACTGGAGAACTTGATGGGTGGTTGGCAATTTGGCACCACCGATCGAGGAAGATGGCTGACCAATTAAGAAGACGTCCGTGGCTGACCTTAGAGAAGGTGGTGCTGTTGTTGCTGCTTTCTCTTTTCCAGAATAAGTAACTTTCAGAGTCTTCCCACTCCTGGTTGTTAACAGTTTATCCATCGTACTAAAGTCTAGACTTATCAAACAAGAATCAATTGACACAGTTGATCTGTAAAAATCAAACTGTGATTAGTAAAAATATTGGTCATAGACATAGCGTGTGTGTGTAATTGGGATTTTAGGATGCGCCAGCTACTGATGCTATGATTACGTCCATAACGGGGGACAAATACGGTATTTTAAATTTTAATGTTATTTCTAGGTGAGTGTAACTTCTAAACCACTTGTCCGATCAACTTGGTAAGTATCTGAGAGGATTTCTTTCACTGAGAGGATTCAGAAAATATGGTCATTTGATGATTTATCTTTATTCAGTAAAATATTGTCAATTTGGCCAAATTTCCAAAATTGAAATTTTCAAGGTCGATGCGCGACCCCTAAATATTGATCGATTTTGGTAAAAATGGTGTCAGTGTACTTCCACTGAACGAACCAAATCATGGGAAAAACTTTGACTAGCTATAATGTTTTTAAAGAAGTGAAAAGTAATCCACCCTAAATTGACCAGCCATAGCTTGAGTAGCATAAACTTGTTGTATAGCTTGCTCCTTTTGAATGCACCTTATAAAAGCCCAAACCTAACCTAACCTAACCTAACCTATGTCATTTCTAAATAAGTTTTTGTTTCATGACTAATGGGGGATTTATTCCCTGGGGGGATACTTTCCAGGGGGATTTTTTCCTCGGGGGGGTATTTTCCTCGGTTTTTTTTTTCCTCCGGGGGATCTTTTCCTGCAACGTTTTGTAAACAATGAACAAACGTCAAAACTGATGAATCTGTCGTTGGTTTCAGTGCGTACATTATTCAATTTTTCAGTAAGATCCATGGAATTTTTTACATGTGAATCAGAGATAGTTCCGAGAATGGGGGCCAAGAACGGGACAGTCGTCCAGTGCCCTTGCTGTCCATTTGTCAGAGTTATCCCACTGTATTGATTGGAATAATGCTTCAGTTTTGTTTCACTCTAGCAACATTGTTAATAGAAATATTCTTGAATGCTATTTCAACTTACAAATAATTTAACATGAGCCAGGGTCTTTTTCCATTTGATGCTGTTGTTTTGAATTCGTTCAGAACGGATTTAGACAAGAAGGGCAAAGTGCTAAAATTGGTAGTTTTTCCTTACAAATTTGTAAGAAGTTCCAAAAAACCTTAGCCCCCCCCTATTGCAGCTTACATGTTTACTTATATCGAAATAGTTTTTAGTGATTATAAAAATATATAATTCTTTACTTATTGCAGGTATTAAAATTAATCTAGCTGATAAAGTGATAATATAATGGCTTCTCAATTAATTGGTGATTCGGAGAGGCAACGTGTGATAGATCGCATACGAGCAATAACATTTCGGGAAGCTCGTGATGCTGGAGCCACCTTTATAACACGTTCATGGGTTGCCAAAAAGTTGCGAAGAAGTGAGGACTTTGTCAAAAGAAATTGGAATAAAACTTTGGATGAATATGAAATGGATACAACGAAATCTGGGCGCCCAAATTTGCCACTCTCTCAGGAAACAAAGGACATCATTGAAAGCGGTACGCGTAAGCGGAAAAACAGCTGTGCTAAACTTTCTAGAGAGATCGAAGTGTTTTGAGGAAAGATCGTTAGTGGTGAGATCATTCGACTGTACCGTCATAGGCAAGGTTTAAAGCCTTGGCATGAACTTCCAAAGCCAAGAAAAACTCAACTTAACATCGATGACAGAATGTGGTTTGCCCATTATCTTGAAGATTGGGATGTGGATGATTTCATGCATTTAGCTGTCTCCGATGAATTTTTTGTTTACGTAACACGTCGGCCTAACTACCAAAATGATCGAGTGTGGGCCACAGCACCAGATGAAATCGATGACAATGAACATTATCGCGAATTATTAAAAAGTCCAGACTGTGTTGGTGTGTTTGTTTTGTTCACTGCAAAGAAGCTCATGTGAGTGCTGAAGCCAAATGGTCAGAGTTGGGATGGACAGTATTTTCGTGATATTATTCTATCCCAGCATGTCATTCCTTTTCTAAGAAACCCAAACAATGTTATGGATGTCGATCAGGTCACACTTCTGCACGATAAGGCCCCCTGCTTTGAGGCATTAGCCACTCAACAGTTGTTGCGGAACCATGAGATCGGTTTCTTTGGAAATGAAGAATGGCCAGGAAATTCTCCTGACCTGAACGTCTGTGAACACATTGGATCAGTTATAAAGGACAAGGTTGAATGTCTCTTGTTTCAAGAACCTGCAGCAAATCGATTTTCGAAGGATACAATGACGCAACACATTGAAATTGTTTTAGGAAATTTGCGTAACGATCAAGATCTATTCACGTCACTTTTGGCAAGCTACCCAAAGCGAATTCAGGCTGTCTTGGAAGCCAATGGCGAGAACACCAAGTTTTAATTGTTTCTCATTAAATGCAGGATTAAATTCTCTTTTGTAAGGTATGTTTAGTTTTACTGTACCTCTAATGGTTTAGGCCATGGGCGGGGGAGCTAAGGTTTATTGGAGCCCCGTATACTCCTCCCACAATTTTTATTTCTATATTTATTATATATATAAAGTATATATATTTTTTTTGTGACCTACATATAGTCTCGAACTCTTTATTTACTTCAGTGTTCCTGAGGATGTTATTAGACGAAAGCGCTTGAGCATCATTCTCTTTCCTTTCCTTCGTGGTTCTTTTCATTTATATATATATATATATATATATATATATATATATATATATATATATATATATATATGGATGAATTTCACAATTAAAGACGTGAAATGAATGAATGCAAACTCACAAGGAAAAAGAAAAAAGATTCCATGGCTTTTCGTGTATTCAGAGCTACACCTCGTCAACTATATATATATATGATTCCCTGACGAGGTGTACCTCTGAATACACGAAAGGCCTTGGAATCGTTTTTCTTTTTCCTTGTGGGTTTGCAGCATATATATATATATATTATATATATATATATATGTGATGAATAAAACCACGAAGGAAAGGAAACACAAAAAGGTGCTCAAACGCTTTCGTCTAATGACATCCTCAGGAACACTGAAGTACATAAAAGGTTACGGCCTATATATAGGTTACAGAAATAAATAAATAACATACACACAAACATATATATATATATATATACACACACATATATATATATATACACACATACATATCTACACACACACATATATATATATATATATATATATATATATATATATATATATATATATATGCAATAAACGGAGAAGTAAAAATTAACAAAGAGGCATACAGATTTGTAAGGAAAAATATCGATTTTTAGCACAAGATCAAATGAATTATAAAAATACAAATTTATACTGGAAATCTGCCCGAGTTTTAACACTTTGCCTTTTATAGTCAAGTTTCGATATATATAAAAAATAAAATGAAGATTAAAAGTTAATAAAGTGGCATACAAGTTTACCAAAGATTTAGCATCCTACCCTTTTTATCTAAATCTGTTTTGAAGGAATTCAAAACAACAGGATCGAGTTGAAAAAGACGAATGGTAATTACGAAGATAACTTTCCTAAACGTTTTCGCGATGGCCTCTCACAATTAAAAAAAGATGGGGAGCTCCATATTACTAAAGCAGACAAGGCTAACACCATAGTTATTATGGACAAAGTGGACTACATCGGAAAGATGAACGAGCTTCTCCAGGACCCCGCCACATACAGCAAACTTAGGAAGAACCCGCAGGATGACGTCATTAAATCATTTAATAGTGGCTTGAAACGCATTCTCAAAGATCATAAGGACTTAATTCCGCTTTTCATGTCCACTTCACCTTCTCTGCCCTACCTTTACGGTCTTATTGAAACCCACAAACCTGGCAACCCTATGCGCCCTATTATTAGCTCGGTGGGCTCTATTACTTATAAACTCTCCAAATGGCTTGTCAAAGTCTTGTCCCCCATTCTCGGAACTATCTCTGATTCACATGTAAAAAATTCCATGGATCTTACTGAAAAATTGAATAATGCACGTACTGAAACTAACGATAGATTGATCAGTTTTGACGTTTGTTCATTGTTTACAAAAGTGCCGATTGATGATATGCTTGACTTTCTCTCCCAAGAATTACATAAGTATGACCTGCCACTACCTTCACACATTGTTTTGGAACTTATTAAGCTTTGCATCAAAGACTGTAAATTCACTTTCAATAACGAGTATTATCAACAAGTGTTTGGGATGGCCATGGGCAACCCCTTATCGCCCCTCCTCTCCAATATTTATATGGAGTTTTTCGAAATTACTTACATTCCGAGAATCCTGGGGGTTGGCATCCCTTGGTTGCGGTACGTCGACGATATTTTGTGTATCTGGCCCATGAATCGTGACCTGGATAACTTCCTCCTTCAGTTAAATGATCAAGTCCCCTCCATTAAGTTTACTTTAGAAGTGGAACAAGACAATTCAATCCCATTTTTGGATGTGCGTGTACATAGGGAAAGCCCAGGTTTTAAGTTTAGTATCTATCGGAAAACAACAAACAATTTGTCCTACGTACACTTTTACTCGGGACATGACACCCCCACTAAGGCCATTTTTTTCATCAATGTTTCTCCGCGCCCTTAGGATCGCCAGTCCGGAATACATCGATGCCGAATTGGAAAAAATCGACGGTATTGGAAGTGATCTGTGTTATCCATCTGCGTTTATGGAATCTTGTCTCAACAAGGCAAAACGAACTTTCTATCATGCCAATAATAACACTCGTACTTTGTCAAAAAATATTTTAGTACTTCCATTTTTCCCGGGCTTTTTAGGCATTGCTAATGTACTTAAACTTTTGGATATTAATGTAGTATTTTCATATAACAATATTGTGAAAAATATCATAGTAAAAAATAGCCCTACCAATAATTCAGGCATTATCTATAAAATTGGGTGTAAACAATGTGATTCCTTTTACATAGGTCAGACGGGAAAGGATTTGCACACACGTATAAAACAGCATCAATATTCCGTTAGAACAGGACAGTTGTCCATTTGTCAGAGTTATCCCACTGTATTGATTGGAATAATGCTTCAGTGTTATTTCACTCTAGCAACATTGTTAACAGAAATATTCTTGAGTCTGCCATTATCCAACTTTCAAATAACTTCAACATAAGCAAAGGTCTTTTTCAACTCGATCCTGTTGTTTTGAATTCCTTCAAAACAGATTTAGATAAAAAGGGTAGGATGCTAAATCTTTGGTAAACTTGTATGCCACTTTATTAACTTTTAATCTTCATTTTATTTTTATATATATCGAAACTTGACTATAAAAGGCAAAGTGTTAAAACCCGGGCAGATTTCCAGTATAAATTTGTATTTTTATAATTCATTTGATCTTGTGCTAAAAATCGATATTTTTCTTTACAAATCTGTATGCCTCTTTGTTAATTTTTACTTCTCCGTTTATTGCATATATTATATATATATATATGTTTGTGTGTATGTATGTTATTTATTTATTTCTGTAACCTATATATAGGCCGTAACCTTTTATGTACTTCAGTGTTCCTGAGGATGTCATTAGACGAAAGCGCTTGAGCACCTTTTTGTGTTTCCTTTCCTTCGTGGTTTTATTCATCATAAATATTTTTCACGTGTTTACTTTCGTGAAATAATTTTCATATATATATATATATATATATATATATATATATATATATACTGTATATGTAGGTATATTTATATTGTGACCCTTCCCTCTAAAATGTTTTTAAATGCAAATGATTAGAACAGGGTGCATTTTTTGAACCATATACAGTGGCGCTCATAAGTATTCGTACAAAGAAACATTTCAGTTATATCTTTTGTACCATGCATAGGATAGTTATGAAAAGTTTGCTGTTTACAAATTATTTAATACTCTGTGTCCACATTAGGCTTGAATTTAAATATTTTATCAGTAGTTGGCTGTTTATTGTTTAGAGACTACTGTATTGGGAATTCTGAATTCTAGAATTTTCTCTGTGAATCTTCATGGAAGACGGATGACTGTACAGGGTATTAGTAAGCAATGGGTCGTCGTGTTAAGGAGCTGTCTACGGATCTTAAGATATCTAAGACTAAGATCTTTGTATGTTAAGGAAGCGCACAAAGAAGCTCCTTGAAAGTACGCCAAGGTTCATCAAAATGATAGATTTGCATTGTGGAAGAAAGTTCTCTGGACAGAAGAGACCAAAATTGAATTATTCGGGAACAACGAGCAGCGGTATGTTTGACGAAAATCAAATGCTGCTTTGGAGGAAAAAACATCCTTCATACGGAAGGTAGTTTGCTTCTTTGGCGATGTTTTATTGCTGCTTGTCCAGGAGAGTTTGTTGTTATCAGTGGAATCTTGAATTCGAAGAAATATCGGGAAATTTTAGAAGAAAATATATTGCCTTCAGTTCGGGAGTTGCGAATGGGTCGCAATTGGGTACTACAAGATAATGATCCAAAACATAAAAGTAAGAACACCATGAAATTGCTTCAACAAAAGAATTTGAAGCTTCTCGAGTGGCCCAATCAAAGCCCAGATTTCAATTTAATCGAGAACTTGTGGTTTGATTTGAAAAAAAACTGTCTGCAAGAGAGAACCTTCGAATCTAATTGAATTGCAAGTTTTCTTTCAAGAAGAATGGACTAAAATTTCTACTGAGAGATATCGAAACTTTCACGCTAAAGATGGACACGCACAGAATTAAATAATTTTGTAAGTAAATGTACGAAAACTTTTGCATTTTAACATTTTTTTTATTTTTCTCAAATTCTTTGATTCTTTGATGTTTTAAATTATATGTTAAGGTTAAACTAATTTCTTTGTGTTAAATTTTTACAAACTAACGATAAACTTTTTATAACTATCCAATGCATGGTGCAGAAAATAAGGACGAATATAACCGAAATATTTCTCTGTCCGAATACTTATAAGCGCAACTATATATATATATATATATAACTACAATTTGTTTGTCTGATACTATACAATGGACACCATTACTTCCACCAGGATTAGAACCCATCACATTTGAGTAGAAGGCAAGGGTGCTGACCACTCTGCCACCTTGTCGTAGCGTACTGGTCAGCGCCCTCGCCTTCTATTCAAAAGGTGCTCGGTTCGAATTGTGGTAGGGAAATTTTGTTTTGCATGCATTATATATAGCGTATACATTTTTTTTTTTTGTGACAACAAAAGTTTTGCCTTACGAAAAGTATAAAATGTATAGATCCCATTTCTATACCGCTTTTACAATTTGTTCAGTTTCCATGGCAACTGTAAATCATTCGCGAAGAAAATATTTTTCATTTTTCATCCTTTTCGTTTGCGATAATAAAGTGGTGAGTTTAGCATTTGTGTATGACGTATAAAGCAATAGTATCAACCTTAAATCCATAATTCATTAATATGAAGTAAACTGTAATAATTTATAATTTATAAATATTTATAATTTTTAAATGTATAAAGTTAGGAAAAATTTAATTATAATAAAACACACGAATATTGACGTAGATATGAATTTGTAGAAATAGGGTAAGTCAAGCAACGTAAAGCAAACGGTTGAATTGCGTCTACAAGAGAACTATCGAAAGGAACCTTTTCTCCCTGCACATTTTTTCGTGGTATATTATTTATTTTTTTTACACTCCCTTCAGTTTAATATCTTATAATAATTGTTTGAAAATGTCAGATTACCTGTGGAGTAAAATATTAAGACGAGATATGTTTTAGTTTTTATCCGTTGCAACGGAATCGCAAAACGGTACCTTGGTCTCCCATTCAACCACTTACCAGACCCAGTGTTGCTTCAATTCGTTAATCTCACTGGAAGCGGTTTGAAGACGTGGGTAAGCCATTTATGCTTCCCATTTTAAAATATACCGATACATTTATCATAATGCATTTCGGTAGTATTAAAATAAATCCTAAAAGATGGTTTGCGTACGGGTCTTTTAGAATGTGCACCTAAGAAATGTGGCTATTAAAAAATTACGTAACGCTAATTTTGCTAAAACTTGGCACCCCCACCCCACTGTAACGTTCCATAACGCTAGACCAGACACCCCCTAAGATGTTATGTAACACTGCTTTCTCCTGAATCTCGACGACAACCGTGAGAATATGACCTCTAAATACGACAGTATGTTTTAGCGCTTGTATCAGCGTTTATCCTTTATTCTTATTCTCTCTTATCATTGTGATAGGTAGGGTAAAGCTTCCTACTACTTTTTATTAACCCATTTTGTAGTAAAAATTTACATTGATTCAATATATTTGTAAATTGATGATGCTGTTGTAACAACTTGTACTATCAGTAAATTTTCTAAATTAAAATAAGTGTATTATTATTTATTGTGCTATTAAGACCCTTTGAGTTGTCAGCACTTTAAACAGAATTAAAAAAAAGTTTATCCATTGGCCACAGGCAGAGGGCTCATAAAATAGTCATTGGTTAGTAGCGTTAGGTAACGCCACTGGAAACGCACACCCACCCACCTGTAACACTGTAACGTTTGGACATACCGCCCTCACCCACCCCGACAGTTACGTAAATTTTGAACGTCTCCAATGGAGCGCTATGTAATAGTTAATATTTTGTATATCCCCCATCTGCTTCTATGACACTGCTGGGACGTCTGCGCATAGATGCTACGAGATTTTCAAAGTAATTTGTTCTTTGCAGACTCTTCCGTTCATTAGTAATGCGTCTTAAAAAATTAACCTCATTACGCAGTATTCTATCTCCAAATTCCTGTACCATTATACCCCAAACATTTTCAATTGGGTTTAAGTCTGGAGAGTTTGTAGGCCAATCAAGTATGTCATCGATGTTACCAAATCCATTGACGCACCACGAGAAATGTGTGAGACTGTTATCATGCATTCACTAAAATGGTTCTCCCCGTGGAATATATCATAATAGGTCCTAACACTCGGCAGTAGGATACCACTTAAAATATGAACATACTGTCCTCCTGTCAATCGTCCTTCAATCTTTGTAACCTCACCAATTCCAACTGCAGACATCCATCTCCACACTCCCACATTAATTCGTCTGTTCCATTCTCTTGTTTGAATGTTGGCCTCAAGATATCTAGTACTGCGCGTACGGTAACAATGACTTGGCCTATGACACTGTAGAGAGAGGTTTTTCATCACAAAATACAGCTCTGCGCCAGACATCCTCTTCAACTTTTGTTGCTGTGTCAACAAAGGTTTTTTGTTGGAAAATGGAAAATGTTGTTTTCCACCAAACTCCGAATAACAGTACGACCGCTATAAGGTAGAGCCAAATGACGAACTACGTCCTTCGAAGTTGTAAATTTATGTTTATGAACATGATCTGAAATTACTGAACTTATTTCGTATTTCATGTGTATTTCAAAATAAGAAAATATTTACACCAATAATTATGTATAATATGTTAAATCTATCGATTATTAGTTAATATTATTCGGTAATAATAATAATCAGCCTAGACGTTAATGCATTTTTATTATGTACCTTGACTATAATAGCACAAAACCAAAAAACATTCTAAAAATACAATTTAGTAATAACATTAATATAATAATAACAACAATACTTAGTTTTTTGTAGTTTATAGTTTCTACGTACGTTTACTGAGAAACTATATTTATAATTTTATTGATATTCATTTATAAATTTGCATAGAAATCTAAACGTGTACGCATATGAAGGTTATACAGAACAGTATATACATACCATTATTAAATATTTCATTGTTTGGTGATGAGATAACGTTGTATATTACCTACTACAGCCGCATCCTGAACTTCAGAAGTTCTACGAGGGTGACTCAGGCGCGTATCCAGGATTTCCGAAAGGGGGGTGCAAAATGCAAAGTAGTGCTGCCGAGCGTAGCGAGGTAATACAGCTAGGGGGTCGGGGGAAGCGCTGTGAGCTCCCCCAGCGGGGTCCGGGGGAGAAGTAATTTTTATCATATTTTTCTTTTAAAGTGCATAATTCATGGACTAAAAACGATGAAAAGTACCGAATCATTTGACTTCATCACACAATTAATTAACGACAAAATAAACCTAGTTACCTGTCTTCGCTTGCTGAATGTTACGGAAATTTACTTATCCTTAGATACATCCTCTTCACCTCCAAGGGGATCAAATGGCCCATTTGCCCCCCCCCCCCACCTGGATACGCTACTTGGGCGACTGTATCTTAGTCTGGTAGAAATACTTCCTTCAGTTTGGTAGTGTGCAACCCAGCGCTGTACTGCTTTTTTTTTATGAACACCGAAACATTCAGCAACTTCATTAATGGATGATCCAGATTCAAACAGCATTATCATCTATTCTATAAAAAGGGAGTCCCCTCCGTCCCTCTCTCTGTATTCCGGATTAGTTGAAAGATAGTGACATCATAGACACGTCATAAAATGGGCCGATCTCGAGCGCGTGCTTTTCATTCATTCTCTGCATTTACGATTCAGCAAACAAAATTATATATTTTTTTAATTATACAAAAATTTGAAATATATATATATATATATATATATATATATATATATATATATATGCACTAGAATCACAAAATAACACGTGACCTTATTAATAAGCAAACAACCACAAGGAAAAGGAAACACAAAGTCGAGCGCTTTCGTGATATATTCACATTATCAAGGAGGAACCCCAACCATTATCTCAGACCAAACTTAATTGAGATATCAACAAATATGGCGACAACATTAAAAGATAGTACACATATTGAGGAAAGAAGCAAATTTGGGGCCTTTAACTTAAACTCCAAGACTATAAATTGGGAAGCAATCAGATCGCACATGGCCCAAATAGAGTGGAGAACAGTTTTAGAATAAAACAACTGAAGAAATGCTAACAACCTTGGACGAAAAGACGCTGAGGATTTTAGAAAAATATGCTAGGAGCTGGCTTGAGAGGCAAAAGAGAAGAATATTCCGCAAAAGAAAGAGAGTGGAGAAGAAGTTAGCCAACTGCGGAAATAATGCCAGGAAACTAATACAAGAAAAACTGGAGGGTATCGATAGGGAAATACTAACAAAAATATCACGACTTAACCTAACCAATCGTCAAGGGGGCAGATAACGGAAAAGTACCCATATTATATATACACCTTATAATACACTGACTCTTTTGCTCGCACCGCCAAAAAAGTAACGAAGGGTCGCGCTTGCTACATTTATCAAACACATACAAATATCCATTATGTGAAAACTTCTGTTTCCCTTTCTTACTTGATATATTTTCAGACATTTATGCTATTAAGGGCAACAACACAACTTATCTGAAAAGACAGACAGCACTTCAGGTTAATAACCAAGTATTACTACTTAATACTAATTAACGGCGGCGCCAAAACGTCCCATTCCGCACTTTCTTCGCTTAAGTTTCAGATTTTTTGTTTCCTTGTTATCTCCAAAGCATTCTTTAACAAGTTCACTTAAATGATCCACAACTCTTAATGAACAGTGCTCAGCAATAAACATAGACATGCTTCCTTCTGTTTTAACACTTACATCGGCGCTAATTGCAAATGGCAGCCGTGTTTGTCTCTGACAACTAAAAGGCTCCTCAGCTCTTTTGTGTTTAGTAGTATTACTATGTCGCTCTATGTCACTTATTCTGGCAGCTATGGAACATTTACAGTAATTACAAAAACACTTACTGTCATCACCTTCCACTCTCCTAAGCCAATTTTTGTACTTCGATTCCTTCAGCCATTCATTTCTAAAGTGTTGTGTATACTTTTTACTCATCCTCACGTTTCACCAGTAGGAGGGGAATAATAAATCCAACTATAATAGTGATCACCAAGTAAGAATTATGACTATTTTTACCACTTTCAATAATAAACTGATGACAATCAATTAACTTCATGTAGTCATGCACTCATCCACTGAGTAAACCAACTTGGAACTGAGAATTGTTTAATTTCTGCAGTGTTGCTAAATCTACCTTTAAAAGTGGCAAAGTTTCATAAAAAGGGGCTCAAAGGTCATATCTTTTAGATCTTCATCATTGGCATGTTCATTTACTCTTTTATATACCTCCGTTGTACTAATTTTTCTCAGAACTATTAACACGACAAAGTAGTTAAAAACGCAACAAGGTGCAAACTTCTTTAAAAAGGTGCCATATGTTACTAAGCGAGGCTAAATTTAGCATTACAAAGTTGCTAAGTTCGCATCATTGCATATCGGCAGATCCAAAACGAAGAAAAACGTTTCTGAACGATTTGAAACGTTTCGTTTGACCAGAAATCAGTGGTACCAACATTTTGAATTCTAATTTTGATTTTATTGCCTATCTTTTATATATATATATATATATATATATATATAATATATTATTTTGAAAAGCACTAAATTTAGCACTAGCTTAAGTCAACAAGCACTAAAATAACACGATACGATAGCGTTATGTGCAGAATTTTTGCACTGCCAACAATAAAAAACTAGATTTAGTGCGAAAAACACTAAATTGGCAACCCTGCTCCGCGATGCCCTGCACAACGCATTTATAGTCTGCTGAAGGCTTTCTAGAACATTCTTGAAGCTATAGGTTGCTATAGTTACCGAACAGCATAGACAAATTAGTAGCACGTGGTAATTGGTCACGAGAGGTTGATTGGTCGAGTACGAGTACGATTACACGAGCGATTTTTCCCTCGAGTACGAGTACGATTACAGCGATTTCAGATTCCCTCGAGTACGATTACAGCGATTTCAGATTCCCTCGAGTACGAGTACGATTACAGCGATTTCAGATTCCCTCGAGTACGATTACAGCGATTTCAGATTACCTCGAGTACGAATACGATTACAACAAATACACGTACTCGAGTACTGATGTACTCTTTCCACCGCTAGTAATAGCTCAGCCTCAGCCCGGCAGAGGTGGAAAGAGTACCAAAACGAGTACCAGTACGATTAAGAGTACCATATTTTTTGAGTGGTCGAGTACGGTTTTCTTAGTGTTCGAGTACGCGTGTAAGAGTGTGGTTTCAAACTCTAACTGGTGCTTGGCTACAACTTGTAGCCACGCACCAGTTAAAGTTTGAAACTACACTCTTACACGCGTACTCGAACACTAAGAAAACCGTACTCGACCACTCAAAAAATATGGTACTCTTAATCGTACTGGTAGTCTTTCCACCTCTAGCCTTCCGCAGGAACTACCAAAAATATCCCACCCGTAGGCAGAGCTGGGCAGTATTTAAATACGTATTTAAATACATTTGTGTATTTAGAACTGTATTTATAAATACATTGTTTTTCATGTATTTAAATATAGTATTTAAATACTTAAATGAGTATTTAAATACAATGTATTTAATTAAATACTCAAAATATAAAAATGTAAATACTTTTACTGGTTTAATACACGTTCTGTACTAGCACAGTACAACTCTTCGTCTTCGAGGTCCTCTATTGCACCATCTGCAGACATGAATGTATTGGCATTTCTACAAGATTCCGATCGGACCATCAACAGTTTGGGAAAACATCCTCTCATAAAAAGACTGTTCCTCCGCTATAACACGACATTACCATCTTCGGCACCGGTAGAGCGAATATTCTCATTCGCGGGAATCACTTTGACTCCAAAAGAAACTCTCTTTCAGACAAAACTTTTGAAAGATTGGTTTTGATCCGCAGCAACCGTGAAATAAAAGAGAATTCGTAAGGTGCCTTATGTTTATGTTTACGTCTTATGTTTACGTTTATGTCTCATCTACTCATTTTATATTGTTGTTACTCATGAATTAGTGAATGCATATGTTAAAATTTGTATGTATTTAAAATGTATTTACAAATGTATTTAAATACAATTGATGTATTTTGTATTTAGTATCTAAATACATTCGTAAAATGTATTTAGTATTTAAATACATTCAATGTATTTATTGCCCAGCTCTGCCCGTAGGCCGGGATATTTTGCTACCGTACGAAAGGCGAGTTCTCTGCCAGTTCCTAAAAGCTTCCTCTTGTACCTTGGTTGTTTCATGATAAGCAGTTTCGCAGTATTGATAGTTTCTGAAAGTAAGTTAAATTCACACTCTGAGTGATAACCTTGGAAATATTGTCAAATGTACTTACTCGAGTAAATAATTGTGTGATTTTTGTTTTATTTTAAAACATAATTGCCAATTTGTCGCATTAAGAAAAATTAGAATTTCCAACATATTTCTACAGTTACTTTGCTGCAGAAAACAATTTTGTTTTTTAAGTCACAAATTGCCTTTATTTCAAAATGTTATGATACAATTAATATGGAAATGTACATTTAGCAACGTTATACATCAAAAGTATTGGAACGGCATAAAGACCACGAAATCCTACTAGTTACATTAAACTGTTTACATTCAGAATACCAATTCACGTTATAGGATTGCGTATGTATTTTTTGAAGGGTATACATATTATGTTGGTTTTCAGTTGTCATACGAACTAAACCGAATTGAAAAATACTGTTTCCCATTCCTTTTGAGCACATTTTAAAAGATCATGTAGACCAGTGATGGCCAACCTAGGCTAGTGAATGGGCCGCATGAGTGGCCTTCCTTCATCTCAGTGGGCCGCAAGATTAAAAACGTGCATGTGCGCTAAATATGGCCCAATGAATATGCTTAAATACACTTAATACAGCCCGAAAGTTTCATAAAGAGTTAGAGAAAATTGTTATTTATATATTAATTGAATTGTGAGCAACTTTAGTAAAGCAAAAGAAAAAAATTGGTGCTACTATAGCGTGATTCCTACCTCGATTCGGCGGTCTACCTTTTAATTATAGCTTCTTACCTTCTTTACTAATTGCTTGTTTACATTCCAATGTCCATCGCCCTTGACGATTGGTTAGGTTTAGTCATGATATTTTCGTTAGTTTTAACGAAAATATCGTGACTAAACCTAACCAATCGTAGGTAGACCACATACTATAGTAGCACCGAAACTATTTTTTAAATAAATAAAATTGAATAATAAATAGCATTTTATATTTATTATATTTTCAGTTATACCTTGGATAGGAATCACACTCTACAGTACTGTAGTTTCGAACCAAAACGGGTAGGAATCACGCTATAGTAGCAGCAAAAAATTTTTATGCTTACCTTTTTTTATGCTTCATGCATTAATATAAAGAAATTTTGTTAAATCAAACAAAATTATCAGTAGATTATGGAAATATTAATATAAATTCCAAAATTTTCATTCATGTAGACTTGTAGAGTGTAGACAATGGTTAGTAAAATCTCTTGGGCCTTGGGCCGCAGGTTGCCACCACTGATGTAGACCATTCTTTATGAATTGTTTTTAATACTGCTGAAATTCATTATGAAATATGTATTGGTATATTTGAAATTGGGAAGCATAAATGGCTTACCCACGTCTTCAAACCGCTTTCAGTGAGATTAACGAAGTGAAGCGACATTGGGTCTGTTAAGTGGTTGAGCGGTAAGTTTTTCGATTCGTAGCCATCTCTGGTTCTGAATCCAGGGTTAGTTGTAGGTCCCTTCTATCATACGACCTTTGACGTTGCAACAGATAAAAAATAATAACTTAGATTATCTGGTCTGAATATTTTACTGCATGTGTAATCTGAAACTTTCAAACATTAAATATTAAGAATGATGGGGGGGGGGGGGGGGAAGGTTCCTTTTGATAGTTTTCTTTTGATAGTTTTCTTGCAGACGTAATTCACACTTTTTGCTTCTAAAACGTCTACACTGCAATATAATTTTTCATCAACGTAACTTCAGTTATTCTATTTCTACAAAGTCATAATATTCGTGTTTTATTATTGCAGTTAAATTTGTCTTAACTTTATACATTAAATTATAGATATATAGGCTGTAAATTAGTATAACTGAAGTACCTCATATTGCAGAATTGAAAAACGGTGCATTGTTCTCCGCACAACCACTTAATAATAGATAAGTGGTTCCCAACCTCGGGTACCGACCAGGGGTGTAGTGCTGCGAGACTGCACGGGAGCGCCGCTCCCGCACCTCCATTCATCCAAATTTTATTTATTTTTTTTAGTTTATACTTGGAAGTTGGGAACAAACAGACCGAGATGAAAGCACTCGCTTCTAACTGGGATTTCAAATTTTTAATATTCCAAGTCTAAGTGAATTATTATTATTATTATTATTATTATTATTATTATTAATTATTGTTTTTAGAGCTCCTGCACCTTAAAATTTGCCACTACAACCCCTGGTCCCGACCCAAATCAGGGTCGCGGGGGTCACTATATCCACCATTTCTTAATAAAATTTATATACATATTTTAAATTTTCTCCTAAGCCTGAGGATTTGTTGGTGGCAAATTTAGGGTCACAGCAAAAAAAGGTTGGGAACCACTGTAATAGATAGAGAAAACATAATTCCTTCGAGGATGGTTTGGTTGCCAAACAAATTGTAAGCGCGGTAAAGAATTGGATCTATATATTTTATACTTTTCAGAGGGACAAACTTTTGTCACCGATTATATATATATATATATATATATATATACAGGGTGTCCCAAAAAAAAACTATATACTCTTTATAGCATCATATATTTTTAATTAAAAAAAAACCAATATATTGTTTATAGCAATTGCCAATGAAAGGTAATTAGTAATCTAAGTGATCAAAATGTTATAGCGAGTTTGCATATAAACTTATTAACTACGCCAAGTGCTCAAAATGTTCTCCGGCGGCATGAATGCACTTTCAATACAACAAAATCGTGTGGTCTGATGAAGCTACCTTCAGCTGAATGGCACAGTAAATCGACACAACTGCAGGTACTGGTCACTTGATAATCCACACGTTTATGTGGATAAACATGTTAATTTACCAGGATTAACAGCATGGTGTGGTTTTATCATCCAGGGGTTTGGTTGGACCATTTTTCTTTAATGGGACAGTTACCGGTGCCGCATATCTCGACATGCTGCGGACAGAAATTATACCTGCAATTCGGAAGTTGTTTGGAAACGACGACTTTTACTTTCAACAAGATGGAGACCCCCCTCATTATCATTGTGATGTCAGAAGGTATCTCGATGAAACGTTGCCTAACCGTTGGATAGGACGAAGAAGAAGCGTTGAGTATCCTCCACGTTCACCGGATTTGACTCCACTTGATTTTTACTTGTGGGGCTACCTGAAGGATGCAGTTTATGGTACAAGATCTGCAACACTCGAACGCTTTAAGGATGCAATTAGGGAAAAGTGCGGGACCATCACAGCATCCACATTAGTCCATGTCTGCGAATCAGATAGTCGACGCATTCAAAAGTGCATTCATTCTGCCCGGAGAACATTTTGAGCACTTGGCGTAGTTAATTAAATTTTATATGCAAACAACTCGCTATAACATTTTGATCACTTAGATTACTAATTTACCTTTCATTGGCAATTGCTATAACAATATAGTTTTTTTAAATTATAAAATATATGATGCTATAAAGAGTATATAGGTTTTTTGGGACACCCTGTGTATATATATAATGTAGGAAAATCACAGAATAACACGTGATATATATATATAACATATACACAGTGGTGGGCACCGTTAACCAAAAAGTTAACTTCGTTAACCGTTAATCCGTTAATTCGTTAAACATGTAACGGAAGTTACCGATAAACCGTTAACGTTAACTTTTATTATAAAAAAAATGAAAAACACAATATATATATAATTTAATTTTCCCTCTTCTCGTTCTCCATTTTGTCCATGAGATGCATGTTGCCCTTCATGAAAATTAGCATATCAAAGTTTTCATCAGACAGGGATGATCTCTTGGCCCTCAGAATGTCCTTGCCCATAGAGAACAAACGCTCCACTGCAGCACTGGAGGGGATGGCTGTGTTAACTTGATGAACAAGTCCACCAACACTTGCTCACCCAAGAAGGCAGCATCTGTCAGCAAGTCCTTGGAGTTGGTCTCCAGCCAGGTCTTGACCAAGTTCTGGGCCTTGCCCTTGAGTGACCTGTGGCTTCTGCTGCTCTCTTTTGTCTGGATGACAGCACTGAAGAAATCATCCTCCTCCTCCTCGTTGTTGCTGCCTCCACTGTTGCTGCCCACTTCGTTGGACTGCTGCTTCATGGCCTCCTCGACTGTACCCTCCATGCTTTTCCTCACCCTGGCGACCTTGGTGTTGTCATACTTGTCCAACCAGATGAGGCGAAACCTGGGATGGAAGGCAGCAGCCAGCTGGCATTCGTCATCCTCCAGGAGGGGCCCAAACCTTTTGTCGATGCCTGCGCACCTGCTCAGCACTGAAAATAATAGAAACTTTTAAACGTTTATTTATGAATTTTTTGGGTTAACGGACTTGAGTTAACGGAAGTTAATTAGTCCGATAATGATTTTCAAAGTTAACTTAAAAGTTAAATCGTTAACGAAAAAGTTAACTTCGTTAATTAACGATTAACGGATTAACGGTTTGTGCCCAGCTTTGTATATATAGGGTGAACCAAATGTAGGTGGACAGTAAATGATAACGTTTATTTTGAGAATACATATTTAATTTTTTTGTATACTATAATACAAAATAAAATTTAAGTAAATTTAGTTATAATATTTAATATAATATAACACAAACACCATAGTTATAATGAACACCATAGTTATAATATAATATAACACAAACCGTATTCAACCTACTGTCCACCTACTTTTGGTTCACCGTGTATATATAGGCCTATGTGTGTGTAAGCCACAAGGTTTTCTCTGCCTCAATCAGATATAGCAGAAAGATCAGAGGTCAGGTATCCCACAGCCGTCCTACGCAAATCATGAAGTGACTGCTGTGAGGGACGCTTTGTGAAGCGGGTAGAGAAGTGAAGAGTGGAATCATCAGCATAGGAGAGAATAGAACAGGAAGTGCGAATTAAAAAGATCATTAATAAATAAAAGGAAAAGAGTGGGTGACAGGACAGAATCCTGAGGAACACCACTGTTAATAGCTTTTGGAGAAGAATGGCCATCTACAACTGCAGCTATAGATCGGCCAGAAAGGAAATTAGAGATGAAGGCACAGATAGAAGGATAGAAACCGAAGGAAGGGAGTTTCGAAATTAAAGATTTGTGCCAGACTCTATCAAAAGTTTTTGATATGTCTATGCAATAGCAAAAGTTTCACCGAAATCCTGAAAGGAAGATGACCAAGAGTCAGAGAGATATGCAAGGAGATCGTCAGTAGAGCGTCCCTTGTGGAATCCATACTGACGATCTGAAAGAAGATTGTAAGAATAAGGGTGTTTAAGAATCTTCCTATTAAGGAAAGATTCAAAAACTTTGGAAAGGCAAGAAATCAAAGCAATTGGACGATAGTTGGAGGGTTGAGAGCGGTCTCCCTTCTTTGGGACAGGCTGAATGAAAGCGAACTTCCAGCAGGAAGGAAAAGTACCAGATGAAAGACAAAGACGAAAGAGTTTTGCCTGGGCAGTGTCAGCACAGAAGCACAGTTCTTAAGAACAACAGGAAGAACACCATCAGGACCATACGCCTTCCTAGAGTTGAGCCCAGATAAGGCAGAAAAAAACATCTTTAGAAGAGAATCTAATTTCAAACATAATAAAATCAGAGGGGGGAGGAGATGGAGGAGCAGCACCGGAATCGTCCAGGGTTGAATTGTAAGCGAAAGTTTGAGCGAAGAGTTGAGCTTTGTAAGGAGATGAGACGGCAACTGTGCCGTCGGAATGGAAAAGAGAAGGAAAAGAAGATGAAGTAAAGTTGTTGAAGAGGTTCTTAGCTGGATGCCAGAAAGAGCGAGAAGAATTAGAATTGGATAGATTTTCACATTTTTGTTGGATGAAGGAATTTTTGGCGAGTCGAAGAACAGATTTTGCACGATTCCCAGCAGAAATATAAGCTGAGTGAGAGTCAGGAGTTGGATGGCGACGGTACCTTCTGAAAGCTTCCTCTCTGTTGCGGATAGCATTAGAACAAGTAAAGTTAAACCAAGGTTTTTTTTGCATAAGTAGCAGGAATGGAATATGGAATGTACGCTTCCATGCTCGAAACACCTCTGTGGTGCGCTCAGCACACCCAGAAGGTCTCCGGCCACGGAAGCAGTAATCATTCCATGGGAAATAAGAGAAGTACTGCCTAAGGGCCTCCCAATCAGCGGCGCCGAAGTGCCAAAGGTGCCTCCTCTTGGGAGGATCCAAAGGCCAAATTGGAGCGATAGGACAGGAAACAGATATAAGATTGTGATCGGAGGAGCCCAACGGAGGAAAAAAACGTTTTACAGAGTAAGAAGAAGGATGAGAGGTAAGAAATAAATCCAAAATGTTGGGCCTATCTCCAAGGCGATCGGGGATACGAGTAGGGTACTGTACAATCTACTCTAGGTCATTTAGGATAGAAAAATTGTAAGCTAGTTCACCAGGGATGTCAGTGAAATGGGGGGGAAAGCCAAAGGTGGTGGTGAACATTGAAATCTCCTGAAATGGAGATTTCATTTCAGCAAAGGGAGAGCGGGAAAGAATGTATTCCACTTTTGAAGTGAGGTAGTCAAAAAATTTTGGATAGTCAGTAGAATTAGGAGAAAGGTAAACAGCGCAGATGTATTTCGTTTGAGATTGGCACGTAAGCCGTAACCAGAGGGTATAGAATTCGGAAGATTCGAGTTCGGGAATACGAGAACAAGTTAGGTCATTTCGTACATATACGCAACATCCACCTTTGGAGTGAAACTGAGTATAGAGAAAGTAAGAGGGCACAGAAAAGGGATTGCTGTCAGTCGTCCTAGACACCTGAGTTTCAGTGAGGAAAAGATGATGAGGTTTAGAGGAGGAGAGGTGGTGGTCAACAAATTGAAAATTTGAGGAAAGGCCACGAATGTTGCAGAAGTTTATGAAAAGTAAATCAGACAGAGGTCCAGAACATCTCGAATGGGCGGTAGCAGATCCAGCCCCGCTGCCCGGGTCTACTTTCCCGGTATCGGCAGGGGGGGAGCCAGAAGTGGGGACATTTATGGTTCCCTCCCAAGGGTACTCCAAGGCTCTTGAAGTTGTTGCAATTTTTTTTTTTAATAGATAGATATAGATAGAAAAAGATGAAAGTTATTTTAAAATTCTTACAAATGTACACTGTATTTGTGACTAATATTGCTCAGCATTAGGTTCTGGGGCGAAACTCTAGCATACTAAAATACTGAATTAATAGATCTTTAAGCCTTTATAAATGTAATTTGCGGTGTAAAATATATTATTTTAGTGTCTCTTCGTGAAAGAAATGCGTGTTTGAGATATATAAGAAAGTTAAATTAAAAATATGAAGCACATTAATCATGATTCGTAAAAACAAAATTTTCCATGCGCGAGAAAGATTATTGAGTTGAGTTCGTTTTAGACCTATGGTTTCTAATACTTTGTTACATTGTATAGTGTCAAAGCTTAATTAACTTTTTTTCTGTATTAATATTAATTTCACGCATAACATTTCGGCAACAGAGTGTGTTAGCTGTATTGGCCGTTGGAAGAAGCGACGTCATTCAAATAAGGCTGCTGAAATGCGCCGCCCAAATTGCCCCTCGCTCAGTCATTTATTCTTCCCTCAACGAATTCGAAGGAAAGGCGTTCAAGACCTCCGAGGGAGTCATATGGGCGGAAGCAGGGTCTCTTCTAAGGGCAAAAGGAGGCGTTTGTATTGTCGAGGATTTAGCCTTTATTAGAAGAGAGACAAAATCTACTGTCTGTGATGGTAAGTATAATATAGGTACTGTTCATTTTAATATGTTACAGTCGATGTCTAAAATCAGGCAATTTGTAAACTGACTGAAATTTTAGGCAATGTGTCAAATTGATGATACACACAAAACCTAACCTAACCTAACCTAACCTAATGAATTTTTAGGCAGCATAGTAGTGCGAAATATCAGTGGGCATGCATATGCAGCATTACCAGAAAGGTTAGGTTTTGTGCGTATCATCAATTTGACACATTGCCTAAAATTTCAGTCAATTTACAAATTGCCTGATTTTAGACATTGACTGTAACATATAATACTGTATATATTAGGGTTGGGTGATAATCGCTCGCCAGTTTTTAAATGGCGATTATCGTCAGGCATTTTAGGCTTGGTGATAATCGGCAACACTCATCTTTCAACCAAAAATGGGTTGAACACCTAAATTTTGAGAATTATGTAAATGGATACAATAGTAAAACACTTAAACAACATTTTGAAAAAAATTCTACAATTTTATGTGTATACCTCGTAGCAGTTCCATGCGTTGCTCGGTCTCTCTTCACACGAATGTCAAGCTGGTGACCCCGCTTGTAGGCCTGGCTTGGTGGAGGAGACGGTTGCTTTCTTGCGCTCTCCACCGTACAGCCAGGTACACCCGGCTCATCCGGTACCGTCCTGAGCCAGGCATCTAGTCTTATCTTGAAGACTTCAACTTTGACCCCTGTAACGTTTCTGAGGTCCTTTGGAAGCTGGTTAAAAAGTCTTGGCTCCCTGACAACCAAGCTATTTTCCTTCAGTGTTGAAGAGGTCCCTTGTCAGGCCTTTAATTTGGAAACACTACACATTCTACCTTTCCTATTTTCCAGCGTTGTTTAGATGGTAATTGGGTTTAGTTTGAGTTTTGGTACCAGTTTTTCGATCATTTTCAGTATGTAGATTATGGTGTACCTCTCTCTTCTTTCCAGGGAGTACAGATTTAGTTTATGTAGTCTCTCCCAGTAGTCGAGTTCTTTGCAGCCATCAATCTTGGCTGTGAAATGTCCCTGAATTTCTTCTAGTTTATTAATTTCTTCCTTTTTATATGGAGACGTCAAGACTGAGCAGTGTTCAAGTTTTGGTATGATCAGTGTTTTCAGCAGGGGAATCATTACTGTCTTGTACCTTCTTTTTAAGGTTCTTAGTACCTGTCCAGCGACTCTTTTTGCTTCGTTTATCGCTATCTGATTTTGCATCAACGGTTATTATAACCCCCAAATCTATCGCTTTCGTGCTTCTCTGAATTTCCTGTGTATCTGAAGCATAATATGCTGTCTAAGTTCCTTATTTCTACCATATCTCAAGAGCTGAAATTTCTCGGTGTTAAATGTCATATTGTTGTCTTCTGACCATTTGTATATTTTGTTCGTGTCCCTCTGCAAGGCCTCCACCTCTTTTGCATCGCTGATCTTTGTATCGTCTGTAAAGGATGTTACGATACTGTTGCTGTTTACTTCACTGTCTATGTCTGTTAGCATGATAATGAATAGGAGCGGGGCCAAGTTTGTTAAACTTGCTGAAAAACTGTTTCATCCAAAAAATCGGCTTAATCGAACAATATCTATAGGTTGCTCAGCGACCGACAAGTTTTACCCCTTACAACCCTGAGCGCCAACGGGCTTCCAGGTGTTCTCCCTTCTTCCCCACCCCTAGCCGGAAGGAGTGGTACCACTGTGGCCAGCCGCACATTGTCGCCTGGTTTGACTGGTGGTAAAAGTGGCCTTGCGTGCCTTGGGGAACTGGTGCCGGTGGTCTTGCACTAGTTGCAGCTGATATTATTGCTACTGCTCGTTTCTCGATAGCACGATGTTCTGGTCCTGGATCAAATTCGGAGGGTTCTGATTTTGGCGCTGGCTTCGCGACAGGCAGCAACATCCGTCCACACCAGTGGATGCTGCTGAAGAAAGGCGCTGTTGACGTCCGGAGAAACGAAGCAACGCTAAGATTTCAAAATCACGAAGTCTTTCAGTAACTTTTGATATATCCCTTCTCCTTTTCTGGCTCCCAACGGGGCAGCTGGCAGACCGACACTGCCACCACACTTCTGGAACGCTTCAGCTATCTTCCACTTCACTGGTGATGGCACTTCCTCGCAGAAAAATGCTAGTGCCCCTAGCTCTTCGCTGAGGTACCATAGATGGCGCGTCATCAGCCATTGCTGCGTTGACGGGACGGTACTCCTTGATGGTTTGGAAAAATATGGTTATTCATGGGAGCAGCAACACCTTGAACAACTGCTTGTCCTACAATGAGGACAGCGAACAAAATGAAATCCCGCAATGCCACTGCCTCGCACGGTGTCGTATGGAGCTGCCCTCTGAACAGAGAGATCTTCATGGTGTAGATGATTTTGGCCATTCAGCAGGCTTGGTGGTACAAGCCTAGTGCCACAAAGCTCAGTCCGCGCGGGGGTTCGCTCTCCAAGGTAGAACAGGCTTAGTTCAAATGGCTCTCTGTAGTCGTCGCCCGGCTGGGTCTCCTGTAGCACTGCTTTCACAAACTTCACGACGCCCAACTTTGTTAGGCGGCACGCGTGAAGATTGCTCGTCTTTCGCTGCAAGCCTGTAGGCTTCCCGATTGGTTTCACTGCTGCTGAAACTGCTTGAAGAAGGGAATAATGGGTCCGGAGGATGCTCCAAAACACTTTTAGAACACTGCCTATCCCCATAACATGATGTCGTAGACGAGGTAAAGCAGGAATTTTCCCAGCTTTTACTACAATAGGATGCCTGCCACCTGCTGTTTCCCGTTATTACCTACTGTTGTGTCGAAACACACGTAGCAGACTTTATCAGCAAGATCACCACCCCAGGACTGGAGGGTAGTCAGAACCACTGCAACCATGGCCTCCCCCTGTATCATCTGCTGGCTTTGAAACTCCCGAAAAGCTTCTTTCTCTGTCGGCCAGTGACCAGAACCGGCAGGCGGTCGACGATTTGCTTCCTAATGATGTTTGCCATCCCACTGCACTACGAGTGACGTATCAGGGTTGAAGGTCTGCTTCGCTTCCTGGGAAAATCTCTTGCCTCGCTCATTATTGCTCTAAGGATGCTGCTGATGAAAAGGCTGAGCTCGCTAACATTGTATCTCAGGCCCATGGCGGTGGCTGCCACGACATGAACTACCATGCTATTGCTGATTTTTCCTTTTATCGACAGCAGCAGTGGGTTGTGGCATGAAAACGCTTTTCAGGTTTTCGGGGGTACGGGAGGTTTGACACTTATTATTTTTTTTTATTGGGTTCAAAATCCCAGCTGAGCCGTGAACGGCCAAGCTCTGAAGGGCCAGTTCAACCTACAGCCCAAGTTAAGCTAGAATTAAAAACTTACGCACTTGGAGGTCCAATTAGGTCCTGCCTCAGGGTTGCTGATTCGATGTGGGCCTACATTAGGCCTCAGTTGCATGAATTTAAGATAAAAAACAAAAGGGGCACTATTTAGGTCTTCTTTCTAAACCTTGCAACAACAACACAACCTGCACTATTGCACGATGCAACAATCTTGTATCTAAACAACCAAATTGAATTGCAAGAGAGCTCTCTATAAGACCACACCCTGTAAGTACGGCATTCCACAAACGAGTAGAAAAGACGCAGCGCCCCAAAAAATGATGCCACAAGAGCCCAAAAATGCTAGCTCTAAATTAAGTGAATTTTTCACTAACCTTACAATTATGAGATGGATATATATAATTATATACACCTTAACTTAATATATACAAGCAATGCTGCATCAATCAGCTTAGTCATCATATCGCCTTCGGACAACAATGGTTCTTCCTCTTCTAGATTTTCTAACACTCCCCACCGAAGAGGCATTGTTGTCATTACCTTCTGTAAGGTTAGGCAAGCCTTCTCCATGAGGCTGTAACTCGAATGTTTCATTTTGACTATCCGTGTTTTTGCTGATTTCTAAAGCATAGAGTTTTTGTATAGGTCTCTTTAATTTTCCTCCTGAAGTCTTTACCAGTGCAGACCTAACTAAATTGTCTTTGCCAACAAACAACTCTTCAATTATGCCAAGCTTCCAGCATTGCCTTGGTCTTTCATCCCAATCATTACCACTTCTCCCACCTTGATACAATTTGCATTGGAGCCCTTTACATTGCCTGATGGGTAATAATTGAGTTCTGGCAAGTATTCCATCTGCCACCTCTTCCATAACTGATCTTGTAGCTCTTCAAGTACCTGAACCTTCTGGTTAACTCTCCTTGAGTGCTCTGGATAGGCTGCAAGTCTTCTGGCACACTGGGGCTTGATGTTAATCGTTTACCACAAAGAAAATGATTTGTGTCAATGGCTCTGCATCCTGCATACTGTTAGAAAATCTAGAAGAGGAAGAACCATTGTTGTCCCAAGGCGATATGATGACTAAGCTGATTGATGCAGCATTGCTTGTATATATTAAGTTAAGGTGTATATATATCCATCTCATAATTGTAAGGTTAGTGAAAAATTCACTTAATAAGAGCTAGCATTTTTGGGCTCTTGTGGCATCAGTGTTTGGGACGCTGGTGGCATCATTTTGGGGCGCTGCGCGTCTTTTCTACTCGTTTGTGGATGTCGTACGTACAGGGTGTGGTCTTGTAGAGAGCTCTCTTGCAATTCAGTTTGGTTGTTTAGATACAAGATTGTTGCACCGTGCAATAGTCCAGGTTGCGTTGTTGTTGCAAGGTTGAGAAGAAGACCATAAATAGTACCCTTTTTGTTTACATTAAATTCATGTAACTAAGGTCTAAGGTAGGCCCGCATCGAGTCAGCAACCCTGAGGTTACCCTGAAGTAGGACCTAATAAGATCTCAAATCCGTAAGTTTTAATTTAGCTTAACTTGGGCTTCAGGTAGAACTGGCCCTTTAGAATTTGGCCGTTCACGGCTCAGCTGGGATTTTGAACCCAACAAATAAATAAAATAACATGGTCCTTCAGAACCGGATTCTACCCCAAGACTGAGTCAGTGACTATTTTTCGGCAAAGTTCTGATTGTGCAAATTGTAGCCCAAGTTAGGCCTAGACGGGTTGAGTATTATTGAATTAAGGTCCCAGGGTAAAAGTTTGGTCGCCCAATTGCGAAACTTGGCCAGTCGTCTGTCGTTGTTTTGGCCTACATTTTACCGGTTTGGTTAATTTTGGGTTATTATTGAATTAAGTCCCAGGGTAGAAAGTTTGGTCCCAATTGCGAAACTTGGCCAGTCGTCTGTCGTTGTTTTGGCCTACATTTTACCGGTTTGGTTAATTTTGGGTTATTATTGAATTAAGGTCCCAGGGTAAAAAGTTTGGTCGCCCAATTGCGAAACTTGGCCAGTCGTCTGTCGTTGTTTTGGCCTACATTTTACCGGTTTGGTTAATTTTGGTTATTGAATTAAGGTCCCAGGGTAAAAGTTTGGTTGCCCAATTGCGAAACTTGGCCACTTGTCTGTCGTTTTTTGGCCTACATTTACCAGTTTGGTTAATTTGGTTTATTATTCGTAGGCGAAGGTTGCAGACCAGTGCGCCAGTTACTTGGGTGGAAAAATTGGTATTCTATACTGGTGTTGGTTAGTACCCCACCTAGCAATTCAGTTTATTTGAAAGTAAAATTTACGTTTGATCAGTTCGGTTAAGTATTTCTGCCAATTCAGCTTATTTGGCATTGAGCCCAATTGTTGTTTGCATTGAAGATGAGTGCATCTGAATTGAACAAATTTATAAAAAGGAGAAGCGCCTACAAAGGTCTAATTACAAAGGTCATTGCCACTATAGATTCTGCCATAGAGCAAGAGGATTTACGCTTAGTGACTGCGCAGCTTTCCATATTAGAAACTAAAAAGGTTGCTCTAAGTGAGGTAAATGTTAAAATTGAGGCTCTTATAGAAGAGGATGAAATAGAAAATAACATAATTTACTTTGAAGAGATTATTGATGATATAATTAAAATAGGCCTCCGAGCAAAAGAGTTTAGCAGCTCAGTACAGTTAGAGACCAGGTCTAATAATGAAACACAACACTCAACAAATGATGTTTGTGAAGTTAAGGTTAACAGATCTGTAGTTCAATTACCGAGGCTTGTACTCAAAACATTTTCTGGGAGTATTCAGGAATGGCAGGATGGGCAGACAGTTTTCAATCAGCAGTTCATTCTAGTCAAGTGTTAAGTGCCGTGGAGAAGTTTAATTATTTGCGGTCCCTCTTGGAAGGGGAGGCAGCAAAGACTATAGCAGGATTAGCATTAACAGAGGCTAATTATAATGTGGCTTGGGATATATTAAAGAAACGGTTTGGTAAGCCAGAGATCTTAATTAAAAGCCACCTCCGTGCACTTTTAGCTATACCTCCTGTTAATAATCCTAATAGTGTCAAGGAGTTACGGCAGTTATATGATGAATTTGAAATTAGAACTAGTAGGTCCCTGGACAACTTGGGTGTAGGAATGGAAAAGTATGGTATAATGTTGGTTCCTACACTGGAGTCTAAATTGCCTAGCTCAATTTTGCTTGAATTAAGTAGGGGACACTCTGCAGAACATGTGTACATCCCCCTTCAGCAGATGTTAAGTCTTTTAGGCACAGAATTAGCAAGACGAGAGGGAGTTGAGTTTGCACAGTGGGATGGTAAACAAGGGGACAAAGGCAGGCACAGCACCAAAGTTTCCACAAAAAGGAATAGCCCGGTACAGTGTCAGCTCTACATGCCTCCTCTGAGAATAAATTAAAGGGAATCAAGGAATGCATATTTTGCGAAGGCAACCACAAGTCATATAAATGTGAGGTGGCTGAGGCCTTACCCTTTGAGGAGAGAAAGGACAGGGTAATTAAGTCCACAGCATGTTTTAAATGTTTTTTGAAAGGTCATAGAGCAAGGTTTTGTAAGTTTAAAATTTTGTGCAAAAAATGTCATGGTAGGCATCAGCCATTATTGTGTGAAAACACTCTTAGTAGGCCTACCCCAGAAGTAGAGACATCAGTGGCACATGCCACTGCTATGCAAGGGAGTAAAGGTAAAGGGGGATTATTGCAAACAACTGCAGCCTTATTAATTGGGAATGAGGGAGAAGCTACTGTAAGAGTGTTGTTTGATAGTGGTAGCCAGTGTAGTTTTATTAAGACCAGAATTTCCAGAAAATTGAAGTTTAAAGAACTTAAAGGGAAAATTTAAGAATTTCTGGGTTTGGGGGTTCCGTTCAAAACCGAACCAAATTTAAGAAGGTAGAAGTTCTGGTTAAAGGGTTGTTACCGTAAAGTCCCACTATCAAGGTCCAAGCTGTAGAGATTGAGGAACTTTGTGCTCCAGTCACTACTTGTTTAGATATGGCATGTGTCCAAGAATTGCAAGTTAAAGGAATTAATTTGGGCAATAATAAGTTTGAGGGCACAGAAGATATTAGTCTTGATTGGAGCTGACTATTATTGGGACTTCATCACTGGTAATATTGTCCGTACATCTCAAGGCCCGGTAGCTATTGAAAGTAAGCTAGGCTGGATGCTACATGGTAGCTATTGCAATGAAATGGAAATTAAGGCTCTTTTTGTTAAGATTGAGGAGAACAGCCATGGTCTGGAAAGGCATTTGAAAGCGTTTTGGGAACTTGAATCTACTGGCATAAAGGACAACCGGCAAGTACAGTGAACAATGATGTTTTAGAGCAATTTGAAAAAGGGATTGGGTTTAGAGATGGTTGCTATGAAGTTGGCCTACCATGGAAGGATTCTTGCAAACCCGGTTCAAACCTTCAGCTAGCTAATCGGAGGTTGGAGACTTCATTGTACAGGTAAGAAAAATGAGGAGTTGTTAATTGAATACGATGAGGCCATCCTAAGTTATGTAAGGGAGGGCTATGCTGAAAGGGTGCAAGGTGAGCTGGTGAGCCAGGACGCACATTATCTGCCACACCATGCAGTGGTACGGCGAGACAAAACTACCACCAAATTGAGGGTAGTTTTTGATGGCTCAGCCAAGGACAAAGGTGGTGTGTCCTTGAATGACTGTTTGGATGCTGGGCCAAATTTAAATGCAGATTTATTTTCCTTGTTACTGAGATTCAGGTTTGGTAGAGTAGCATTGACTGCAGATGTGAAGCAAGCCTTTTTGCGGATGAAGTTAAAACCAGAGGACAGAGATGCAGTAAGGTATCTGTGGGTGGATACGAAAGACTTGTTGGAAAATGAACCTAAGGTTCAAGCATATAGAATGAAGTCAGTGTTGTTTGGCCTCAGCTCTAGTCCATTTCTGTTGGCAGCTACTATGCAGTACCATTTTAAGAAATATTCTGAAGTCTATCCTAACACTATTGAACACATAAGAAAAAATTTTATGTTGATGATTTGCTGTGTTCCGTGGATAATACAGAAATGGCTAAACAGATATTCATGGAGGCTAGAGCTATAATGAGGGAGGCTGGCATGGAGCTTAGAAAATGGCAGACCAATCATTCGCAATTACAAGAGTTTATGAGTCATTCCTGTGTAGTACCTGATGCAGCAAAAGTATTGAGGATTCTGGTATTAAGGAGTTGTGGGCAATAGATGCAAAGGTGCTAGGCATTGTTTGGCAGCAAGATGATGATTTGTTTACCTTCAATGGGAAATCTTTAGTAGAGCTGGCTGAGAATGAGACAAGGTGGACAAAACGTACAGCTCTTAGTTTGGCTTCAAAGGTCTTTGATCCTCTTGGATTCCTGGCTCCATTTGTGATAAAGTCAAAAATTTGGTTTCAGAGCCTCTGGGAAATTGGACTTGGTTGGGACCAAGAGTTACCTGATCATATGGTGGTAAGTGGAAATATTGGTTCAAAGAATTGGCACATCTTGGAGACATTGAAATCCCAAGATGGTACTTTGGAGAGTTGAACAATAGTCCAGACAATTTGGAGCTGCACATCTTTTGTGATGCAAGTGAGGAAGCCTATGCAACTTGTATTTATATAAGAGGCGCATTGCAAGAGGAAGTAAGTTGCAGGTTGGTTGCTGCAAAGAGCAGAGTAGCACCTTTGAAAAGGCTTTCTGTTCCAAGGTTGGAATTGATGGGTGCCGTTATTGCTAGTCGGCTTGCAATTACAGTGCGAAAGTCTTTGGCCCTCTATGAAATTCCAAGCTATTATTGGACAGACTCCACTATAGTTTGGCACTGGTTAAGAAGTCAGGCAAGGAAATGGAAACCATTTGTTGCCAATAGGGTGGAGGAAATTCAAGCGCACACAGATCCCAAGCAATGGAAGCATTGTCCAGGCATCCAAAACCCCGCTGATTTACCAACACGAGGAATTTCAGTGAAAGATCTTTCACAGTCAAGTTTGTGGTGGAATGGGCCAGAGTGGCTAAAACTTGGAAGTGAAAACTGGCCTTCTAATCAGCCTATTGTAGGAGAATGCCAGGCTGAAGAAGCATGGGTGAGTGAGGTGAGAAAATGCGCTGTGAACAGTTGTCAAGTTATGCAGCAGGACCCCATATTGAGGCTTGAGGACATTAGCAGTCTGAAAAGATTGTTAAGAGTGACAGCATGGGTATATAGATTTACCAACAACATTAAGGGAGAAACAAGAAGGGAAGGAATTCTGAACAGTAATGAGATTCAGCAAGCCAGGAAATACTGGGTGGTATATATGCAGAAGGAAAAATTTGGTGAAGAGAGAGAATTGCTCACCAGCCATCCATTACAGGTTCTACCAACACATTCTGCGCTCAAGGGTTTGGATGTGTTTTTGGATCAGGATTTATTGAGAGTAGGAGGTAGACTACAGTTTTCTGGGCTTCCAGAGGAGAAAAGACATCCAATTTTGCTACCTTCTGGGGGCACTTTGTGGACCTTTTGATCCTGGATACTCATCATAAGCTGTTACATGCTGGAGTTAGAGAAGTGATAATAGAGATTAGACAACAATTTTGGATTCCCAAAATTAGACAAGTAGTAAAAAAGGTCTTGCATAAATGTGTGGTTTGCAAGCGTTGGAGTGCAAAGCCTTATTATGAAAAGGTGGCTCCACTTCCAAGAGAACGGTGTGTCTATACTGCCCCATTTGATGTAGTGGGAGTAGACTTTGCAGGGCCAGTCTATGTGTATGAGCGAGGGGAGTCTAACAAAGGTTATATATGTCTTTTCACCTGTGCTAACCAGAGCAATCCATTTGGAGTTGGTAAGCAACTTAAGTAGTGATGTATTTCTTTTGGCCTTTAAAAGGTTTGTGAACAGAAGGGGTTTCCAAATAAAATCATATCGGATAATGCAAAAACCTTCAAAAAGGCTGCAAAGGAACTCCAAGAAATTTGGTCCTTGCTAAAAGAGGAAGGATTCCAATCCTACTTTTCACACCAAGGGGTACAGTGGGAGTTTATTGTTGAGAGAGCACCATGGTGGGGAGGATTTTGGGAAAGGCTAGTGAGAAGTGTAAAGTGTCCATTAAAGAAACTTTTAGCTAATGCTCATTTGAGCAAAGAAGAATTCTGCACTGTTTTATGTGAAGTAGAAGCAATGGTGAACAGTAGGCCTATCACTTTTGTTTACAACAGTATGCAGGATGCAGAGCCATTGACACCAAATCATTTTCTTTGTGGTAAACGATTAACATCAAGCCCCAGTGTGCCAGAAGACTTGCAGCCTATCCAGAGCACTCAAGGAGAGTTAACCAGACGGTTCAGGTACCTTGAAGAGCTACAAGATCAGTTATGGAAGAGGTGGCAGATGGAATACTTGCCAGAACTCAATTATTACCCATCAGGCAAGGTAAAGGGCTCCAATGCAAATTGTATCAAGGTGGGAGACGTGGTAATGATTGGGGATGAAAGACCAAGGCAATGCTGGAAGCTTGGCATAATTGAAGAGTTGTTTGTTGGCAAAGACAATTTAGTTAGGTCTGCACTGGTAAAGACTTCAGGAGGAAAGTTAAAGAGACCTATACAAAAACTCTATGCTTTAGAAATCAGCAAAAACACAGATAGTCAAGATGAAACATTTGAGTTACAGCCTCATGGAGAAGGCTTGGGTAACCTTGCGGAAGGTAACGACAACAATGCCTCTTCGGTGGGGAGTGTTAGAAAATCTAGAAGAGGAAGAACCATTGTTGTCCCAAGGCGATATGATGACTAAGCTGATTGATGCAGCATTGCTTGTATATATTAAGTTAAGGTGTATATATATCCATCTCATAATTGTAAGGTTAGTGAAAAATTCACTTAATAAGAGCTAGCATTTTTGGGCTCTTGTGGCATCAGTGTTTGGGACGCTGGTGGCATCATTTTGGGGCGCTGCGCGTCTTTTCTACTCGTTTGTGGGATGTCGTACGTACAGGGTGTGGTCTTGTAGAGAGCTCTCTTGCAATTCAGTTTGGTTGTTTAGATACAAGATTGTTGCACCGTGCAATAGTCCAGGTTGCGTTGTTGTTGCAAGGTTGAGAAAGAAGACCATAAATAGTACCCTTTTTGTTTACATTAAATTCATGTAACTAAGGTCTAAGGTAGGCCCGCATCGAGTCAGCAACCCTGAGGTTACCCTGAGGTAGGACCTAATAGGATCTCAAATCCGTAAGTTTTAATTTAGCTTAACTTGGGCTTCAGGTAGAACTGGCCCTTTAGAATTTGGCCGTTCACGGCTCAGCTGGGATTTTGAACCCAACAAATAAATAAAATAACACATACTGTTATAAACAAAAGTGATAGGCCTACTGTTCACCATTGCTTCTACTTCACATAAAGCAGTGCAGAATTCTTCTTTGCTCAAATGAGCATTAGCTAAAAGTTTCTTTAATGGACACTTTACACTTCTCACTAACCTTTCCCAAAATCCTCCCCACCATGGTGCTCTCTCAACAATAAACTCCCACTGTACCCCTTGGTGTGAAAAGTAGGATTGGAATCCTTCCTCTTTTAGCTAGGACCAAAATTCTTGGAGTTCCTTTTCAGCCTTTTTGAAGGTTTTTGCATTATCCGATATGATTTTATTTGGGAAACCCCTTCTGTTCACAAACTTTTTAAAGGCCAAAAGAAGTACATCACTACTTAAGTTGCTTATCAACTCCAAATGGATTGCTCTGGTGGTAGCACATGTGAAAAGACATATATAACCTTTGTTAGACTCCCCTTGCTCATACACATAGACTGGACCTGCGAAGTCTACTCCCACTACATCAAATGGGGCAGTATAGACACACCGTTCTCTTGGAAGTGGAGCCACCTTTTCATAATACGGCTTTGCACTCCAACGCTTGCAAACCACACATTTATGCAAGACCTTTTTTACTACTTGTCTAATTTTGGGAATCCAAAACTGTTGTCTGATCTCTATCATCACTTCTCTAACTCCAGCATGTAACAACTTATGATGAGTATCCAGGATCAAAAGGTCCACAAAGTGCCCCCCAGAAGGTAGCAAAATTGGATGTCTTTTCTCCTCTGGAAGCCCAGAAAATGTAGTCTACCTCCTACTTTCAATAAATCCTGATCCAAAAACATCCAAACCATTGAGAGCAGAATGTGTTGGTAGAACCTGTAATGGACGGCTTGAGCAATTCCCCCTCTTCACCAAATTTTTCCTTCTGCACATATACCACCCAGTATTTCCTGGCTTGCTGAATCTCCTTACTGTTCAGAATTCCTTCCCTTCTTGTTTCTCCCTTAATATTGTTGGTAAATCTATATACCCATGCTGTCACTCTTAACAACCTTTTCAGACTGCTAATGTCCTCAAGCCTCAATATGGGGTCCTGCTGCATAACTTGACAACTGTTCACAGTGCATTTTCTCACCTCACTCACCCATGCTTCCTCAGCCTGGCATTCTCCTACAATAGGCTGATTAGAAGGCCTGTTTTCACTTCCAAGTTTTAGCCCCTCTGGCCCATTCCACCACAAACTTGACTGTGCAAGATCTTTCACTGAAATTCCTCGTGTTGGTAAATCAGCGGGGTTTTGGGTGCCTGGACAATGCTTCCATTGCTTTGGGATCTGTGTGCGCTTGAATTTCCTCCACCCTATTGGCAACAAATGGTTTCCATTTCCTTGCCTGGCTTCTTAACCAGTGCCAAACTATAGTGGAGTCTATCCAATAATAGCTTGGAATTTCGTGGAGGGCCAAAGACTTTTGCACTGTAACTGCAAGCCGGATAGCAATAACTGCACCCATCAATTCCAACCTTGGAACAGAAAGACTTTTCAAAGGTGCTACTCTGCTCTTTGCAGCAACCAACCTGCAACTTACTTCCTCTTGCAATGTGCCTCTTATATAAATACAAGTTGCATAGGCTTCCTCACTTGCATCACAAAAGATGTGCAGCTCCAAATTGTCTGGACTATTGTTCAACTCTCCAAAGTACCATCTTGGGATTTCAATGTCTGCAAGATGTGCCAATTCTTTGAACCAATATTTCCACCTTACCACCATATGATCAGGTAACTCTTGTTCCCAACCAAGTCCAATTTCCCAGAGGCTCTGAAACCAAATTTTTTACTTTATCACAAATGGAGCCAGGAATCCAAGAGGATCAAAGATCTTTGAAGCCAAACTAAAAGCTGTACGTTTTGTCCACCTTGTCTCATTCTCAGCCAGCTCTACTAAAGATTTCCCATTGAAGGTAAACAAATCCTCTCCTTGCTGCCAAACAATGCCTAGCACTTTTGCGTCTATTGCCCACAACTCCTTAATACCAGAATCCTCGATACTTTCTGCTACATCAGGTACTACACAGGACTGACTCATAAACTGTTGTAATTGAGAATGATTGGTTTGCCATTTTCTAAGCTCCATGCCAGCCTCCCTCATTATAGCTCTAGCCTCCATGAATATCTGTTTAGCCATTTCTGTATTATCCACGAAACACATCAAATCAACATAAAAATTTTTCCTTATGTGTTCAATAGTGTTAGGATAGACTTCAGAATATTTCTTAAAATGGTACTGCATAGTAGCTGCCAACAGAAATGGACTAGAGCTGAGGCCAAACAACACTGACTTCATTCTATATGCTTGAACCTTAGTTCATTTTCCAACAAGTCTTTCGTATCCACCCACAGATACCTTACTGCATCTCTGTCCTCTGGTTTTAACTTTATCCGCAAAAAGGCTTGCTTCACATCTGCAGTCAATGCTACTCTACCAAACCTGAATCTCAGTAACAAGGAAAATAAATCTGCATTTAAATTTGGCCCAGCATCCAAACAGTCAGTCATTCAAGGACACACCACCTTTGTCCTTGGCTGAGCCATCAAAAACTACCCTCAGTTTGGTGGTAGTTTTGTCTCGCCGTACCACTGCATGGTGTTGCAGATAATGTGCCTCCTGGCTCACCAGCTCACCTTGCACCCTTTCAGCATAGCCCTCCCTTACATAGCTTAGGATGGCCTCATTGTATTCAATTAACAACTCATTTTTTCTTAGCCTGTACAATGAAGTCTCCAACCTCCGATTAGCTAGCTGAAGTTTGAACCGGGTTTGCAAGAATCCTTCCAAGGGAGCCAACTTCATAGCAACCATCTCTAAACCCAATCCCTTTTTCAAATTGCTCGAAAACATCACTGTTCACTGTACTTGCCTGTTTGTCCTTTATGCAATGGATTCAAGTTCCCAAAACGCTTTCAAATGCCTTTCCAAACCATGGCTGTTCTCAATCTTAACAAAAAGAGCTTTAACCTCCATTTCATTGCAATAGCTACCATGTAGCATCCAGCCTAGCTTACTTTCAAGCTACCGCCTCGAGATCGGCCAGTGAGTGGCGGTCCTAGCTTACATGACGCCCTGGGCGAACCTCACCTTCAGCGCCCCCCCCCCCTGTTCGCCAACACACACACATTCGAATCCCCCCAAAATAAAGGACAGACATAACTCTTTCACAAAATAACTTTTTATTGGACTAATTGTTGGAACTTCAGAACCAAAACAAAGACTCAAATTTCTGAATTTTACAAATCCTTCATCACGTAAATAGAATAACTCACTTAAGAGAATGTAATTATGATACTATGAACAGGAAAAATACAAATTAAATTGCACAACTGCCATAAATAAACTAGAGAATCAAATTTCTAAATTGTACAAATGCTCTATCACATAAATAGAATAAGACACTTAAGAGAGGGTAATTATTATGCTACACTTTGAACAGAAAACAAAATAAATTGCACCACAGCACAACTGCCATCTAAAGCCTGACTCTTCTTACCTTCCTTGATGCAAAGTCATGAATTAAATCATCATATGAAATCTGCTCAGCAATTGTATGATTTATACTGATGATGGCCAGACCGGTAAGGCGTTCCTGTGACATAGTTGACCTCAGGTAGGATTTGATGAGCTTCAGCTTTGAAAAGCTCCTCTCTGCTTCAGCAACAGTGACTGGAAGAGTAAGACCAATTCTGAGAGCAGTCCACAAATTTGGATATATTTCAGAGAGCTCCCTTTCATGGATAAATGTCAGCAGTTCAAGCAAGGATATGGTCTTTGATGGCAAGTCAGGCAAGTTCTTCAGCTCCTGTGCAAGCTCTCTGCCATCCAAGTCAGATTGTCCCTTAAAGTGTAGTGTAGTACTAAGGTTCACACATTGTTCTGTCAGCTCCTCAAATGTGAGATTTTGGAAATGTGTCAGCACTCCAAACTTCTCTCCCACAATTTCCAACGAGGAAAATCTTTCCTGAATGGCTGATGTTGCAGCATCAACCACTGCATTGAAAAATGTCACCTCCAGCTTCTTCAAAGCATCAATCAAGGGCTCATCAGATGCTTCATAGGAGAAGTGCCGCTTTGTGGACCTCAGCCGTTTTTGTTTTAACACAGCCTCCACATTCATTTGTTCACAGATATCTGTGGCTGCCATTTGTGCAGCCACAAAACCTGTTGCCCTGTAATTGCGGAGACCTCTCTCTGTTTTTTTTAGGAGATTTACTGCAACATCAACGTGCATGCTAGGAGACTGCATCTGCTTGCTCACATGCTGAATTTGGCACAACAGGTCATGCCACACCACTGAACAAATGGCGAAGCGGTATGACCCAACCTCCTCTGACAGAGATTGAGCCTCGACCTTTATTACAGAGTCTTTGGTGTGGTCCCTCACCTCGATCAGTGCATCTCTCACTGCAGCTGCCTGATATCTCAGGGGCTCCACACTCTTGATCTTGCTTTCCCACCTTGTATCAGACCACATCTTCAATGTGATGTTCACATGTTTTTTCAAAATGGCCCATCGTTGTGTGGAGGCTGAAAACAAGTTGTAAAGCTTCTGCAAGATGCCAAAGTAACTTGTGGCATCAATAGATCCCTTAGCAGCATCGGCCACAAGCAAATTCAGAGAATGAGCCCCACATGGAACAAACAGAGCTCTGGGATTAATTTCTAGGAGCCTGGATTGAACACCCTTGTTTTTTCCCCTCATGTTGGCCCCGTTGTCGTATGATTGTCCTCTACAGTCCATGAAAGGAACTTTTAGCTCCTCCAGTCTCTTCAGAATCAGAGATGCCAAATGTTGACCAGTGGACTCCTCTGCCTCCAAAAACCCCATGAAATGTTCCTTTATATGGGGCTTCCCCTCCAGTGACACAACCCGAATCACAACTGACAACTGTTCAGTGTGGCTGATATCTGGAGTGCAATCTAGAATTATTGAAAAAAACTTTGATTGTTTGATGTCGCTCACCATTGCTGAAATGGTCTTGCTGCTCGACAAATCAATGAGTTCGTTTTGTATGTGGTGGCCGAGGTAGCTGGTGTGACTGGAGGTCCCTTTTTGGACACGGTTAATGTGCTCTTGCATTATAGGATCAAATTGTGCCATCAGTTCAACTTCTTTCAGAAAATTGCCATTTGATGGTGAGAACAATTTTTCTGTATGTCCCCTTAGTGCCAAATTCCTAACTGCCAGAGAATGCACAATAGCAGTGAGACGTGTCAGCACCGCTCTCCATCTCAACTTCTCAGCCTCCAGAAGTGCCATCTCCTGCTTGTCAATGGTCTCCCCCTTTCTCATCCTCACTGCCAGTTCTTTCCAGATTTTCATAGAATTTAGGTGTTCTGAACTGTTGTCATGTGATGTGAGCAATGAGCTTGCATGCTTCCAGTCCGAGAGTCCCAAACTTGTTAAATTTATTTTCCTCTTGGAAAATAATGTACAACAGAAACAGAAAAGGCTTGTTTTTTAAGGAATAGACCAACCAACTTCTGGTTATATTTTCCCCACTAACCAATGACTTCCTGAAGTATTGATGGTGGAAACTTCTTCCGTCACTGTCGTTTCTAGGGAATACAAAGTCAGATGGTACTTGACTTGGTCCCCTGGAAACCAGTTGTGTCCGAATTCTCTCAGTCAGAACTGAAGGCCAGTTAGCAGGGTCGGTGGACAGAGACTCATCCTCAGGAGGCGATTCTGCTCCAGGCCTTTCTAATAGAAAGAACAAGAGCATTACTCATTAGTATACACACCTAAGTTAGATAACACATTATTCACAGCACTTTGTTATGGTGGTGGTGTTATGGAATTATGGTGGTGAAAACCACACATACCCAGTAACCCAGACCCAGTGATAACAACATTATAATTTATAAGTTTGCAAAATGCTTTGCAGGGATGCACACACATACACATACACACACACGCACACACTCACAGACATATGTGCACACAAACTCACCTGAAGAGTCCTGCCGGGGAGAAGTAGAAGCAAATGGGTCTTCATCCTCAGGATCAGACTGCATTTGTGGAGACATATGTGAGGCTGAGGAGGTAGATGGCTCCTCAGCCTCAATAATGGCAGAAGTAGACGGCTTCTCATCCTGGCTAGTGGCAGAGGGTGTTCCAAAATATTTCAAAAGTGCCCCTGCAAATAGTAAAATAGAACATAACAGACCAATGCATGAATAGGCTAGTACAATTAATTTAACATGTTATTAAGCACAATTTATTAAACTTTTAGAATAGGAAACAAATGAATAATACAACCTCCTTGGTTAATGGCTAATTATATACATAATAGTACACTTCAAATGACTCAGAAAGCTATATCACAAAATAGCAGTGCAATATAGCAGTGAAGAGTAGATGACATAGCTCTATACCTTTATCTTTTGCTCGTTTCTCCTCTTCTTCTTTCCTTTTTTTCTAAACTGAGCACCTGATAGCTTTGACCTCTTCTTATCCATTTGCGGTTATTTGACAGACCTTAGTGGCTTAGTGTGAAGATTCGTTCTGTAATAAATAATATACATTTCACTATTTAACCAAACCCAGAAAAATAACATTACATATGTTAAAGTATGGGCCTTTATTCCCAATAATATTAATCTGGAAGCATTTTGCATTGTTTAGGTCTTTTATGGGAAGGTTTATGGAAAATGCAATAGATGGTTTTTTATTATAAAAAATATATTTATTGATCTTTTATTATTTATTTTATTTTATTTTTTATTTTTATTTATTTCTTTATTTATTTATTCTTATTTTTATTTTTTTTGCAGGCGCTCATGCCGCCCCTCCACAAATGCCGCCCTGTGCGGCTGCCCATATTGCCCATATGAGGAACCGCCACTGCCAGTGATGAAGTCCCAATAATAGTCAGCTCCAATCAAAAGACTATCTTCTGTTCCTTCAAACTTATTATTGCCCAAATTAATTCCTTTAACTTGCAATTCTTGGACACATGCCATATCTAAACAAGTAGTGACTGGAGCACAAAGTTCCTCAATCTCTACAGCTTGGACCTTGATAGTGGGACTTTGTGGTAACAACCCCTTAACCAGAACTTCTACCTTCTTAACTTTGGTTCGGTTTTGAACGGAACCCCAACCCAGAAATTCTTAAATTTTCCCTCTTAAGTTCTTTAAACTTCAATTTTCTGGAAATTCTGGTCTTAATAAAGCTACACTAGCTACCACTATCAAACAACACTCTTACAGTAGCTTCTCCATCATTCCCAATTAATAAGGCTGCAGCTGTTTGCAATAATCCCCCTTTACTTTTACTCCCTTTATACCAGTAGCATGTGCCACTGATGTCTCTACATCTGGGGTAGGCCTACTAGGAGTGTTTTCACACAATAATGGCTGATGCCTGCCATGACATTTTTGCACAAAATTTTAAATTTACAAAACCTTGCTCTGTGACCTTTCAAAAAACATTTAAAACAGGCTGTGGACTTAGTTACCCTGTCCTTTCTCTCCTCAAAAGGTAAAGCCTCAGCTACCTCAAATTTATATGACGTGGTTACCTTCGCAAAATATGCATTCTGTGATAGCGTGGGGTAGACACCCCAGTTAGGTTACTTAGGTTCTAGCAAACAATCAAAGGCACTTACAGTACCGGTACTTTGAATTAGATATTCCTTTGGGAGCCTACCATTAGATTCCTGTGTCCCACAAACAGCCTACCTAACTCTCTCTTACATTACCAATTTAGAAGCTATAGACATTACCCCTAACTATACTTAAGTACGGACAACTTCCTACCCCATTTGTTACCTTATAAACACCACCTAATTACACTCAGCACCAACGATTAGGTCAGATAGGAAAAAACATCTCTAGGCTAGCCCAAAACAATACGAACAGCCGCGTTGGTTCGTTTATGCCTTCCTGTTGCCTTTCAGCAGGAAAAAACATCTCTAGGCTAGCCCAAAACAATACGAACAGCCGCTTTGGTTCGTTTATGCCTTCCTGTTGCCATTCAGCTTAGATTTAGTGATATTTCCCCTTTAGTGACTTTAAGACTATATACATATATATACACACACACGTCACCTCACTCCTCCCCTACAAGTTTAGTCTGTCAGGGGGATGAGGGACCCTAGACGACGTGCGGAGGGGATGATGTAGTAGGATTAGGTGCAACCTGCATAGGCGGGCGAGTTGAACCATTTTCCGGAGGATCAGTTCTCTCTTCCGGAAGACTCTGGTCCTTCTGCAATTCACGTTCCCATATCTGGTCCTGATGGCGTTTAATAGAACGACCATCTTCTAGTTGGCACTTGAAGGAAACAGTGCCCGTTCTCTCCTGCACAGTTGCAGGAACCCATTTTGGTCCAGCCCCATAGTTACGAATCATAACTGGATCATTAGGTTGCTCTTCTATAACTCTCCCTCTTTTAGTGTCGTGGTACAACTTCTGTTTTTCCTGATGGCGTAAAACTCGTTATTGTAACGTTTCGTTTGGACGTAACAAATCGAAAACTGAACGAATTCCCAGGCCAATCACAAGTTTAGAGGGAGACACCCCCGTCGTGGTGTAAGGTGTTATTCGATATTTAAACAAAAATTTATCCAACACCACTTGCATTTCCTCCCCACGAGAATGACGCAAGGCCGACTTGAAAGTACGGACCATGTTTTCCGCGAGACCGTTAGTAGACGGGTGGAAAACACTAGACCGGACATGTCTAATGCCATTTAGGTGGACAAAAGAACGAAATTCCTCACTGGTAAAACAAGTACCATTGTCGGAAACCAGGACTACGGGTAAACCCCATCGAGCGAAAACCGAACGGAGTAAGCGAATAGTAACACCCGAAGTCGTGGAAGTGGTTGGAAAAATTTCCACCCACTTAGAGTAGGCGTCCACTATGACTAGGAAATAAGTATTATTTACGGTATAGTAGGCCATTCCCAAGGATGAAGTGGACTTTTCTTTGGGAGATCTCTGTTCTCTAGGCAGCTTTGACAGGAACGAACCAATGTTCGAGTTCTCCATCTAAACCACGCCACCAGAAATAAGCTCTCGCCAGCTCTTTCATTTTTGTTGCACCCATGTGTTCAGCGTGAAGTTCCTTCACTAAATTCGACCTGCCTTCATTTGGAATTATCACTCTGTGGCCCCATAAGAGACAGCCATTTTGAATCGAGAGGCCAGACTGACGTTGATAAAAAGGCTGTAATTCACTCTCAACCTTAGTAGGCCAACCAACTGAGCAGAAATGGATGACCCTAGACAGAATAGGGTCTGATTTTGTCCACTGCTCTATTTGTACCGCAGATACTGGAGTGGATTCCAAAAACTCCACCAAGTGAACCCATTCTGTAGGTATAGGTACACAATCATTTGGATTTTCTAAGGGCAACCTACTTAGCGCATCAGCCGTACCTAGAAGTTTACCTGACCGATGTACTAAGTCAAATTTATAGGCTTGTAGAATCAGTGCCCATCGTTGAATCCTACCTGAGGCCATAACTGGAATATTTTTATTAGGTGAAAATAAACCTAAAAGAGGCTTATGGTCAGTAATTAGTTTAAATTCATGACCCCATAGATAGAAATGAATTTTTTTTACTGCAAGTACTAAGGCTAATGCTTCACGTTCCACTTGTGCATATCGTCTTTCAGTCTCAGTTAGTGTTCTAGAAGCAAAACAGATAGGCCTATCTACACCATCAATGTGGTGAGATAACACTGCCCCAATTCCATAAGAACTGCTGTCTGCTGAAACTACGAGAGGAAGTTTAGGATCATAATGCACTAGGAGAGTGGACTTTAGTAGTACGTCCTTGGAAGCCTCAAATGCTTCCTTTTGAGTTTTCTCCCATCTCCACTGTTCCCCAGATCGTAATAGCTTATTTAGGGGTTCAAGGAAAGTCGATGCATTAGGCAAAAATTTCCTATAAAAGTTTAGACCTAAATAAGCTTGTAAATGTGTGATGTTTTGTGGAGGTGGTGCATTTTTTATTGCTTCTAGTTTATCCACCGTCGGATGAATGCCTGAGGCATCTATGCGGAACCCTAAATATGAAACCTCGTTAGTGACCCATGAACACTTTTCTCTCTTTAGCTTAAGTCCGGCATCCCGGAGTCTTTTTAGAACCGTGTTTAATCTAGTTAGGTGTTCTTTTTTAGACGAACCTGAAATGAGGACATCATCTAGAAAGCAAAGTACCCCTGGAATGTGACCTAGAACTTGGTCCATTGTCCTCTGAAAAATACCCGGGGCCGATGCTATTCCATAGCATAGCCTATTGTACTTATATAGGCCTCGGTGCGTATTTATGATAGTTAGTTCTTTAGAGTTTTCATCTAAACTTAGTTGAGCATAGGCTTGGGACATATCGAGTTTTGTGAAATATTTACCCCCCAGCAAGAGAGCTAAATAATTCATTAGGCTTGGGTATAGGATAGCAATCTAGAAGGACGGCTTTATTTGCTGTTAAACGGTAATCCCCACATAACCGTACGGACTTGTCCGGTTTTAGTACAGGAACTACTGGGGCAGCCCACTTAGCGTGTGTGACTGATTCGATAATTTTATGTTTGAGCAGCCTGTCAATTTCTAAATCTACCTTCTCCCGCAGTGCATGCGCAATTGAACGAGCCTTACAAAATTTCGGAGTTACATTAGGATCTACTTCTATATAGACCTGATGGCCTTTTAGGTTGCCTACTTCAGGCCCAAAAACAGAAGAAAACTCCCTTAGCAATGAGTCTATGTCAGACGGATATGAGAGTGTATGCACATCTGCCTGACCCTTTGGCAAGATTTTGTCAATCGGCATTTTCAAAGCATCAATCCAATCACGGCCTAGTAAAGTAGGCCCTTGCTCATCCACCACTAAAAGGGTTAAGGGATGAGAAAGTTTTCTGGTTGAGTGTAACTGTGACGGATGCTTCTCCACAAATAGGTATTTGTATGTCCCCATATTTTTTTAATATAGGTACCGGGTGTCCGAGAATTATCTGTACAATTTTTGGCTGTTATTAAAAGTCAACCATGAAGTGTAGAAATTCCAGTGTTGTCCCATTTTACAGAGAATCTCATTAAGTTTTTTCTGATACCACGTTTTGACAAGTTTTTTAGAAATGTACGCAGGTGACAGACATTGATGATTTAAAAGCAAGAATCACAGCTGCTATTGAGCGAATTGATGTGGATATGCTGCAGCGTACATGGCAACATTTGGAGTATCGATTGGATGTTTTGCGAATCACTAATGGTGCACATATCGAATGTTTGTAACAACGTTACTTTAATAAAAGAAACTTTTGAAAATACAGATTCTAAATAATCTTGTTTAAGAATTTTACGTGTGTTATCAAGAATTTTATTAAAAGATGAAATTGTACAGATAATATTCGGACACACTGGAATTTCTAAAAAACTTGTCAAAACTTGGTATCAGAAAAAACTTAATGAGATTCTCTGTAAAATGAGACAAAACTGGAATTTCTACATTTCATGGTTGACTTTTAATAACAGCCAAAAATTGTACAGATAATTCTCGGACAGCCGGTCGTTTTAGATGCATGTAGTTTAGGTGTATTTTTTAAAATTTTGTCAAAAATTGTTTTGGACATGACGGCTCGGGCAGCACCTGTATCTAGTTCTAGAGGAACTGTAATTCCATTTAGGCCTACCTCTACAATATATGGGCCTGTATTATTCCCACTTTGCTGCTCATAAAATAGGTACTCCACTCCAATGTTCGAAGTATTTCCCCTTTGAGGATTTACCCTAGAAATGTTAAAATTAGAATTTTCACCCTTCGTTTTCTTTGAAAAACACACTTTAGCTATGTGGCCCATTTTACTAGTTTCGGCAAACTGCTTCCTTAAAAGGGCAGTCCTTCCAATGGTGTTTTCCACACCCCGTACATGGCTTGGAAGGCTTAGTAGAATTAGTAGGCTTCGTCGTATTTGTCTCATACCTTTTATTTGCCTGTCTAGTAGGCTCATTAGGTCTGCCAGGCCTAGAAGATTTAAAGCTATTTACGTGTTGGGCTTTACTACTGTAATTGCCAAAAGCTCTAACATCTTTAGCAGCTGCTTCTCTAGCCGTAGCTATTTCTACAGCCTGACTAAAAGTTAGGTCCTGTATGGCTAATAGGGCTCTCTGGGTAGACTCCTCTTTGAGACCCATTACAAACCTATCTCTTAGCATTTTGTCTAATTTGTCCCCAAATTTACACGTACGGCTATGGCTTTTTATTCCTGCAACAAACTCTGCAATGCTTTCATTTCCCGTCTGATGCCTCGAATAAAATTTGAAACGTTCATAGATGAGAACTACTCGGGGTTTGTAGTGATCGGTTAAAACCTGTACCAATTCATTATAGGTGCAAGTTTCCGGTGCTTTAGGAGAAACTAGGTCCATAACTAAACCACACGTTTTAGGGCCTATTATAGTTAAAAAGGTAGGTACTTTCTTAGCATCAGGAATGGAATTTGCCTCGAAAAACAACCTCACCCTAGTGGCATAAGCTTCGAAGTCTTCCTCAGAGTCTTCGTAGGGGCTTATATGGCCAATCACCGACATGCTAGAGCAAAACCGAATTAGGCCAAATAACGTGAAGTAGGTTAGATTTGGTTTAAATTTGATCTAGTTACTCCCCAGTTAGGGCTGAATAGCGAATTGTATTAGAGTTAGGGCTGAGTAGGAATTAGTTTTAGAGTTAGGGCTGAGTAGGAATTAGTTTTAGAGTTAGGGCTGAGTAGGAATTAGTTTTAGAGTTAGGGCTGAGTAGGAATTAGTTTTAGAGTTAGGGCTGAGTAGGAATTAGTTTTAGAGTTAGGGCTGAGTAGGAATTAGTTTTAGAGTTAGGGCTGAGTAGGAATTAGTTTTAGAGTTAGGGCTGAGTAGGAATTAGTTTTAGAGTTAGGGCTGAGTAGGAATTAGTTTTAGAGTTAGGGCTGAGTAGGAATTAGTTTTAGAGTTAGGGCTGAGTAGGAATTAGTTTTAGAGTTAGGGCTGAGTAGGAATTAGTTTTAGAGTTAGGGCTGAGTAGGAATTAGTTTTAGAGTTAGGGCTGAGTAGGAATTAGTTTTAGAGTTAGGGCTGAGTAGGAATTAGTTTTAGAGTTAGGGCTGAGTAGGAATTAGTTTTAGAGTTAGGGCTGAGTAGGAATTAGTTTTAGAGTTAGGGCTGAGAAGGAATTAGTTTTAGAGTTAGGCCGGCGGGACCTACGCTATAGTATGGTAGCTTACCCACACAAACAAACCAAATCGGACGACCCACTAGGCTACATCCAATTTTCCAAACAACCACTTGAACCCAATAAGCCAAATTAAATCCAATGAGCCAAATTTAATCTAGTGAACAAAATTTAATCAAATGAGCCAAATTTAATCAAATGAGCCAAATTAAATCCAGTGAGCCAAATTAAATCCAATGAGCCAAATTTAATCAAATGAGCCAAATTAAATCCAATGAGCCAAATTAAATCCAATGAGCTTAATCGAATCCAATGAGCTCAATCGAATCCCATGAGCTTAATTGAATCCCATCCTCGTCGCCAAATGTGATAGCGTGGGGTAGACACCCCAGTTAGGTTACTTAGGTTCTAGCAAACAATCAAAGGCACTTACCGGTGCTTTGAATTAGATATTCCTTTGGGAGCCTACCATTAGATTCCTGTGTCCCACAAACAGCCTACCTAACTCTCTCTTACATTACCAATTTAGAAGCTATAGACATTACCCCTAACTATACTTAAGTACGGACAACTTCCTACCCCATTTGTCACCTTAGAAACACACCTAATTACACTCAGCACCAACGATCAGGTCAGATAGGAAAAAACATCTCTAGGCTAGCACAAAACAATACGAACAGCCGCGTTGGTTCGTTTATGCCTTCCTGTTGCCATTCAGCTTAGATTTAGTGATATTTCCCCATTAGTGACTTTTAGACTATATACATATATATATATATATATACACTAGGGTGGTCCACAACAGCGTTTTTTGGAATTTTAAATTCGGTCACATCTGCCCTTATTCTATTCCCTCACAAGAATAAACGTGCCAATTATCTTTGCTCTAGGACCTTTTTATGCACTCGCTCAAAATGAAACAATTTGAATAATGACTTGACAATTTATGACTGGAACATTTATTGAACAAGGATAATAATGACTTGACAATTTATGACTATATTATATATATATATTAATATATTATGAAATTATAACAGCGGAACAAATAATGCACACAGTTGAAGATCTTTAGGTCTTCTTGAGACCAGTTTTAGTCGGCTCTTTGAATTCCTTGCGGTGCTGAGCGACTGCGCGGAGAAGTTACTGCTTTTGCGCTTCATCCTTCGTGATTGTGCTGTTGAAAGCCTTAATGAGCGCAACTCCTCTTTCTGCGCAATCGTTAACCACTGCCATCTTCTCTACACGTTCCTTCATTCCTTGGTAAGCTGGATTGGTGTTCCAATCATTTGGTGTCTTGGACAGGAATGATTGCGCCTGTTCACTTCCGTGCTGCATGACGAGGTTGAAGAAGATTGCTGAACGTTTGGTGGCATAGAATTCCAAGGGATTGCTCGAGAGAACGTTTTTCCGTCCACGCGCTTGAGTCCTTTTCTTTTTTCGGGAACAGCTACGATGTTGTGAGCAATCCTCTCCTTCGTGGACGCGTGAACTCGAGGATCAAAGAGTGCCAAGGGGATTAAGTGCTCAGAAATGAACCACAAATGGCGCTTCATCGCGGCAAATGCCGCGTCGTTCGTCTTTCCTGAGTGAGCTTTCAGCTGGCGCAAGAAAGTGAGGTCATTCAATGGAGCCATGTATGCAACACTGGCCTCGTTCCAGTAGCAGCCGTAAAGGAGCGTGATAAACAGGCTTAGTTCCTCGATGTTCCGTTTCTCGGTCTGAAGCAAGGTGAATTGATCTCTGAATAGGAACACCTTGAGCGTGTAAATGGCCTTGGCCATCCATCGCGCATGGTGCATGGCTCCAGGGCTTCGAATTCTCACAGGACCGTCAAGCTTCCCTTCCAAGAAAAGGAGACAGAGAAGCATCAGTTCATCATAGTCGTCCCGCTGGCTCTTCTTCTTGACAGCCTCCTTGTAGTAGGAGACCATTTCCTTCCTCTGCTCTGCTGTTTCAATGAACAGGCTGTCGGGTGCACTCTCGAACTTGCTGCGATCAATGAAAACCCAGTGCTGCTTGAAGCGCTTGAATAGGCCAATTTCAGGTCCACTGGATGTTCCGAAACAAGCACCGAAGGCCGCAGCAAGGACGACTTCTACCACGTGGTATCAGCAAGCGATCCACACCAGATCAATACCCAACTCCTTTTCAATGAGAGTACAAGCTCCAGCATGAAGTCCCGTGTTGGACGCAGTTGTATCAAAAACAAGACCTCGAACGTTGCCCCTCAAAGACCAGTCGTCCACAAGCTTCAGACACGCCTGAGCCTGAGATGCTCCAGTTGCAGCAGTTACCATTGGAACTCCAAGGAGTTTCTCTTCCCCGTTACCGGTTACAAGCATAGCCACACGGTCCACCACCTCTAACCCATGGGAGATATCTGTAAGCAGCTTACTATCCCAGAGCAAGAGAAGGGGCTCATGGGTCTTGAAAGTGGCTTGATCTTCGCGGCACACCGCTTCACGTGTACATTGTTTCACGCGACGAATGGTGCTGCGTGAGATTGACACTTCGTCCAAGTTGTGCCCCAGCGATTTAATAGTTGCTGCGACCACCGCCATTCCTTTCGTGTCACTGATGTTGTGGCGATCCAAGGCTAAGGAAATGTCAGGCGTGATCACAGACTTCAATCGCTTAGGAGTGGAACGTTTTCGTGCTGACTCCTTAAAAACTACAGTATCTGAATCTGATGATTCAGATGTGCTTGAACTAGAAGCCTCCAGTTCTCCCTGGGACCATCTCGCATCCGCCTCGCGCTTGGCCTTCTCCTCTCGGTTCATCTCCGCCTCACACCGAATCCTCTTCCTCGTTTGTTGGTCAGCCATTTTCTTGTCAATCAGGCCAAAGCTGGAGGAAGTGGGATTATCGAGCTGAGCGACAAGGAAGTTCTTGTCCTCCTCATTCATCATGGTCTCGAGGGCGTCATGACGTGAAAGATCGAACACATCGTCAAGGTCTCCGCGAAATATGTCCTTCATTCTGTAGGATGGGAAATTCTTTGTGCGATTCTTCTTCAGCCCCTTGTATTGCTCGTACAGTTTCAGGAGCTTCTTCTCAGCGTATCTGGTATCCGTCATTGGAACGTTTGCTTTTGTCCAAAACGGGATCAAAGCCTCAATGGTCATCACCGCACTGTTATATTCTGTCTTCCTCTCCTCCAGATGGTGGAACATGAATTTCCGGAGGACTTGAAGCTTGGTAGGGAGTCCTGCCCTAGTTAACTTCTCCTCCGCCTTCCCTAGTAACCACACCTCACTGATAGACCGTGTTTTTGATTGCTTCGGCGGCATTTCTACACATTCCTACAAAAGAAGAAGCCAAATTTAGTCATACTATAGTAATCAGTCATTAGTGAGACACGTCATGCATGATTGAGCGACCTCTTAACGACACCGTAGACCACCAAACTTCACACAGTTATTCACACTAAGTGTAGGAACAAAAGCAACAATGACCCAAAAGTGAAATCTCAGATGCTAAATTTTCCCTATGCTTGTGAACCACCCTAATACACACACGTCATCTCACATTCCTTGATTCCCTTTAATTTATTTTCAGAGGATGCATGTAGAGCTGACACTGTACCTGAGCTATTCCTCTTTGTAGAAACCTTGGTGCTGTGCCTGCCTTTGTCCCCTTGTTTAACATCCCACTGTGCAAACTCAATTCCCTCTCGTCTTACTAATTCTGTGCCTAAAAGACTTAACATCTGCTGAAGGGGGATGTACACATGTTCTGTAGAGTGTCCCCTACTTAATTCAAGCAAAATTGAGCTAGGCAATTTAGACTCCAGTATAGTGACCAACATTGTACCATACCTTTCCATTCCTACACCCAAGTTGTCCAGGAACCTAGTTCTAACTTCAAATTCATCATATAACTATCGTAACTCCTTGACACTCTTGGGATTATTAACAGGAGGTGGCTTTTAATTAAGGTCTCTGGCTTACCAAACCGTTTCTTTAATATATCCCAAGCCACATTATAATTAGCCTCTGTTAATGCTAATCCTGCTATTGTCTTTGCTGCCTCCTCTTCCAAGAGGGACTGCAAATAATTAAACTTCTCCACCGCACTTAACACTTCACTAGAATGAACTGCTGATTGAAAACTGTCTGCCCATCCTTGCCATTCCTGAATACTCCCAGAAAATGTTTTGAGTACAAGCCTCGGTAATTGAACTGCAGATCTGTTAACCTTAACTTCACAAACACCATTTGTTGAGTGTTGTGTTTCATTATTAGACCTGGTCTCTAACTGTACTGAGCTGCTAAACTCTTTTGTTCGGTGGCCTACTTTAATTATATCATCAATAATCTCTTCAAAGTAAATTATGTTATTTTCTATTTCATCCTCTTCTATAAGAGCCTCAATTTTAACATTTACTTCACTTAGAGCAACCTTTTTAGTTTCTAATATGGAAAGCTGCGCAGTCACTAAGCATAAATGCTCTTGCTCTATGGCAGAATCTATAGTGGCAATGACCTTTGTAATTAGACCTTTGTAGGCACTTCTTTTTTTAAACTTGTTCAATTCAGCTGCACTCATCTTCAATGCAAACAACAATTGGGCTCAATGCCAAATAAGCTGAATTGGCAAAAATACTTAACCAAACTGATCAAACGCAAATTTTGCTTTTTTCAAATAAACTGAATTGCTGGGTGGGGTACTGACCAACCACCAGTATGGAATACCAAATTTTCCACCCAAATAACTGGCGCACCGAAGTCTGCAACCTTCGCCTACGAATAATAAACCAAAATTAACCAAACCGGTAAAAATGTAGGCCAAAAACAACGACAGACGAGTGGCCAAGTTTCGCAATTGGGCGACCAAACTTTCTACTCTGGGACCTTAACTCAATTATGCTCAACCCGTCTAGGCCTAACTTGGGCTACAATTTGCACAATCAGAACTTTGCCGAAAAATAGTCACTGACTTAGTCTTGGGCTAGAATCCGGTTCGAAGGACCATGTTATTATTATTTTTTTTTTATTGGGTTCAAAATCCCAGCTGAACGGCCAAGCTCTGAAGGGCCAGTTCAACCTACAGCCCAAGTTAAGCTAGAATTAAAAACTTACGGACTTGGAGGTCCTATTAGGTCCTACCTCAGGGTTGCTGACTCGATGTGGGCCTACCTTAGGCCTCAGTTGTATGAATTTAAGATAAAAAACAAAAGGGGCACTATTTATGGTCTTTCTAAACCTTGCAACAACAACACAACCTACACTATTGCACGATGCAACAATCTTGTATCTAAACAACCAAACTGAATTGCAAGAGAGCTCTCTATAAGACCACACCCTGTAAGTACGGCATTCCACAAACGAGTAGAAAAGACGCGCAGCGCCCCCAAAAATGATGTCACAAGAGTGCCCAAACAATGATGCCACAAGAGCCCAAAAATGCTAGCTCTAAATTAAGTGAATTTTTCACTAACCTTACAATTATGAGATGGATATATATAATTATATACACCTTAACTTAATATATGCAAGCAATGCTGCATCAATCAGCTTAGTCATCATATCGCCTTGGGACAACAATGGTTCTTCCTCTTCTAGATTTTCTAACAACACTACAAGATCCTGGACTTGTACTTCCCGCCTTGAGGGAGACTTACTGGCCTCGCACCTATGTTATTTGGAGTTTCTGCACCTAATCTTGAACGAGAGGAAGAAGACAGTCACATCTCATTATTCCTGACAATAATGAAATGCCATTTGCCGTCTCATTTGTTCCTGAATTCTAAACTCCAAAAGTCATGCATCCCTACACTAAGAAACAATAATAATAAAAAAAGCATGAATAAAAACGTTTAACACAAACTTTTATTATATATAATAATAATAATAATAAGGGAGGATGAGAAAGAACACGTAGTACACCCAACAAGTATTGAAAGTGACCATGATGCTGGATGCATATACTCACGCGATTGCACATTTACAGAATAGCCTGCGTGATGTTGCCCACGCATGTAATGTTCCACTTAACAATCTCTGGGGTTGTTGGCATGCGCTTTTTCTTTGATGTATGATAACCCGGTGAAGTAAAATCGGGATCAGATTGGCCAGTCCTTTGCCTATTACTCTTTCGCCGAAGTAGTTCTGAATGAATTCGAACGTTTCTAGTGCTCTATTTTGTTTGATCCACGCACCACGTTCTTCAGCATGTTGTGCACTGAGTGAAATGTTTGATAATGTATCTAACTGCTGGATGATACAGACACATTTGACTACCATGGATTATTTTCTAAGGGGATACATTAAAGAACCAGCATATGTCAACAGTTCTACGGATCTGGGTGTCTTGAAACAGATAACCGCTTACATCGATATTACGCCGACTATTTTGCAACGTGTTTGCTAACATGCGTCAGGGTACAGATATGTGCATCCAAGATATGACCACTTTAACTACCTGTATGTTCTTTCCCATCCTCTGTAACCAATGTATAAAAACTTTGATTTAAAAGTTTTCATTAGTGTTTATTTCTTAGAGTTGCACGATTTTCAGGAATATATATATATATATATGAAAAATTATTTCACGAAAGTGACACGTGAAAAGTATTTATGATGAATAAAACCACGAAGATATATATATATATATATATATATATATATATATATATATATATATATATATATATATATATATATATATATATAATGTGTGTGAATGTGTATTAGTTTTAGAAAATGAAGAGGTGCATGTTGAAATTCCAACTGAGCTAAAACGTTCCTCTCACTCCATCGTTTACCCTTTACGTACGTGTGTTTGGTCCACGTACAACCCATGTCACAAGAAGAAACATACGAAGGAAGAGGGCGGAACTCTGTTCCTGCATGTTCCAGTGGGCGATTTGACTAAATCTGTTACAGAGTAAGTTGCTGTTATGGTTGATGCTAATCAGTGCTGAGTCCAGATTATGCTTATTACGTTGTTAAAAATGAGAATGTAAGAAAGAATAACGACTTTTTTTTTTTTTTTTTTACATAGAATGTAATTTTGTACCAAATTTATGTTGGTCCCCAAATACCAGAAGACAAAAAAATAATAATAATAATCATTAAATCGAAGTTAAAATAAATTTCATTAATTTTTCATTTTGATGGTAAGGTGTTACACTTTTACTAAATTACAGTTCTGTCGTCACATTTTTCAATGAAATACATAAACCTACCACCTTATTTAAATCGCTGTTCGATGGGCACGTTTCGCTCCCACGTTCTGAAAGTCATCTGGTATGAGAAAATTAGAAGTTTCTATAGGAAAAAATTCGTAGCAGCAGACAATTTTTAGATATTTTCATGGAAAATGAAATTGTTTTTATTGTAAATGTAAGCATTTTGAAGGTATTGTGCATATATTAGTACATCAATTGTGGGGAATAGTTTAATTACCTCGCTACATAAAAAAAAAAAATTAAAAGTCTATATATAAAGTCTCGGTGGTGTAGAGTTTAGCATCGCTATGAATCCATCGGTCCTGGAATCGAGACCCGGTGACGGCAGGCGGCGCTCAGCAGAACCCAGTTGTTCATCCTTCCACAATAAAAAAAAATTGGTTGGTAGATAAATGGATACCCTAGGTAGCCTAGTGGTTAAGATGCTGGGCTGCTGATCGGCAGGTTGCGAGATTGAGTCCGGCGAAGACTTTGTAACTTCTGACTGCCCGTGGTGGGCTGTGGGTCGGATTCCACGTTAAACTGTAGGTCTAAGGTGGAGTGACAAGCTTGACCTTCGCCAGAATGAACAATTCGGGCGGAAACAAAACCAAGGTTATAATTTTGACCGACAGTTGCCAAGTACTGTAGATCAGAGACCTTATGTATTGGGTCTCTACGGTGAACAATTGTCACATAAGGGGGCTACCTAAATTTCGTACAAAAATTAAAAAAAAAAAAATTATTATAATTTAGAAGTGGAGAGAATTAGAGAGACTTGAGGATTCACAGAGGGAATAGGTAATATTAAATTAGACTAACATTCTTTTAAATCAGAGTTAGGGATAAAGTACTTTTTCATCGCGTCATGTTCAATTTGCAGTGTGTTCGGCCTTGTCGTTTACTCAGATTCTTCAACCAACGAACAGAACAACGAAGTGGAAGAGTCAATCTGCACAGAAACACTGCTTAATAAACTTGATCAAGAGTGTTTGGCGCCCCTTCTGCCGAAAGAGGATTTAATCCAGGCATGTCAACTTGGCGCTTTTACATTAATTTCATTGTCGAAACTTCCAGTAGAAAGCCCATTACGATAATGGTACAAGAATTGGTTGTTTCGCGTTCCAGGATTTAGTAGCGATGTTCTTTGTATTACCTTCGTGATTAAATTGAATGGCGGTTTAATACTTAGTTTGAGAATTATTCACAGTAAAAACAGCACTTCATTTTCCCCTCTTACCATTTTAGTTAATCTTACCATCTGTTACTCATACCCCGATCATGATTGCTTTGATCGTGATCAAACGTAATCTATTCATCAATGATACCATATGATGGTTGAAGTATCAAAGCGATAATTCTGAAAAGGATGTTTAGTTGTTCACGTTCTGATCGCGTGAAAACGTCGTCACTCGTGTTTGTAAACAAACTGAAACAGAACTCGCTCAGCCTACCATAAGCCTTCATGACCGATTTTGTTTTCATTTTAACCTCACAAACACCCGATTAGAATATTTTGGTCTATCTTAAATGAACTTAGGAAAATAGGCCTAAGTTCTGGCAAGGCTTGATAACTAGGCTATCATGAGCCCACGTAATTTAGTCCTAAAGCCTACAAAAGTCATCGGCCTACAATGCGACATTAAATTTTTGTTTTATAAAGACTAAATTTATCTTAAACCCGGATAACAAAAACATATCGAAGTTCGCAAGCAACCCCTCTTTGAATGTTACACGTCTACACTGAATTTTAAATGGATAGGCTAAAAATTTAGGCTCTAACTATTTGCTCTTTAAAATTTGCCGAGTAAAATTTAGTCATTAGGCTAAGCCCAGATTTTGCTTTCTTTTAACAAAACTAATCATAAATCAGCTGATTTGCATACTATTCGGTCACGAGCTTTGATACCTTATAAACAGGGACGTTTTTAACAGGTGCCAATCGGCGCGGCGTACTGATGGGCCTCTTACCCTTACTCATTGTAATGCAACAATCATTAAAGAAAACTAATGCAAAACAAACAAATATTGATGAGCATTTTTTGTTTTATTTCAGATATACTCGTACATCTTTCAATTATCACTACTGTTATACCATTTTTTCTATTACGTTATATACTCGTACATCCTGTAGATATAGTATTACATATAGTCTGACCTCTGGAATATTATATTGAATAACGAGTGCGTAATAAGTACTTCATATAATTTTCAATAATTGATATTTTTCCATTAAAAATGCACCGAATTGAAGTTATAGTAACTCGTCAACACAAATTAATTATGCTCGATAAAGCGGGCCCCCCTCAGAACCTTGCACCGAGAATTCTGTAAGTTTAAAAATGGCCCTGTTTAGCAAAACCGTATAATGATCGTGACGAATAGATGACGACTTAAATGATAAATTGGGTAGAAACGCATTCCTTTCAATCCAATATCAGTGGCAACCTTTTATTTCTACATTAATCGCAGTATTTAGATGCGGTGAGATCGATTCCAGTTTCATTTACGAAGGAATCGGAGAAACTGTTACGAGGCTATTATGTATCAATTCGTCGATTAAGAGGGGACTGCAACCAAGGTGCTGCCATGCCTGCAACAGCAATTAATACTCTGTAAGTTAAAGTTCTTCTATCTTTATAGTTTGTTCCTTTTCTCATAAATCTCAGATTTATGGTCCTGAGATTTATGATCTTGCTTTAAAACAGAGAACGTGACACTTAGGCATATCCCTGCTTTAACTGACAAAATGTAGTTCCCATTCTATTAGGATGGTAAACTGATTATATATATAATCTCAGTTTGCCATCCTAATAGAATGGGAACTACATTTTGTCAGTTAAAGCAGGGATATACAGGGTGTCCCAGAATTAACTATCTATTTCAATGAAATCGGACAAATTTTTTAAAAACACACATTTATTTATGTTTATCATGTTCAATATGTGTTAAAAATGTATAAATTTCTAAATTTTTTTCATAATTTTATTTTCATAATTTTTTTCATTATCTGGTCCAATGAAAGACCGTCTGAAGTCATAGAATGGCAAAGAGACTCTCCAAAAGTTAACGTGTGGCTTGGAATGACCAAATCCAAAATTTATGGCCCATTCTTCTTTGCGGAAGCAACTGTAACAGGTACCGTCTACCTTGATATGCTTCAGCAGTTTCTCGAACCACAGCTTCTTGATGATGGCATTCTTGATAATGTTGTGTTTCAACAAGATGGAGCACCATGTCATTATGCTCTAATTGTTCGAGAATACCTCAACAGACGCCTTCCGAATCGGTGGATTGGACGTGGAGGACCTCGACCTTGGCCTCCGCGTTCTCCGGATTTGACACCCCTGGATTTCTTTGCATGGGGTTTCATAAAAACAAAGGTTTATCGCCAAAAGATCAATAGTTTAGCTGAACTTAAAGAACACATCCAGTTGGCAGTGCGGGAGATAACACCTGAAATGCTTCAAAATGTGTTTCGCAGCGCTGAGGATAGATTTGAAATTTGCAGAGATACAGACGGTGCACATGTTGAAACTTCTCAATAAAGTTTTGACTTATGATTTATAAATCTATTTGTTTTTGTATCATAATTTAGTAATAAACAAAATTATGTCAGTTTTTATTAAATTTGTCCGATTTCATTGAAATAGAGTTAATTCTGGGACACCCTGTATGTATGTATATATATATATATATATATATATAATTATGATGAATAAAACCACGAAGGAAAGGAAACACAGAATGGTGCTCAAGCGCTTTCATCTAATGACATCCTCAGGAACACTGAAGTACATAGAGAGTTACAGCCTATATACTGCATAGGTTACAGAAAAAAAAAAAATATATATATATATACACATACATACACAATAAACGTAGAAATGAAATTAAAAGAAAAAATTACTAAAAATTAAAAGATTGTGGGAGGGGCATACAACTTTGTAAGGAAACACTATCGATTTTTAGCACAAGACACCCTGTATGTATATGTATATACAGTATATATATATGATGAATAAAACCACGAAGGAAAGGAAACAGAATGGTGCTCAAGCGCTTTCATCTAATGACATCCTCAGGAACACTGAAGTACATAGAAAGTTACAGCCTATATACTGTATAGGTTACAGAAAAAAAAATATATATATATATATATATATATATACATACATACACAATAAACGTAGAAATGAAATTAAAAAAAAATTTACTAAAATTAATAAAAAAATATATATTATTATATATATATATATATATTATATATATATATATATACATATTACATACATACATACACAATAAACGTAGAAATGAAATTAAAAAAAAAAATTAAAAGTTAAAAGATTGTGGGAGGGGCATACAACTTTGTAAGGAAACACTATCGATTTTTAGCACAAGATCAAACTACGCGCTTGAGCACCATTCTGTGTTTCCTTTCCTTCGTGGTTTTATTCATCATAAATATTTTTCACGTGTTACTTTTGTGAAATAATTTTCATATATATATTATATATATATATATATATATATATACTATATGATCGAAAGTATTCGGACACCCCGGAAAATCTGCATTTCTGCAAATATCACCTTCGCCGAAAGGTATGCTGGGAAAAAGCGTGGCGAAACTATAATGCTGAGGTGTTCTGTTAAGTTATCAGTAACTGTTGTGAAGCCATGCCGCGCGGACGTGGACTCGTCATCGGATGTTATTTAAGTAACGTTTCTATACGAAACATTGCAGCCAAACAGGATATACCAAAATCGACTGTAGCGGATGTTATCATGAGATGGAAGCACGACGGTGCAACTAACGCGAAAAAACGTTCCGGACGACCACGCAAACTGACGGAACGTGATAGAAGAAGTCTGATACGACATGTCAAGAAGTCCCGCACGTCCTCTGCCGCTTCCATCGCTGAGGAAGTAGGAAGAGCATCCGGTACCTCCGTTAGTACTGTAACTATCCGCAGAGAGATGCACAGACTCGGTTATTATGGTAGAGCAGCTGTACACAAGCCACTGATTACAAAAGTTAATGCCACGCGTCGTTTGGCCTGGTGTGTCTCCCGTCGTTCCTGGACCGTGGAGGACTGGAAAACTGTTCTTTGGAGCGACGAGTCGCGGTATTCACTCTTCCAGTCTGATGGGCGTGTTTGGGTGTGGCGACAGCCCGGAGAACGGCTTCTTCCTGACTGTGTACGTCCAACGGTGAAGTTCGGTGGAGGGTCCATCATGGTATGGGGTTGTTTTTCCTGGCTAGGGCTCGGCTCGTTGGTCGTTATACCCACTACCATGAACGCTGACGTTTATCTCGACGTTCTGGACAATTCGGCCCTCCCTAACTGTGGCAATACTACGGAGATGGCCATTGTTTGTTTCAACAGGATCGAGCTCCCTGCCATACTGCAAGGCGTGTGCAGGACTGGTTTCGTGAAAATAAGGTGGATTTGTTAGACTGGCCTGCTCAGAGCCCCGATCTCAACCCAATCGAGCACATGTGGGACGAACTGGAGCGACGGATACGAAACCGCACACCACGCCCGGCTTCACTTGCATCAGCTCTGCAAGAGGAATGGCGAGCCATTCCTGCACAGACTTACCGAAAACTGGTGGAAAGTATGCCTCGACGTGTTGACGCTGTAATAAAAGCAAAGGGTGGACCTACTGGTTACTAAATGCCATAATAAAACCATTTTTCCCAAAAACCATGCGGTGTCCGAATACTTTTGATCATATAGTGTATATATAACCTTACCTTACAAAGGTTCCACGTGATGATTTCTCATTTCGCGAAGGTCAAGCGTGTCGCCCCTCCTCTCGAGTTGGCCGGGTGAAGTAGTGAGTTGGATTCTTGCGCTCTCCACCTCACATAGCCAGGTACGCCCGGCTCATCGGGGATTGTTCTGAGCCAGGCGTCAAGTCTTCTTTTGAAGATTTCCACTGCAACTCCCTTCGTGTTTCTTAGGTCTTTGGGCAACTGATTAAATAGTTTTGGTCCTCTCACTACAAAACTATTTTCTTTCAGGGTTAAGGATGTTCCCTGTCTCGCCTTCAATTTGGGAATACGACACAGTCTACCGTTTCTACCTTCCGCCGTTGTTTGGGGAGTTATGGGATTCAGAGTAAGATTAGGGACTAGTTTCTCCATTATTTTCCCAAGTGTAAATAATGGTGTATCTCTCTCTTCTCCTTTCCAGTGAATATAGGTCTAGTTCTCGTAACCTTTCCCAGTAATTTAGTTCTTTGCACCCATTGATCTTGGCTGTGAAACTTCTTTGAATCCCCTCCAGCTGTCTAATGTCTTCTTTTTTATATGGGGATGTTGGGACCGAGCAGTATTCCAGTTTGGGTATTATCAGGGTTTTCAGTAGAGGGATCATTACATTCCTATCCCTTCGTTTAAAAGTTCTCAATATCTGACCCGTTATTCTCTTTGCTCTGTTTACTGCTATCTTATTTTGTGTTTCAAATTTCGCATCATCTGTCATTACAACCCCTAAATCTTTTGCTCTGGAATTTCTCTGGACTTCCTGTCCATTTGGGGTATAATATTTCCATGGACTTTAGGTCTTCTCTTTTTCCGTACCGTAATAGCTGAAATTTCTCGGTGTTAAACTTCATATTGTTGTCTTCAGTCCACTTGTAAATTTTGTTTATGTCGGTTTGTAGAGATCCTATGTCTTCTGGTTTTCGTATTTTTCTACTGATCTTTGTGTCATCCGCAAAGGATGTTACTGTGCTGTCTCTGGTAACGTCCTCATCTATGTCAGTTAGCATGATTATGAAGAGTAGTGGAGCTAATACCGTTCCTTGTGGTACTGAGCTGAGGACCTCTGATTCTGATGAAGATACTCCTTGTACTGTAACGACTTGCCTCCGCTCACTAAGGAAATTATATATCCATTTCCCTACTTTTCCTGTTATTCACATATATTTCAGTTTATGTATTATGATTCCGTGGTCACACTTGTCGAACGCTTTAGCAAAGTCTGTGTATAGTACATCATAGTTTTCATTACTTTCAAGTGAATCAATAATGTTGTTGTAGTGTTCCATTAGTTGTGACAGGCATGATCTGCCTGACCGAAACCCGTGTTGGTTATCATTGAATTTTTTCTGAGTTTCCAAAAAGTCATAGATTTTCTGTCTAACAATTCTTTCAAATATTTTGGGTGAGATGAGATGTAAGCGACACTGGCCTATAGTTTTGGCCTCGGATCGATCTCCTCCTTTATATATTGGGACTATGTTCGCACTCTTCAGGATGCCCGGTATTTCTCCCGTGTTTAATGATCGTCTCCATATCCAGTATAGGGGCTCAGCGATTGCATTCTTGCAGTTTTTGATCAGTGTGGCATTCCATTTATCTGGTCCTGCCGCTGTGTGTGTTTTTAGTTTCCCTATGACTTGTGCAATATCCTCCGTCGTAAAGTCGAAATCCGTTATACTTTCCCCTTGTGATTCTTCTTCAAAGAACGCGTTTCTATCGCATATCAGTTTGTCAGTTTTTGGGATACTGAAAGATGATTCATACTGAGCTTTTAATATTTCAGATACTTCTGTTAGATCATCAGATAAATCACTGTTCTCATTTTTTAAAGGCCCGATAGTCGCATAGTTTTTCGACTTTCTTTTTGCGAAATTATAGAAGTACTTTGAGTTAGCCTTTATCGCTTCTATAGCGTCGTCGTCTTTTTCTGTATGCTTCTCGATTAGTTCCTGTATGACGACATCGATACTTTACAGTTTATCGTTTCATATTTTTCTGATGTTATCTTTACAATTACTTAATTTTGCAGTCACTCTTTTTCTCTTTCGGAACAATGTCCTCTTTTGTCTTTCGAACCTGCTTCTCTTTCCTCTTTGTTGTATCTTTGGGACATGTTTTTCCACAATTTCTAACGTCTTCTCCTCTAACGTCATTAGCATCTCTTCCGTTGTCTTGGCCTCGAAAATGGTTTTCCAATCTATTACTTCCATGCTGGATATATATATATATATATATATATATATATATATAAAAAAAAAAAAATTCCGCGCCCAAGAATGAGAAAAGTTCAAACGAGGCATTTTCAAATCTGTCTATTCCCAATTCATATCATTCTCATCCACGACTTTTACCACTTCGCTCTGGGTTAGGTTAGGAAATATTAACCATTCCCACTTGGCGCTGTTTTCGCGAGTGAGAATAGAGTGACAATTTTCTCAATCAAGAAACTTTGTCAAATATAGTTCGGTTTTTTTTTTCTTTACTTTTGTGCGTTTTCACTTCCGGACTGGAATCATAAAAATCTAGTTGTTAGATTACTCATATTACACTAAAGCATTCTTTGCAAAAAAAATAAAAAATTATATATATATATATATATATAATTTTATAATAAGAGCTGTCCGTCTCTGTCCGTCCGTCACACTCAGAAATTGAGAGAAAAAATTCAGAAATTTATTACGGGCGGCAATGTGAAGCTCAAGATTTTCATGACTTCTTTTCTGTAGTTTAGCAATGGGGGAAGGGTGGGGGTTAGCCCCCAAGTTGTATGAATGGGGGTGAGGTGGTTTGGGAGATACCAGATTCAGAAATGTTGACACAATGTGAAGCTCAAAATTTTCACGGCTGGGTTCTTTTTTGTAGTTTAGCCTGTCTAACCGTCAGCGAAGCGGCGGGAACTGTACTAGTATATATATATATATATATATATATATATATATATATATATATATAAAATAAGAACATTTCATTTCACTTCTTAAAATGTGGCCCTAAATTGTGAATGACTACTATTTTCAATTTTATGCTTAGTAATTTAATCACTTTCCCCAAAAATATTTGTACTTTTCACTACATATGCAGTACCCTCTTGTATTCCTCGTGACACTGATCCAATCAATGTGATGATGCCTTCCACCTTTGGTGTATCACTTCCGAGAAAGCAGTTGGACTCTTAGGATTGTTCCTTTTCTTTGCAGATGTGAACAGTGCTCATAAATGCTTAATTTGATAGAGACCATTATGGGATGGTTAGCACATTGTTTTTTATATGCTCCAGGTAATTCAAGTAAAGGAAAAGTTTTGACTTGCTAAACGTTGACCATTTGGTGTGGCAAAGTGAATTAAAAAAGGAATTGTATTGCTCTTTTTTCCTCCTGATACAGTCAATTTTTACAATGTCTCGGGGTGCCATAAATACTGAAACAACCCAATACCGTTACAGACTTTTCACAGTATGTTTCACGAGTGGTTTGTAAGGGTCAATTTCCTAATTAAGTCGGCGCCTCGTGTGTGTACTAACACTGATCCATTTTGGATTCCTCGGTAATCAGGACTCTCTACCAGTCTACAATAGTTAAAAAAAAAATAAAAAAAATTGCCCACATTCCATCAAAAAATAATACTCGGAAGAAAAGGAACGGACGGACGGACGGCTTAATTCACTATGCCCCCCCCCCTCCCGTTACTGCATCCAAATTCAATTTAGCATTTATAGATATTCGCATTTAAAAAAAAAAGAAAATTCTAACAACCTTACTGAGCTGTGGGAAACGATACAACAAAGTTGGAACCACCACCAAAGTAGCGTCAATAAACTGATTGAATCGTTACCACGAGTGTTTGCTGTATTGGTTTAAAAGAGAGAGAGAGAGAGAGAGAGAGATTCATAATTTGGTCACAAAAGTTTTTTCAAAGCAGCATGTATATAGAAATGAACTTCAAGTGCCATCCCTAATTACTACTATATTTTATATGATACCTTCTTTATTTCATTTCGTACATTAAGAATTATTTTTGGTCTGTAGTATATCGTTAAGCCCCGTTTGCATTTGAAATTCTCTCATTTAGAACCAAGGTAGCAAAGTGTCATGCCAAGCTCTCATTGAGAAGAACAGTTGAGGTGGGTGATGCAGCATCTGCCATTTTGCTTTGTGAAGAAGCTTTAACGGCGAGGACCGGCTTCTCTCCCTTGGGTGTTACACCCACTCCTCATCTTTCTCCTCATCACGATTTACACCTTCTGCTCGGGAGGAAGGTAAAACTTCATCTCGCCTGTTTTTCATCATATAAAAGTCTACAATCTTCATTTCAATAATAATTTTCCTCTTACGAAAAGAGGTGTCAGCATTGAATCAAGCATTGTTCCAACCCTATTCCTTATGATATCAGATTTACATAATGTATTAACATTAATTAGCAAGGTTAAAAATGTGCTGCACATTAGTTAAAGTATGAAACAAAATTAGGAATTAGAATAATTAATATTTACATACTTTTATTTTACAGAATGATGAACGAATGAAACAGTTCATAGATAGACTCGAGAGTTTTATATCGGAGCACACAAGTGACATTGGCTTTGATTGAATGACGAAACAATGAAGTTTGAGAAAAATTATGATTTACAGACATTAATTATAAATTTACTTTATAAACGAGTTATTTATCAAAACTATATTTAAGAGAAAAGGATGAAGGAATAGTATTACTAACAGTAATCCTTATTGTAACAGGAGTTTAATATACTGTACATGTATATACAAATTTTTACTGTATTTATTCATCATTGACATAATCATCTGGATTTTTCCTTAGGGACCTTTCATGTTCTTTCTCAGTTTGGTCAAAAATAACGTAAGCCATAAGGAAAGCTGAAAAGAGAGAGCGTATCTTACATTAGTTGGAGCAATTTGTTTTTTAGACCATGCAAATACATTTCTTGACTTTTTGAAAATATGTATAAGAATTTTAATAACTGCAATGGATGTAGCCCTTATATGTAGTTCTAAAATACACAGTAGCAAGTTGTAACACCTAAAACTAGCTACTGGAATAAACAGACATTAGCACTGGTTTTATATACTACTCCTATTAGCTTGTAAGTTTTATTTTATGACCATCATGAATTATAATTTGAAATGTTAATTACTAAGAAAAATTGGATCGATCAATGAAAGAAAGTCACCCCCAGCCTCCTTTAGTTAACTTTATAAGGCTAACTAACGAAAATATAATGACCTGACCTGACCTAACCAATCGTCAAGGGCTTACAGTTGACCTAACGATTGGTTAGGTTAGGTCGTGATATTTTCGTTTGCCAGTTTTATATAAAGCTAACTAAAGAAGGCTGGGGTGGCTTTCTTTCATTGATCTAAAAAAATAATGTACTTTATTACAAAATGGCATCAACAGTGACCATGCTTGTACCAATCAAGTCAGTTATGTTGGACCAACATGGATACCGAAGTTGTACAAAACGTGTAGAACAATCTACAAGAATGCGTCAAACTTAATTTAGGTCTGACATTTTACCAAAGGAGGAAAACTTCCCTACACAATTTCTTAATAAAGGTCACAGCCTTCATTTAGTTTACAGCTTATCATTAGTCACTTAGAAATTATAACGGGTCAACCTACATGTTGAGAGAAAACCTTATGATTTGAGGGGTCGCGCGTCTTAAGGTACCTAAGCGCCAAAATTAAAATTCGCAGGAAATCGCCTCCAAAGTTCAGCAATATTCTGGCAATAGTATCTGTTATCAATTGAGCTAGAACGTTCATTTTTGGCTAAATTAGAGTTCTAAATATGCTAATGAAGATGTTGAGTTTTTGGAATAGATTTTCATATTTTATATATATATATATATATATATATATATATATATATATATATATATATATATATATATAAGCGCCTCGGTGGTGTAGTAGTTAGCGTCGCTGACTACGAATCCATCGGCCCCGGGTTCGAGACCCGACGGCAGCCGGCGCGCAGCAAAACCCAGCTGTTCATCCTTCCACACAATAAAGAAAGTGGTTGGTAGATAAATGAGTACCCTAGGTGGCCTAGTTGTTAAGACGCTGGGCTGCTGATGGGGCGTGGTTCGGATTCCACGTTAAACTGTAGGGCTAAGGTGGAGTGAAAAGCTTGACCTTCGTCAGAATGAACAATTCGGGCGGAAGCTAACCAAAGGTTATATACCGGGTGTCCGAGAATTATCTGTACAATTTTTGGCTGTTATTAAAAGTCAACCATGAAGTGTAGAAATTCCAGTGTTGTCCCATTTTACAGAGAATCTCTAAGTTTTTTCTGATACCACGTTTTGACAAGTTTTTTAGAAATGTACGCGGGTGACAGACATTGATGATTTAAAAGCAAGAATCACAGCTGCTATTGAGCGAATTGATGTGGATATGCTGCAGCGTACATGGCAACATTTGGAGTATCGATTGGATGTTTTGCGAATCACTAATGGTGCACATATCGAATGTTTTGTAACAACGTTACTTTAATAAAAGAAACTTTTGAAAATACAGATTCTAAATAATCTTGTTTAAGAATTTTACGTGTGTTATCAAGAATTTTATTAAAAGATGAAATTGTACAGATAATGTTCGGGCACACTGGAATTTCTAAAAAACTTGTCAAAACTTGGTATCAGAAAAAACTTAATGAGATTCTCTGTAAAATGGGACAACACTGGAATTTCTACACTTCATGGTTGACTTTTAATAACAGCCAAACATTGTACAGATAATTCTCGGACACCCTGTGTGTGTGTGTGTGTGTGTGTGTGTGTGTGTGTGTGTGGTATATATATATATATATATATATATGTATATACAGGGTGGGCCGTAAGTTTCCATACATAGGAAAAATAAACATTTTTTTATGGACAACCATTTTTATTTATATAATATGCTCTACATGGTTGCCATTGTTTTGAAAACACATTTCAATACGTGTTCCCCACTGTTGATGAACACGCATTAGCACAGTTGACGTTATGCTTGTAATGGCGTTGGTGATACGTTCCTTTAGATGATTTATGTCTCGTATCTTTTCCTGATACACCATGGCCTTCAAGTGCCCCCAAAGATAGAAATCAAGGGGGGTGAGATCTGGGGATCTGGGAGGCCACTCCACAGGACCACGCCGACCAATCCAAGCATCCGGAAACAGTGACAAATGAGGTGTTCACAGGACAAGGACAACAGGACAGTATTAGGAGTGGACTTTTTATCAGAGAGAAATCTTTGCAATAGGAAATTGGATGTAGAATCCACGGAGGAAGGACCTTCATGAAATGAGACTGGGAGGATCTGAGGTGGAGGAAGAGCATGGTGAGAGGGGAAGGCATGGGCAATTGAAGTGAGGTGCCAAGAATCATCTAGAGGAAGAGTTGTATCAAGGGTAGTACAAAGAAGGGAGGAAAGAATCCTATGAGCACGGTGATAGCTTTTTGTTTGAAGGTATGCACAATGGTACCGAAGGGGAGGGGAGTCACACTCCACCTAAAGACTAGCCACCAGTGAAGCAAAAGGCTCTGGTGGCCAGGTGAAAACCCCAATTATGGAGAGGGTCCAGGATTCGTAATTGAGAGATGAAGTGGAGCCATAGACCTCACAGCCATAGTAAATTCTCAATTGAACTAGAGGTGTACAGGCAGGAGAGTGTACGCCTATCAGCTCCCCAAAACATATGGGAGATGGTCTAAAAGTGTAAGGGTACACTGAGCGGAGAGTCTCAAATTCCTCAAATGAGGTACCTAAGTAAGACGGGAGTCGAAAGTGAGGCCTAAAAACTTAATTAAATGTGTCCCTATCAGAATGGGATTACTGGCTAAAAACAGCAAAAGACGTGGGACAGAAGTAGTCCTACGTCTGTGAAAAGACATGCACACAGTCTTGGCTGGGGAAAGACGGAAACCCACAGACATTGCCTATCTTTCAATGGCATTAACTGCAAGCTGCAAGTGTCTTGCAGCCACTTGTAGAAAACTGCCTGCACTGTAAATGGCAAGATCATCTGCGTAGAGACAATTTATGGAAGATGGTAAAAACTGCCAACCAAATTCATAACCTGAGAGAAAGAGAGAATGCTGAGGACAGATCCCTGCGAGACTCCTTCCTCTTGTGGAGTTAAATCAGAGAGAGAACTACCAACTCTAACTCAAAAAGTTCAGTTTCTTAAAAAATTAGTAATAAAAAGGAAGAAAGCCCATAAAATCCAAAGAATGGAGATGTTAAAGGACATAAATACCTCCACATTGTGTCATAGGCTTTGTGGATGTCGAAAAAGACAGCCACAGTAGTTTGCTTGCGAGAAAACGTGGTTTGGAGACCATGACTAAGGAGAAGTAGAGGGGGGTCTAGGGTACTGCGAAATTGACAGAACCCAGACTGAGATGGGGGAAGGAGTCCTTGCCACTCTAGGATAAAGAACAGTCTAGACGCGACAATCTTTTCCATTAGCTTACAAATACAGCTCATTAAGGCTATTGGACGAAAGTTTTGAGGAATGGAGGCATCCTTGTCAGGTTTCAGGATAGGAATAACTATGACCTCACACCATCGGAATGGAAACATGCCTTCAATCCAAATACAGTTAAAAACAGTAAGTAAAAAATATAGAGCCAAAATATGCATAGACTGCAGCATTTTGTAATGGATATCATTTGGGCCAAGTGTGAGTATCTCCAAGAGGATAGGGCAGATTTAAGTTTGCGCATCATCATCAATCGATTATAAGGTTCATTGCTCAGGTGGTCAAAATGGAGATCCTCCCTCTCCATTACATCTTTCTGCAAATGAAAAGTTGGAGAATATCCAGTGACACTTAAAGCTGCGGAAAACGAAGTACCCAGAGTATTTGCCACCTCTTTTGAGTTAAAAATGTCCCTGCCATCGACATGGAGGACTGGGGGACAAGAGGGAGTGAACTTTCAGGAGATGCAGCAGAGCTGGTTCCAGACCGTAGCAATCAGGGTCGAAGATGTGATCCCAGAGATGTATTGTTGCCAGGAGTCCCTCCGGGCTTGTTTAAGGACTCAATGAGCCACTGCCCGAGCCCTTTGCATGGCAATGCAGTTATCTCAAGATTTATGGCAGTAAAACTGACGAGTAGCAGTCTTCTTATTCCGAACAGCCTCCCAACACTTCTGAGACCACCAAGGGACGCAGGTCAAATGAGAGGAACATGTCTACTGGGAATTGTCTTCTCAGCCGCACTCAAAATTCTCAAACCCAAGAAATCTAAACATTCGTCCACTGATGAAAAGTCATGGGCTGTACAGGACACGTAGGTAAGACTACGATAGGACTCCCAGTTGGCTCTAGAATAAAGCCAATGGGAGGGAGGTGGCAGATTAGTGTCAGGAACAATAAATGACAGCCACACTGAGAAATGGTCACTCCCATTGTCATCCCCCAGGACTTCCCAGGAAAAGTCTAGAAGAATATCGTGGAACAAAAGGAGAGATCAATGCAGGAGAAAATATCAGTGTGAACGTGATAGCAAGTAGGAGCGCCTGAGGTGAGACTGGAGGGAGTGGGATAACTGGGAGATAAAGGAGCCAGCCATGAAGGTGTCCCGAACATAACATCACACCACACCAGGCTACAACTATAAAAATCACCTAAAAGAAAGGTCTGGGGAGTTGATCAACAACTTCCACTAGCTCCTCTCAAGAGACAGGGGCGTGTGGAGGGAGGTAAACAGAACAGATGGTATATTGCCGAGACAAAGAAAGCCAGACAGCAACCACCTGCAATGTAGATCGAAGTATGAGTGGGTGACAAGGAACTGATCTATGTAGGATGGCTGAAACACCTTGAGGACCGTGAGCAGGCACCTGTAGGGGGTTTGTAAAGGAGATGTAGCCAGTAGAAGGCATAGATCAAGAACCCAAAAGCTTTTCACTCTACCTTAAACAGACAGTTTAACGTGAAATCCAAACCATGCCATACCAGCAGCCCAGCATCTTAACCACTAGGCCAACCAGGGTACCCATTTGTGGCTGCCATCACTGGCCAATGGATTTGTAGTCAGTGATGCTAACCACTACACCACTGAGGCGCCATTATCAAAACCTGCTTAGATCAAATTCCTTCTCTGACCAAATGGTGTGTGTGTGTGTGTGTGTGGTGTGTATTCCATGTCAGTTCAATGGCGAAAGAAACATGACCATCACCAATTTTTTTAAAATTGGCACACTTATAGATCTCTGAGAAAAACAGAATGATGCTTATTTCAACACTCTAGGTCATATGGTAACGGAGATATGGCCATTCGAATTTTGTAAAAAAAAGGTCAATTTCCAAGGTCATACCATATTTCAACATGAAATATCTCGGCTCCTATTGCACTTAGAGAGACCATTTAAACGCTATTTTAAAGCTTTTAAGCAGATCTACAACTTTGTTTTTATTCATATTTTACCTCGGTTATCAAAAAAAAAAAAAAAAAATCTTATTTTTGACATTTGACCTTGTGTAGGTCATTTGATGTCACAACCGATTTTTTTCTTCTTTCACCCAACTTTGGGTACACATGTCTACCTTAACCTAAAACAAGATTTTTAGTGTTGAATAAATTAGTATAGATGCTACAGCCATTTCAGTGGACCATACCCACCTCCATTTTAACCAAGTACCTTTTTCCACCAAACTTTGGAGCACCGTATCTTTGGAACTGTTTGAGCTAGAGTGTTGAGAAAAATACCAATAGATTTTTCTTACTGAGATATATAATGTCTGCTAATTTTCAAAAAAATTGGTAATTATCTAACCTAACCTAACCCAGTTATTTGGTCGAATAAGTATCCGGCCCTATTATAAAATTTAATTTTTTTTTGTATATTTCAGAGAATTATATAATACAGATAATTTAAATTACATAATTAATTAATTTATATGGACATTCAAAAGTGTGAAGAACTTTGAACCTGCTATCCTGTTTAAAGGTAAAGCTATGTACGTATATGAGTACCTTATACTAGGCTATAGGTACTACCCTATAGAATAAGTTCAGTTTTAAAAGTTAGATGTTTTAATAGAATTACTTAACTTTGTGTATTTATTCATTGTGTACAACAGTATGTACCCATGTGAAAATAAGCTTATTTAAACCTTGGAGCAAGGATTTTTTTGGCATCTGTATTTATTCCAATCTGTAAATCAAACCACATTTTTTCTTGTTGTAGACCTCTGAAACAAGATCAGTAGGTCCCAAATTTTATTTGTGTCAACTAAGCAAAAATAGCTTTTAACAGGGTTGGATACAATGAATAATTATAATTGTATTTTTAATTAATTGATCCTAATTTCCATTAATTGTAATTGATTCAAAATAAAATTAAAATAAAGGTAATTGTAATCGATTTTTGAGCTATAACTGATGTAATTGATCAATTAATGTCAGGGCTGTGGAGTCAGTGATAAAATTTGCCAATTCCAACTCCAAAAATTTTGACATTCCGACTCCAGAAATCTGACTTGCATAATTACGACTCCGACTCCGATGGAATTTTAAGGCCAAATTGATTACGATTAGCTTTATTAGGCCAATGGAGATTCATAAACAAGGCATTTCGTCACCACCACATGACTCATCAGGTTACTTAGTGGCTATAACTATGCTTTAATGGCTTTTTTTCTCTTTGTTAAAAAATTACACTAAATCCCAAAATACAAACTGATTGAAGCGTAAACAAAATAAGATTATTATTGGTTTAGCAAATTAATAAGATGTTTTTGTATTATTATAAACATCCATAACAAAATGTACTAACCTAAACTGAATTTGTTCTTAAAAAAAGGATCGCTTCCATTAAATCTTCTTTCAGTGATGCTTATCAAAATTATCAAATTGAAATCTAAAAATCTGAAAAAGATTTAGGGTTGCTAGTACAAAATTTTTAAATTTCCTTATTATTAATTATGTTAATTAATTCATTATAATCCTTATTAATTATAAGCAACTATATTTATATATTATATATTAAAACATTAGGTTAAATCTATTTTATTCATAAAATTGAGCTAGGCCTAGGCTGCTATGGTTATAATTGAAGGATTTGCACTGACTCTAACTCCATCCAACTATGCACTTCCAACTCCGACTCCACTCAAAATTGACTGACTCCACGACTCCGACTCAGACTCCACTTAGGCTGCGTTGAAGCAGGGGTGACCAGTTTTGAGGGTATGGCAGCAGACTGCAGCACCATAAACTCGTCCCGGAATGCACTCCACACTCCCTCAACATTGCCGCCAACCTCTAACCCCATCTCTCCTATGCTATCCTTGAGGCTAACAAAGTTCGCCCGCCGGAGATCGAGCTTACTGCCTCTCGAGTTAACTACGCTTCACCCGGGGGACGCATACACGGAACCTAATAAGACCGTGATCACTCCCGCCCAACAATTCGTCAACGGTGAGGCCAGTGACGAGGTTGTCTTCGGTCGTGAATACTAAGTCTAGAACGCTTTCGCCTCGTGTAGGCTCGTTGACCCACTGAGTGAGGAAGTTCTCATCAGCAAAGTCAACTAGCCTCCTCCCTTCAGCATCGGCAGTCCTGTTTTCCCACTTTATGCCGTGACAGTTGAAGTCTCCTAAAACTACACACACCCTATCCCCTAGCAGGCTACTGAGTTCGGTGTACAGGGCTGTATCCTCCTCGAGGAGGAGATGTGGAGGTCTGTACACCAAGATTAACCTATAGTTCGTCCCTCCCACATTCAGATCGACGCCAAGCAGCTCCCGTTCCGACCGGAAATGGCAGTCAACTGGACTCAACATGTCCCTGACGTATATTAGTACCCCACCCCCCTCCCCAGGGGTGCGGTCTTTGCGAGAGAGTTACAAGGAGTTACAAGGAAAAGAAGTACCTCAAAAGGCCTTGCGGCCCATACCGAGGAGGTACCAATGGCAACGGGTGCCACGGAAAATTTTCTACACACTCAAATAGTGTGCAAAATTTGGTCTAACCTTTTCTTGAACTGATCCACAGAGGAACTGTTCACAACTTCCGAAGGTAACCTGTTCCATGTGTCACAGATCTTATACGTAAAGTAATTCCCACACACACTAGTCCTAAACCGTTTCAAATCCAACTTCCAACCATTGTTGCGAGTTGGGTTATCATTTAAACTAAACATACTTCTAAAATCGACATCGTTGAACCCGCGTAAGAGCTTGAAAACCTCGATCAGTTGACCGCGCAGCCTCCGAGTTTCAAGCGAAAACAAGTTCAGGGCGCGTAACCGTCGATTGTAGCCCATATGCCTAACGGAAGGGATTAACTTTGTGGCCCTCGCCTGCACTCGCTCCAGCCTCTCAATATCTTTCCTGAGGGTGGGCGACCAGAACTGCACAGCATACTCCAGGTGCGGCCGAACAAGGGAATTGTACAGTGAGAGCACAATCTCCTTGTTCCAAAACTGAAATTGCCTCCTGATATAACCCAATAGTTTCTGGGCTTTCTTTTCCACCTCTACACACTGTTTCGTAAACTTAAGGTCGCTGCTAATTAGCACACCCAAGTCCTTTTGTAAATCAGTCACACCGATATTACTACCCAACATAGAGTAGTCCGACTTGGGATTGGCGTAGCCAATGTGCATCACTTTGCATTTACCCAAGTTAAACGGCATTTGCCATTTTTCGGACCACTCTCCTATCCTACCTAGGTCCGCACGCAGTTCCTCGATCGCTTCGGGCGTCCCAACATTGGCCCCAAGCTTGGTGTCATCAGCGAATTTGACGATCCGACTGACGATGACACCGTCGATATCATTTATGTAAATGATAAACAACAGTGGCCCCAAAACGGAACCCTGAGGAACCCCACTAGTGACCGAGGCCCAACCCGATCTAGCCCCTTTAATTACCACCCTCTGCCGCCTATTCCTCAGCCAGTTTTCAATCCACCTACCTATTTCCCCACCGATACCCAGCGCGCGCACTTTCGCCGTTAGCCGGCGGTGAGGTACCTTATCAAAGGCGAGAGAGAGAGAGAGAGAGGAGAGAGAGAGAGAGTTACAAGGAAAAGAAGTACCTCAAAAGGCCTTGCGGCCCATACTGAGGAGGTACCAATGGCAACGGGTGCCAGGGAAAATTTTGTAAAAGTTTATTTTTCTTTCAACTATCCTAGTAGTAGTAGAAAACTGGATAGAAAAGTAGAAGGCTCTCTCCCCACCCTCCGCTCCCTCCCTGCCAGAGGCAGGTACGGAAAAAGGTTGAAGAAAATACCTTGACCCTGGAAAAGTAGCCAAGGAAATTTTACAGGAAAGTGGAGAATATATAAATAGCTCTATATTTAGCTTGCTCACAGAGACACCGTGCAAACAATCTCCTGCAGAGTTTTCTTAAGTTTTAGTCTTAAACTATGAGAGTATCCAGTACTTTGTCTAGCCTATTTTTAAACACACTTACACTTTGACTGGAAACAACCTCTGAGGGAAGTTGGTTCCAGATATTAACTATTTTATAGGAAAAGAAATTTCCGCAGACTGAGGTCCTAAATGTCCTTACACAATCAAATAGTGTGCAAGATTTCGTCTACCCTTTTCTTGAACTGATCCACAGAGGAACTGTTCACAACTTCCGAAGGTAACCTGTTCCCTATGTCACACACAGATCGTATACGTAAAGTAATTCCCACACACACTAGTCCTAAACCGTTTCAAATCCAACTTCCAACCATTGTTGCGAGTTGGGTTATCATTTAAACTAAACATACTTCTAAAATCGACATCGTTGAACCCGCGTAAGAGCTTGAAAACCTCGATCAGTTGACCGCGCAGCCTCCGAGTTTCAAGCGAAAACAAGTTCAGGGCTCGTAACCGTCGATTGTAGCCCATATGCCTAACGGAAGGGATTAACTTTGTGGCCCTCGCCTGCACTCGCAGGAGAGAGAGAGAGAGTTACAAGGAGTTACAAAGAAAAGAAGTACCTCAAAAGGCCTTGCGGCCCATACCGAGGAGGTACCAATGGCAACGGGTGCCAGGGAAAATTTTGTAAAAGTTTATTCTTCTTTCAACTATCCTAGCAGTAGTAGAAAACTGGATAGAAAAGTAGAAGGCTCTCTCCCCACCCTCCGCTCCCTCCCTGACAGAGGCAGGTACGGAAAAAGGTTGAAGAAAATACCTTGACCCTGGAAAAGTAGCCAAGGAAATTTTACAGGAAAGTGGAGAATATATAAATAGCTCTATATTTAGTTTGCTCACATGAGAGTATTCAGTACTTTGTCTAGCCTATTTTTAAACACATTTACACTTTGACTGGAAACAACCTCTGAGGGAAGTTGGTTCCAGATATTAACTATTTTATAGGAAAAGAAATTTCCGCAGACTGAGGTCCTAAATGTCTTTACACACTCAAATAGTGTGCAAGATTTCGTCTACCCTTTTCTTGAACTGATCCACAGAGGAACTGTTCACAACTTCCGAAGGTAACCTGTTCCATGTGTCACAGATCTTATACGTAAAGTAATTCCCACACACACTAGTCCTAAACCGTTTCAAATCCAACTTCAACCATTGTTGCGAGTTGGGTTATCATTTAAACTAAACATACTTCTAAAATCGACATCGTTGAACCCGCGTAAGAGCTTGAAAACCTCGATCAGTTGACCGCGCAGCCTCCGAGTTTCAAGCGAAAACAAGTTCAGGGCGCGTAACCGTCGATTGTAGCCCATATGCCTAACGGAAGGGATTAACTTTGTGGCCCTCGCCTGCACTCGCTCCAGCCTCTCAATATCTTTCCTGAGGGTGGGCGACCAGAACTGCACAGCATACTCCAGGTGCGGACAAACAAGGGAATTGTACAGTGAGAGCACAATCTCCTTGTTCCAAAACTGAAATTGCCTCCTGATATAACCCAATAGTTTCTGGGCTTTCTTTTCCACCTCTACACACTGTTTCGTAAACTTAAGATCGCTGCTAATTAGCACACCCAAGTCCTTTTCTAAATCAGTCACCTCGATATTACTACCCAACATCGAGTAGTCCGACTTGGGATTGGCGTAGCCAATGTGCATCACTTTGCATTTACCCAAGTAAAACGGCATTTGCCATTTTTCGGACCACTCTCCTATCCTACCTACGTCCGCACGCAGTTCCTCGATCGCTTCGGGCGTCCCAACATTGGCCCCAAGCTTGGTGTCATCAGCGAATTTGACGATCCGACTGACGATGACACCGTCGATATCATTTATGTAAATGATAAACAACAGTGGCCCCAAAACGGAACCCTGAGGAACCCCACTAGTGACCGAGGCCCAACCCGAACTAGCCCCTTTAATTACCACCCTCTGCCGCCTGTTCCTCAGCCAGTTTTCAATTCACCTACCTATTTCCCCACCGATACCCAGCGCGCGCACTTTCGCCATTAGCCGGCGGTGAGGTACCTTATCAAAGGCTTTCTGAAAGTCGAGATAAAGTATATCAATCGCCCTACTCTTATCGTACTCACTCAACATGATGTGGAAAAACTCGAGCAAGTTGGAGACACGACCTATGCCGTCTAAACCCATGTTGGGAGTCCCCAAGCAGCTTGTAGGAATCCAAATGGTCAACGATCCTATCTGCTATTATCCCTTCTAATAATTTACCTACAACTGAAGTGAGACTAATGGGACGATAGTTCCCTGGACTTTCGTGATCCCCTTTCTTAAAGATAGGGGTCACGTTGGCTTCCCTCCAGTCACCAGGCACCTGGCCCATCTCCAACAATTTGTTGAAGACTGTAGCCAGGTGGGGAGCCACCTGGTCGCGCACTTCTCGCAACACTCTGGGGAGAAACTGGTCTGGCCCAGGAGCCTTAAACGCGCTCAGTTTGTCTATTCTAGAGGTAACGACTGTCGCGGTACATCTAACATTATCCAGGCCAGCACCTTCGTGCCTCACGCCTGGCTCGGGGATGACGCGGGTATCCTCCTTGGTGAACACTCCCGCAAAGTACTCATTAAGCACATTAGCGATGTCCGCGTCGGAGGTCCGCAGAACGCCGCTTCCGTCCTTTAACGGACCTATCATGCTTCTAATGGGCTTTCTACTATTAACATAACTGAAGAATTCCTTAGGGTTCCCCTTGCAGAGGCTTGCCACCCGTAGTTCTTCGTTACGTTTCGCTAGCCTAACCTTCGCCTAACCTTCGCCTTCACTTCCCTACACAGGCGGACATACGCTTCATTGTTCTCGTGGGAACGATTGGCCTTCGCCCTCCTATACGCTACTTTCCTATTTTGGATAGCCGAAGCGATGTCACGATTGAACCACTTAGGCTGCGTTGAAGCAGGGGTGACCAGTTTTGAGGGTATGGCAGCAGACTGCAGCACCATAAACTCGTCCCGGAATGCACTCCACACTCCCTCAACATCGCCACCAACCTCTAACCCCATCTCTCCTACGCTATCCCTGAGGCTAACAAAGTTCGCCCGCCGGAGATCGAGCTTACTGCCTCTCAGTTACTACGCTTCACCCGAGGGACGCACACACGGAACCTAATAAGACCGTGATCACTCCCACCCAATGATTCGTCAACGGTGAGGCCAGTGACGAGGTTGTCTTCGGTCGTGAATACTAAGTCTAGAACGCTTTCGCCTCGTGTAGGCTCGTTGACCCACTGAGTGAGGAAGTTCTCATCAGCAAAGTCAACTAGCCTCCTCCCTTCAGCATCGGCAGTCCTGTTTTCCCACTTTATGCCGCGACAGTTGAAGTCTCCTAAAACTACACACACCCTATCCCCTAGCAGGCTACTGAGTTCGGTGTACAGGGCTGTATCCTCCTTGAGGAGGAGATGCGGAGGTCTGTACACCAAGATTAACCTATAGTTCGTCCCTCCCACGTTCAGATCGACGCCAAGCAGCTCCCGTTCCGACCGGAACTGGCAGTCAACCGGACTCAACGTGTCTCTGACGTATATTAGTACCCCACCCCCTCCCCACGGGTGCGGTCTTTGCGAAACATTCTATACCCGGGAATTTCGAACTCCCCAACGTAGTCCCTACGATCAGTATGAATCCAGGACTCGGTGATAGCAACGATATCCTGGTATTCTGATGCTAAGAGCGCCCGTAGCTCACAAAACTTGTTCCTGATCGACCTAGCATTAAAAACATTGCACGGAGGGAGCTTCCCCTATTCTGACCGCCCCCTAGCACGACCCATTTGCCGAACAGCCAGGGCTGTCGGGAGTTGAAGAGCCCCTCACTAATGAGGGGGCAACTTCCGCAGGAGCCTGAGCCCCCTCCAACGTAGGAGGAGGGTCACCCACCTGTACCTGGATGCACCCTTCAGTTGAAGGTACGTCCGCCACCGGCTCATCATCATCCCTCCCCGGTGGGGGCCCATCATCTCTCCCCGGACTCGACCTCACCATTCTGTATGGTGCCGGTCGAGCAGCGCACCTAGCACACCTTTACCCTTGTTATTGAGGTGGACACCATCTCTCTAGTAAAGGTCCCACCTACCTGAAAATGCATCGAAGGGGTCAATAAACCTCACACCCAGCGAGATGCACACGTCTTGCACTCTCTCATTGATGCCAATGACCTTACTGAGTGCGTGGTCACTGGCATTCATTCGCGGTAAAATTCCCATTAACATTCCCCTGTCTGTCTTCAGTTTTAGATCATCCGCAAGAGACATGATCTCGGTGATGATCCCCTCTGAAAGACCTACCCTACCGCCTTTGAGGAACAGGTCGTTGCCACCAGCGTGGACAACGATCGCAGTCCTCCGACTAGCCACGCGCACCTTCTCTACCTCCTTCCTTAAGTGAGTCGTTCCCCGCCCAGGTAAGCACCTTACCTTCCTCCCATCCCGGTTTGCAGAAGCAAAGTACTTCTCCTGGCCCCTGATCTCTCTCTCTCTCGAGAGAGAGAGAGAGAGAGAGAGAAGAGAGATCGTCATATTTTTAGTAATTGATCACAGTGAATCTTTTTTCATTGAGAGTTCTTGATCCATCAATTTTTTCTTTTTACTTTATTGAAGCTTATTTCTGTAGCAAATTTTAAGGTGATTGTGATAGATTCCAATGAATATATCCCTGCTTTGTATTTACTAGTGTTGTAATGATTAATCAGCCAATTCCTCCTACCAATTCTTTGAAATTACAAATTGTAATTACAAAACAAAATCTACAACTATTCATAGAAAATTGAATATGTAAAAAACACTATGATCATTCCAATTTCTAATTGTATAAAATATATTTTACATAAATGAAAAAGGCAAAGCTTAATAAGTTACTCACAAATTTACATTTTCTCTAATAGATAATCTCTAAATATTATAAACTACTGTAATCTTGTACTCTATATTGATAATTCTATATTAAACCATCTATTATGTTGACTATTTTAAGTAGTTCAATAATTTTATAAACCAAATTGTATATCCATTTTTTTTTTATTCAAATAGGCCACCAGGGACTTAAAAATTTTATTATTTATATTGTTGAAGAAACTTAAAGAAAACAATTACAGGCAATCCCTGGCTTCCAAACACATTGTGTTCTTGAAAATGTGTTTATAAAGCCAGATGTCTGTAAGCCAGATCAATAAATCCCCTTTAAATACATGTAATAAGTGCTTAATTGGTTCCCAAACACAAATTAAACCCTATTTTTCACACAGCATTATTAAATGTATTTTTTTTTTTAGCTTAAGTAAAATGTAACATATCTTAGGTCCAATGGATGCTGGCATAATGGAAGTGGTGAGAGGAGAGGTGGAGAGGCTCTATTAGTTGGAGGGGAGACTTTGAAGGGGAATTGGCAGAAGAGACAGCTGCTGCTGATGATGGTGTTGGTTCACTGGTGACTTAGGGAGACTTTTTCAGAAAATGGTGCAGAGTTAATTGCACAGTAGCCTCCTCCTCTTCATAAAACTCCTTGTAGCATGCAAGGCTGTTGTAGACACCTCTGGAGGCCATGGCAAATCTTGAGTTGTTTGGGTCATTCTCCTCCAGAGGGGCCAATCCCCTCTCAAATATTTTTGAAAGCCTCCCCAAGAACCTTCATGGTGAGATTTTGGGCTTTTAGAGACTCTGGAACTCTTGCTGTTGCTTCCTCATGTGCACCCTTCTGCTCCTCCAGTTGCAGGAGCTCTTCATTGCTCAGTCCATAGGAATGGGACTGCAGCAACTGGTCCACATCATCAGCCTCCACTTCAAGTTTGAGTTGATTACCCATCTCAACTACAGACTCCTTTACATCTGCAATCACAGGCTCTGGCTTAAAACCCTCAAAATTTTGCACAAATTGCAAAAAGACACCACTTGGCACAGTATGTTTGAAAAAGTCATGTTTGTATGGACCAAATGTTCAAAAGACCAAAACATGGTTATAACTATAATGTTCGTATGAATGGATGTTCAGAAGCTGGAGACTACCTGTACTGTACTTTAAATAATGGTATTCAATTTATGAAATTAATTTTTTTTTTATCATTTTATCAAATAATAAAACTATTTAACATCACTTTAGTTACAGTATATGAGTAACAAATTCTGATATGTACTGTATATTGTGGAGTGAGCTAAAGAGAAGTATATGAACAAATTTGAAATTTTAAATTATGAAAATTTAAAGTTTTCACATTAGATTAGTAAAATTTATGCAAGGATTGATTTTTTTAAAAAATCTAGGCAATCAGCATCAATATTGGCTAAATTTTGGAATCGGTACATCACTAGTATTTTACCCTCTGAAGTGACTGACTGACTGACTTATTTTTAGAAAAACACGACAGTTTGATAATGATAGTAAAGCAGTCCCATCTGATTCTGAAGCATTAGATACCAACAAATGTTGCAAGGATGCTTTTGAGAAGTTTGATGTAAATGTCGATGAAAAAAAAATAACTTTGCTAATGAGCAGAAAATGAAGTGTTTCAACTGACATTTCTCATTCAAATGAGTCTCCAGAAATAGTAATTTAGTCTATAAACTTTAGTTTCTGTGAAAGTAGTGGTGGTGACAAGGCAATTCATGTTGCAAAAACTAAGTGACAATCACAAATGTATGGTAGTTACCTGCAATCAGAGTGGTGCTTCTAATACTGAAATTATTGAAATCAGATTTATGAAAAGAAAATCAGAGGGTTATGAAAGTGAGGAAGAACAGAGTACACAGTGACAAAAATATAATATCAGAGTATCTCCTATACTGTCCTTGCCTTATACAGAACATTTTAATATCTGGGTCATTCCACGTCAAGTGGACTAATTTTGGAAAAGTGCCCCACCTCACCATGTCAGATTTTGTTCTAACTTTGCTCACAGATTCCTTTAAGCCTTAAAGGAAGTTCTGCAAAGTGTTAGTTCCATATCTCTTGTGGTTCTGTCACTAGGGCTACTTTGTCCATCACATTGAGTGCCAAGTTATTTGTGCCATTTTTAGCTAGTCAGCATTCCACAGTAACAAATCCTCCTGCTCTGAAAATTTGCTCCTACGGTCAAAATTTATTGTAGATTTCAAAACTCACATTACTAGAGCTCTACGAAGTATAGATTTTCCATAAAATATCCCCAAAATAGGCTTCAAATTACATTTTGATTCCTGGGAAGCCACTTTTAGAAAATTATAGCTCTGGATCTAAATGTAATTTGAAGCCTAATTTGGGGATATTTTATGGAAAATCTATACTTCCTAGAGCTCTAGTAATGTGAGTTTTAAAATCTACAGTAAATTATGACCCTAGGAGCAAATTTTCAGAGCAGAAGGATTTGTTACTGTGGAATGCTGACTAGCTAAAAATGGCACAAATAATTTGGTGCTCAATGTGATGGACAAAGTAAAGTAGCCCATGCTTTTGGAGCCCTAGTGACAGAACCACAAGAGATATGGAACTAAAACATTGCAGAACTTCCTTTAAGGCTTAAAGGAATCTGTGAGCAAAGTTAGAACAAAATCTAACATGGTGAGGTGGGGACCACAGGTCCACTTGACGTGGAATGACCCATCTGCATTCTCAGAATTTGAATAGAATCCTTACAAGACTAGTTGGCAGTAATCTATTGTATTTGTAATCCTAGTAGAGAGGAGAGAAAGAAAGGTAGGGGTACTCACGGGTAGGTCACATCCAGGATATTTTTTTTTTTTTTTCTTCAATTTACTGTCAATTCATACCTACAGAATGCGGTACATATCTCAGTGAGGCAGTGGGTGGGTGGTGTTACTGAGTTGGGGGTGGTAGACTATGGGGGAGTGAGTAAGGGTCAGTTGCTGGATAGTGGGTAGGAGGGGTATGGTCTTAGACGCGATGGAGCAGATGGGAGTGAGTGAGGAAGAGGAAAATTGCTTCTGTTGAAAAGTGGGAGCCTTCGGTGAGTATGGAGCGACGTTAGGCCAGGCTGAAACTATAATTTTTGTTTGATTTTAATTTATCAGAGTGACTAACAGTTGGCTTTTGATATAAAAATAAGATTCCTGAAAAAAATAATTGGTGGCCACCAACGTGTGTCCGGCCACCCACGTTTTTGTAAAAACATCTAATGCCACACTAGCAAAATCAGGAAAATGGCAATATCTCTTCTTCTGAACAAGCTAGAGATGGTTTGCATACCAAAAGATGCAGAATTTGATTTAGAACAAATTATTAAGTGGTATTTTTTCATAAACCTTTAGTTTTTGAGTTATTTTAGAAAAACTAATTTTTTGGGCCCATAGACCCCCTTTCAACTGAATGTCAACACAATAAAACATTCTCAAGCTGCAAATTGACATGTATTAGTGGTTTTCAATCAGCAATCAAAATCAATCAAAATCAGCCATTTTAAATTCATTGAAAATGCTTTTTGACATTCCAAAACACCAAACATTAAATTATACAATTAACAAATTGTCATTTTGTCATATTTTAGCATGATAAATAATAATCTAGAACTTAAAATATTTTTTAGACACAAAATCTTTCATTAATTTACGTGATCTAATTTTGTTTCTAATAAGACCATCTCTACGCTCATGACCTACAACAGCCAAGGATGCTTCAGTGACAAGCTTGATGTGCCTTTCAACATTCTGACTGTGGCACTCGTGATCCAGTTTCAATGCGGTATTAATGATATCACGCAGTTCATCATTACTGAATTCTTTTAATACAGGTGGAACAGTTTCCCATTGGGACATAGCAGACAGCTTGTGGTATGCAGAAGCTTTGAAATTGATGATTGGCTTTCTAAAGACCCTAACATTCTCATCTATAGCAGGATATTCATCAGTACCACCTTCATGATCCTCTTCATTCTCATCATCACTTTCAATTATTCCACCTGCAAAATCATTGCAGCACACCTCCTCACCTCTTCATCTTCATCAGCCAGCATTCCAACTAAAATATTTTCACCATGAGCAAAATAGCTGTTTTTGTTTAATACGTCATAACAAATTTCTCTAATTTTCCTGTCAGGGAATTTATTTACTCTTTGGATCATATTGAATAGGTTTCTTGACCCATCACTTAGCCTTTATTATTGATGAACCAACTGTGAAAGTATACTTTGATGATGAATTCTACTATGATTTTGAGGTTCTTACTGGGTCTTTTTTGTGAAACATAAAAGCGAAGAATTCTACAGGCTAAGGTGAGCCATCGAGAGTGATTTAGCAGGCCAACTTCTAAGAGTGCAAGGTCTTCATCCACTTCACCAGTAATAATTGCCCAGCAGATGCAGTATCCATAGTATTGGTCTGTTGATAAATTATTGACCACCTCATTTGGTAGAAGCACAAATGCAGGATAAGGTATAGATTTGAAGTCCACAACATTCCATTCTGACACATCCCCATTGAGCTGAGAACCAATAGGGCCAGAAAATTTGTCTGGACTTTTTGTTGTCCCATCTAAAGTTATGAAGATGTGTCTAAGTGGCAATTCATTTAGATGCAGAAGACAAATATCCCACTGAAGAGGTTGCCCTAAAAACATTTCCAAATATCTGATTGACCCATGCATATGTCCTGTGTTAGTATTTGTCCCATCTGCTTTAACTAAGTTTAATTTGGCCTCAAGTTCTGTCCCTTTAATGATCTTATAAATGCCATGAGCAATGTCAATGCCTTTGCCACTCTCCGGGGTAAAATGGTCGAGGTAGAAATCATCTGAAAATAAATGTAATTAATTTTACAATTAAATAAAAATGAAAAAGGAAGGAATAAAGTTAACTGGACAGTTGTCACTTAAAAAGAAAATTTTTTAAGTAATTGAAATATTACTTTATAGTACAGTAATATAACAGCATAACCTATAACTGTATGACAATCATTTCCATTTACCTGGCTCTCCAGTAATGACAATGTTCCTCTAGGATTGTGGATGTATAATACTTTTCATTTACTTTGTTAACAGCAAGTGTAGCATCCTTTCTACCGTCAAAGCCAATGCCAGTCACTTTTTCAAATATCACTTCTTCCTTCTTCCTTTCAGCTCTCAATTTAGCTCTCTCCCTTCTCAACTTGTTTCTGAAAAGTATTTCAAAAATATTGGCCATGCATTACTGCATTAGCATATACAAAATACAAATGTCAGTGTCCTGTTTGAAACTAATTAATATAAATACAAAATAGAAATTTTGACGCTAATTAAAAATAATAGTAAATCTGGTGATTTAGAACTTATAGCAGAAGCTAAGAAATGTAATATCTAGAGTGATTAAAAACATACTTATCAATAACATTTTGTATGTTATCTGGGGTGATTACTCCAAAGTCCACCAATGTAGCAGAACCAATAGCCGCTCCTGCTCTATCACTTACTTGATATCTGTTAGGATATTTAAAGTAGATTTACATATCTATTGTCAATGAATAATTTATTGGTAATCTTAATCTCTTAGTCACAATGATTTCACTTTAAGCTGTATTAAAAGATTTATCTTTCAGTACTATACCTGTCACATGCTTCAGCTAATGAGCGTAATCTAGTTCTGTTCTGTAATGTTGAGACTTCTGGAACATAGTCTGCATCAAATGAATCATTACAACTGTCGCTATCTGTCAACTCAGGAATGTCCATAGGTTCAGGAGGATGAGGAGGAGGAACTGATTCTTTTGCTTTTTGAGATTGAATAACCCGTGATTTGAATTTTAAGTCAGTGGCTGTTTCTGGGACTTCTTTCAGGGTACAGTAACCATGCCTAGTTGTTTTCTGGTCCTACAAAGTGATTATATTTCATTACACTATAATGTATCTTTTATCTATGGGTCTCTATATGTAAATTGAAATTCTTACAAAAATGAGAAAATACTAAAATATTACTTATCATTAACATCATTAATAGTGTATTATTGATATTACTAACTTATTAAATGCACTTTAAAAATTGTAGCAAATTATTAATAATTGATAATTAATTAATATTAATTAATAATTTACAACTTGAAATTCAATCAACAGACCTACCTCATAAAACTGGTAATCAGATTCAGTCATTTTTAGTAAGTGCTTTTTCTCTGTATCTGCCAACAGTTTGTGATCATGTTGATATATGTCAAATAAAACGTTTACAGTTTTCAGAAAATCATCCAGATCTTGATGATATTTAGGTCCCCTTTTCTTTTTGTCATACTTCAGAAGGCGGTTGAATTCCTTTATTTGGGTTTTCAGTCGGCTCTGTATGGCATTTACTGATATTGGATAAACATTATATGTGACCCACAATTTATGCAATTCCTCAGAAGTAGCTCTCAGTACAGCATCTGTTTTATAGTCTCCGAAACACAAACACCTTTCAATAACTTGCTTCAACGTAGGCAATTTCCCTAAAGGAAACTGTTCTGCTGGCATAAAACGTACATCACCAAGTACTTTAGCAACTGTTTTCCTTGTAGAAGTCATACTTTATATTGCAAATGTTGAATTCAATGACAAATTGCAGTTGGAAACTTATAACAAAGGCACCTGAAAAAAAAAAAGTTTTCAATTTATTACGTTTAAAAAAAGTTCATGAAGCAGCCCCACCCTCTATTCTTTAATCAAGCATAATGGATGCAAGATAACAAGGAAAAGTCATATCATGTGATCACTATGTCCATGTCAACATCCTTTTAGGGCAATGTTAGTAATCAAAAAGCCAAATCATGCTTATTTTAGAATTTCTTTTGTCACTAAGGTCCGTCGAAAGGGGGTCTATGGGCCCAAAAAATTAGTTTTTCTAAAATAACTCAAAAACTAAAGGTTTTATGAAAAAATACCACTCTTAATAATTTATTCTAAATCAAATTCTGCATCTTTTGATATGCAAACTCTCTCTCTAGCATGTTCAGAAGAGATATTGCCATTTTCCTGATTTTGCTAGTGCAGCATTAATGTTTTTACAAAAATGGGGGTGGCCGGATACACGTTGGTGGCCACCAATTATTTTTTTCAGGAATCTTATTTTTATATCAAAAGCCAACTGTTAATGACTCTGATTAATTCTATCTTGAGTTTCAGCCTGGCCTAAATTGGAGCGTAGACAGTCGGGTATGGGATTTTTGGACAAGAGAGGGAAATACCTGCGATGAAGAGCAGGCAGGTTCGGGCATTCCACCAGGAAGTGTATGACAGTGATAGGGGCATGGCAGGTAGGGAAGAGCAGGGCTGGCGATTTTGCCATAAAGTGTTCATGGGTGATGCAGGTGTGGCCTAGACGGAAATGGGCTAGAATTACTTCTTTATGGCAGGACTGGTCGAATGAGGAGGCCCAGTATCCTATTTGTGGTTTGATCCTGTGGAGTTTATTTTGTGTGGCCTGGTCCCATTCCCATATGAAGTGGAAGTGGGAGCGGAGAGTCGGGAAGAAGTCAGAAAAGGGGAGGGGGTCAGGAGGCCAGCAGTGAGCAGGCCATCTTTGCTGTGCAGTCCGCCACCTCATTACCCTGGATGCTGACATGAGCCGGGACCCAGCAGAAGGCAACTGTCTTGTGTCGGAAGGCCATTAAAAAGTGGAAGGTTTGCTGGATGGTACAGACGAGCGGGTGAGGTGGTTTAAATCTTTCTAGGAAGATAAGTGCACTTTGGGAATTTGATGGCAAGCTGCATTTGCCATTGAACAACGGATGCTTCTTGCCCTGCGAAGTAGATCACAAGGTCATCCACATAGATGGAAGAGCAGATGGTGGGTGGAAGGCATTTTGAGACTGTGTTCATGACGACAGAGAAGCATAGAACACTGAGATGCTTCCCTGTGGGACCCCATCCTCCTGCACGAACGTGTCAGAGAGGACTGAGCCCACCTGGACTTTAAAGGTTTGGGAGGAAAGGAAGCCCCTGATGAAGGTCAGCATGGCTCCAACGAGGACTACTAGATGTCAGAGCTGACTAAGGATCATTGCCCGATGGGTTGTGTCATAGGCCCTCTGAATATAAAAAAAAATTGATAGTACAAACTGTCCATTGTCGAGGCCATCCTGTATGTCTCAGCTGAGAAGCAGGAGGGGATTAGTGGTAGAGCGGAATTGTCTGAAGCCAGACTGGGTAGCCAGGAAGGAATTGCTATTTTCAAGGATGAATGATAATCGCATAGCAACCATTTTTTCAAGGATTTTGCAGGCACAACATGTCACAGCAATTGGTCTGTAGTTTGTGGGGTCCAGGGAATCTTTGCCAGGTTTGGGGATAGGGATGCTTCCACAGGGGGGTGAACCCCATCAGGTTGCAGTCTTCCAGTGGTAGAGGACTTGAGGGGCCTGGTTGCCCACCACCCGAGTGTTGGGAGTAGTAGTAGTCTGAGAATGAAAAGCAGTAGTTGTAAGCTGAGGGGGAGAAGTAGCCATAGCAAACAAAAAGAAACCTTCATCCCCCACACGCATCCAGCCACCACCAACTCCAACAAGGGAAAGGCAAATCATGGGCACACTCAGTCCCACCACCAATAGATGCCACACAGGGGAGATACACCTGTACCCAGTCCCTGTGCCTAAAAGGCAGCCACTCTCATCCAACATGCCGTGAAAGGTGGAGGGACAGTGCTTGGGTTTGGGTGAAAAGCAACAAGGGTGCAGGGCAACCACCTCCCACACCCAAGGGCCTAGGAAGGGGTCAAATCAAGGTTAAAAAAAAAAAAGAGAAAGAGAAGCCAGAAAGAATGGGTGATGGGTGAAAGGAGAAAAAGAAATAGAAGCAGGAGATCAGCCGGGTCCCCAAATGGGTCCAATGGTCCACAAGGGTAGAGAAAGCCCTTACACCGAAGAAAGATGTATTCCCACATTTGCCACAAAGGGACACGCCCCTATCGCTCTGGACAAAGCAAAGGGGGGATATTTTACATACACAGTCCTGCAAGAATTTTTAGAAAATTAAATTATGTCTGATCAATTTTGAAATCTTAAACATCTGAAATCAAAGAAGCATCCAAAAGAAGGAAGCTCTTGAAAAGGAAGAAATGGCACTATTGAATTTCAACAAAGAATGTGGTACGAGGTAAGGCAGAATAGTTTACAATATTCTTAGAAATGATGGAGCTTATATTGATTATGAGACTGATGTTCCTCCTCCAATTCAAAATGGACTCAAAATGGGAAACTTAAACCATTCAGTCTCTTTCACAAGGAATCTCAGAGAAAATCTTTGTTTGACTATTGGAAATAGTTCCAAGGGCTTCCTACAAAGTATGATCCTATAAACTGGTTTCCATTCTCCTGTAAAAATACTAGCTGAGAAGGATAACCATAAACATCACTTTAGGCAGTTAGTGGCTTTGACATCAGTTATACCAGATTCTGACAGACTTGTACACTCATGTATATGGACCATTCTGTTGTCAAAGGACAAAGCTGAAGACTGGTGCAATTCTCTGACACAATGAACAGACAAATACATTGTTAATAAGCAGTATGAAGGTTGGTCATTTGATGGACAATATCACCAGTTTGGTGTGCTTGTGAACTTAGATCTCCACTACACTGTTCAGGATGGAGATGCTAATCATGACTGGGGGTCCTCTACACAGGACAGGTTTGACAAACACACACATTAGAAGGGAACCAGAATTTTACTGGTTTGTGAAATATACATCCACCATCAAACATTTCAACCTGCGAAAGTCTTATGAGAGACTGGCTAAATCATGTGATTCTTTGGAAATCAAAGTAAAGTCCTCAAAGTTCTTTTCTAATACTGTACATGCTTCACAAATAGTTTGTCACTGCTGATAGCTACATGAAACTTTTTTGCATGAGCTGGAAGGTTTGATTAACTCTTTCAAAAGAATCAAGTATGAAAACACAAAAGGTAACAGCAGATAGAAACAACTTGCTGAGGAAGCTGAATGAGTACAAAGCAAAATTCAGAACAAAGTTTTCAACTTGAACCATCTTGGTCTTCGTGACATCTACCAAAATGATTCTCTTAAATAGTTTGCTCTTTACAAATACTGTAGTTTATAAATGCAAAAAACTTCACTTTTCTAAAATAATGAGTTACTGTAATAAGCTAATAAAAATAATACAAGCCAATACCATGTATTTAAGAGTCATTGCAGTCATGTAGGACTTTGTTTTATTAAATAAATAACAAAAGTACAAAGCTCAACTCAACTTTAACTAAAACTGAACTCCAAAATAGTTAATTTTATTAAATGAAGTGCAGCCCTGTAAAAGTAATAACCTAATTAAATTCAGATAGTAATCATAATTAAGTATTTATTTATTAAGCACTGGCACATCTCAAAGTAATCAAACTTCATCTTTATTCCATTCACTTCCACTATGCAAATATTTGTATATTTTGACCAGCTTTCCTGCTTTTTCTGTTCCAAGCTTGTTGTGTAACTTGGACCAGATTTGTCCAAATGTTGAGAAAACTCTCTCAATGGCAGCTGAACTTGGGGTACAACTCAGTAGATGTTCAGAAAAGTTGCAGAAATCTTCCATACCAATAGCATTTCTTTTTGCAGTTTGTACTTTCATCAATTGCCACCACATAGGGGAAGACTTTCTATACAGTTGAATGACTTGATTATTAAACATTGATACTGAGAAAAGGTTCTTGTCTTTTATTTTGAAAGCCAGAAAATATGCTAGATATTGAGGCTTGTTGCTGATTATCCACTGTTCTGCTGCCATTGCTTGCTCTTCATTAAGTTCTGCTCCTGTTAATATATATATATATATATATATATATATATATATATATATATATAAGCACACCGGACAAAAAATTAGTCACCCCTCTCAGAATGTACCTAATAACGTGTGACGGCGCCTCTGGCCTTGATAACCGCACAAATCCAGCGAGTTTAGTATGCGGAGGTACGCCTGCTGGTTCAAATTCATCGTCACTGGAACAAGAGGGCCCATTTCGTGGTACGAAAAACATCCCCAGAACATCACGGAACCACCTCCAGCCTGAACAACACCTTCGACGCATTCAGGATTAAAGGCTTCATTGGACCTGCGATGTACTCGTCGCCTCCCATCATTGGAGAACAAACAAAAATGGGACTCATCGGACCAAATTACATGTTTCCAATCTGCCGCAGTCCAGTTTTTGTGCCTCTGAGCCCATTTATAACATGCCAATTTGTGACTTGCTGTTAACAGCGGCCTCTTCCGTGGTACCCTGCTCCAGATGTCCATCGCATGCAGTTCTCGTCGCAATGTCCGTTCGGAAATTGGTCGCTGGAGAACCTCATTGGTTTCTTGGAGCAATTGTTCTCTGGTTTGAAAACGATTTGCAGTTACTAGACGAGAAACATGGCGGCGGTCCCTATTGTCGAGAATTGTTTTCCGGCCACAGTTACACCATCGATTTTCAGTTGATTGCGAACTACACCACTCTTTGTAAACTCGCTGGACAGTACGCGTTGACACACCAACAAATTGGGCTACTTCAGACATTTTGTGTCCGTGGGCTCTGCCAAACACGATGGCTCCTTTTTGCCACTGAGTAACGTCTGCCTCACGACCCATTTTGCAGACTATATCCAACACACACTTTGTTCTTCACCACCTCACGAAACAGATCTGATCCTGTGTGCTACATCACCGCTACTTGTCACTTACCAATGCTACATCAGCGCCCTCTGTGTGACCTTGAACTTCCTACTATCGGTGCTATTAGGGGTGACTAATTTTTTGTCCGGTGTGCTTATATATATATTTCTAAGAAAACAAAGAATATAAATAGATTATAAATATTGATACTTACCCATGTATTGAGGGTCCATGAAGTACGGTACCATATGCTACATAAAAGAATGGTTCCACAGCATCAGTCATTCGTTTTTTAATTTGAGCTCTGTATGGCTCGAGGTCTTCACTTTGCAAGAACTGTATCCACGTTTCAACAGCAATTGACAAAGTTGCTGAATCACTTTGAAGCTGAAAAAATTTGATTACACTGATATAATAATAAATCTCAGAATAAAGTATAACTAAAATTTTTACTCAAAGCATTAATTGATTAAAATAAAACTAGAGTAGGTATTAAAATAATTAAGTAGCAGATGTACCATACTTAAAAACGTAACCAAATTTTCATAGGTAGTTAGCTATCAAGTGCAATAGCAACTTCCTTTAACTGCTTCTGAAGGTGAAGGGCCTCTCTGTATAAGCCTGCATTGTTCAGGGCAGTGGCAATTTTTCCATCAATTTCTTGCTCAGTACTATTTCCATGTATTTATGAAAACTTTTTATAAATGTGTCTACACAAGTTTCCTGCGAGTTCCACCGAGTATCATTCAGTATTTGTGGCATTAGTCCTCCCTTGTCCTTCAGCCATCTCTGATTAACAAACTAAAAGGATTTGAAGAGAACATATATATCAGTGGCGATTTCTTAATGAATGCAACGCATGCAATGCATGTGTTAAATATGTTCTCTTTTCAGATCTAAGTAAGGATTATAATTGACAAAAATAATTTTCAGAAACTAAAAATAGGCTAAGGCTTCAATCACGCATGTACTGGCTATTGGGCGGTGTAAACAAAATATGTCTTATTTCATTAGACAATTAAGAACATTTTTCTGTACACAGATCGAAATACTTGTAGCTAAAGCATTCACTAATTCAGTCTGGGTACAGAAAAATGTTCTTAATTGTCTAATGAAATAAGACATAATTTTGTTTACACCGCCTTGCCTTGGGCAATTTTTTAAGGAGACTTCTCACTATCCATAAGATTTTTTTTTTAGCCTCATAGCTAAATTCAAAAGGCAATATGTTTTAAAATATGCTTAGAAAATTTACTTAATATTTTTACTAAAAATAATTAAAAAGCTTTGTTCTGATTTTTTTTAATTAATGAAAATAATACGGCATGCATTCAGTTTTATAGGTGCATTCACCAAAAAGTAACATCTGGCAATTCTGACAAGGCTTCTTTCCAGTACCACAGCCGCAAGCACTCACTTGTGTTCGGTGTTCCCTTTTGTGCTTTAGTTATTTTGGATAATCAGTTAAATAAATTATAGCATTGTAGTGCCCATAATGACTGATGATGTGTTTAATCAATTGAAGACGAAGATTTTACTCACTCTCTCTCTTTTGATGAGAAAAAGCGCATATTGAATAATGGCAGACCGATTCCACATTTGAATTTAAGCAAAGAAAATAAAGGCTTCACTAGGAAATTTAATCCTAAGCTGTATGATGATGTTCCCTGGTTATGTGGAAATATTTCAAATAACAAATTGTACTGTTGGTCGTGTTTCCTATTTTCAAGAGATAACTCTGTGTGGAATTCTGTTAGTCGTGGATACGATGATTTAAACAATTTACATATGCAATTTCTCACCATGAAAATCTCTTGCTCACATAAATGCATTTGTTGATCTTAAAACATTTGGAAAGTCAGAAAGAATTGATTTAATACTCGACAAGCAGAAATCAGTTGCCATTTCCAGACATAACGAAGAAGTTAATATGAATCGAGAAATTTTGAAACGTTTGATTAGGATAACATGTTTTTTAGGTATGCAAGAATTAGCATTTCGCGGTCACAATGAAGAAGAAAACGCTGACAATGGGGTAACTATATTGAATTGGTATTTTGTATGGAGAATTCAATGAAAAGCTTCAAAACCATTTAAAAACTGCGACTGTTTTTAAGGGAACATCATCTGCTATTCAGAATGACATAATTCAATCTATTAGTGCAGTTATGTTAGAACAAATAAAACGTGAGCTTATCGACTGCATGTATGTGGCGATTTTATTAGATGAAACATCTGATGTCAGCTGTTTTTCTCAACTCTCTACTGTTGTTCGTTGTTAATAAACATGGAGATTTGTGAACGATTTATAAAATTCAATGACGTCAGCAATGATAGAAGTGCAGGAGCGATTCTGATTTATCTATAAGGCAACTAGGTGAACTGGGCTGTTTGAAAAAATTAGTTGCTCAAACCTACGACGGTGCTGCTGTTATGGGGAGCGATCTAATGGAGTACAACAAAGATTAGAGAAACTGTACCAGAGGCTATTTTTCTTCACTGCTACGCCCATAAACTTAACCTTGTTTTATCCCAAGCTGTCGCTGAAATTTCCGAATGTAATAATTTTTTTTCAGTATTAGGAAGTTGTCATCATTTTTCAGCAGTTCAACTAAGCGAACTTCAATGCTTGACAAAGTTGTTGGAAAGCGTTTCCCTAAACTGGCTCCAACGCGGTGGAACTATTCATCTCGTCTAGTTGAAAGAGTTAAGGAAAATAAAGAAGATATAATAGATCTTTTAAAAGCATTCTTGAAAACCAAAGAAATTTGATGAAAAAACAAAAATAGTGCACGCGGATTGCTTGCTGGTATCGATACTTTCGATTTTAATTTTTTATTAGAAGTATTTTCTTCAATTTTTCCTTTTCTGAATATCTATTTAATGTGCTGCAAACAAAATCTATGGATATTGTGTAAGCTCAATCACCGTTGAAAGCACTATGAAAAAATCAAACAAATAAGGGATACAAAATTTGCAGATATGTGGGACTTGATAACAGAAAGATGTGGTGAACCTGTATGTAAAAGGAAACAGAGTCTTTCTCCACAAGAGAAGTATAGTCAACTATTTCATGAAATATTCGATAATATACTTCTTCAAATGAAAGAGCGTTTCAGTTCAATGGAAAAATTGGAATTCATTGAGCTTTTAGATTGCAAAAAATTTGAGTTCTATGATGTTACTTTCCCAGAGAGAGCTTTTGAATCTTTGAAAAGAAGCTACAATTCATTTTTTGAGTTTCCTCGTCTCCATTCTGAATTGTGTTTTTATATTCGCACAAATCTTTTGCCAAAAAGAATGTTGCTGAGCTCCTAAAATATCTACTGGAAAGCGAAATGCACAAAGGTCTTAAGGAATATATAAATTGACAAATTTGATTCTAACTATACCAATATCAACAGCAAGTGTTGAGCGATCATTTTCTGCGCTTAAAAGAATTAAAAGTTATTTACAGAGTTCCCAAAGTGAAGAAAGGCTATCTAATCTTGCCTTAATTTCAATTGAAAAAAATTTCCTCAAGAAGCTTATGGAGAATCGAGAGTACTTTTACAATTTGGTCATCGAAGAATTTTGCAGGAAAACTAGGAGAGTAGAATTTCAATTCAAATAATGCTTCACAATTATTTAAGGTAAATTTTAAATTTGTATCTTTTTCTTTAGATCAATTCGGTAACTACTATATATAAATATGTCTAATTTTTTGTTCGCATATTTAAGCCTAACATTAAATGAACTTTCCTTCAAAGAGGTCCCCAAAAGTTGTAAAACACCTTTAACTTGCTAAGTTCTATGTAAACAATATGCAAAGTTTGGGCAAGAGGGTTAGGCGGATGTTTTTCTTCCATTCCATAACATTGCATGCCTGAACAAAAATGTCACGAGTCGCCACTGATATATATATATATATATATATATAATATATATATATATATATATATTATATATATATATATATTATAATTATATATATGTATGGAGTGAACTCAGAATCAGGGTTGGCAAAAACCCGGGGTTTTCACAAAAAAACAACCCAACTGGGTTTTGTTGGTTTTGGGTTTTTGATGGGTGAAATTTTTTTTTAGAAAGGTTCAATAATTATGTAGTGCCTAATATATCTATTTTATTAATTTTTTATCTAATCTACAATATATACTAAAAAGACATCTTTATTTCACAGAAAGTTCAGATATGAGAGATAATAATGACATATTAGAATTTTCTCTATTTTAATTTTAGATCTTTCCTTTATTTCTTCACAGCAGATTTCAGCTTTATTTAGACCTAACTCAAATTTAAGTTTTTAAGATGCCAAACTCAAAGAGTTATAGAGGTGGAAGATCTAAAGCTAGCGAATGGGACAAGGTGACTTTATTAAGTGATCAGCCTACTAGAGTACTATGCAATTATTGCAGAGAAAGTATCACTCAAAAAATTGAGTGTGAAACATCATCTAGAGAAATGCAATAAAAGAAAAGTGGAATGTTTTGAAAATGAGGCAAGAATACATTCAGAATACATGGCAGGATATTATGCATTCCGCTTAAAAGACGCACTAATTTTTCCTCCTTATTTATTTAAAAATAGTATAGTGAGCTCTACATTAGCTAGTAATTGGTGGAAAATTGCTGAAATTAAAGGAAAAAAAAGACCAGGTTACCATTAGGTTTTGCTAAATTTATGAGATCTATTCATAGTTGTCCGGCCAGTTCTGGATCAATGAAAAAACTTTTTTCAACATTTGGCTTGGTATGGAGTAAAATGCGAAATAGGTTAGGAAAGAAAAGGCAGAATGTTGGTTCGAATCTACCGCCACCTACCGTCAAAAGATGCTGAACATACTGATCAATAATCAATATTAGGTACCACTTAAATTATTTAAATTATTAAGCTGAAAAGAAACATAATTTATTTTTAGATATAGGTAGCCAATTAGAAGAGAGAGAAATTAGATACAGTATTAAATATAAGGTTCATAATGAAACATGTCAAATAAATAGTTTCTGGAAATTTTAGTTTATATTGGCCTTATCACATTAATTATGATAAAAAGTAGAATAATTTCTCACCTTTAATTTATTTAAGATGTTCCTCACTTTATTCTCGCCAGTATTTAAGAAAGTACCCCCACCCCGTGAATACCCAGAACAGCCGGCTATCCCCTAAATATCACGGTCTAGGTACCCCTTAGAACTAATGCTTTAGCTCTTCTTTGCAATAGATGATCTTGCGCTTCTTTTGATTCTTCTTTCTTCTTATTATTCAGTTTTCCCCCTTGTTTAGAAAGGGTCTTTATTATCTCATTTATTTATTCAATTTAATCTCTATCTTATTTATATATGCGAGCCTGTCTTTGGGCATATATGCACCACCACCTGTAACAACAATAACACAATGAAAGTAATGTATTAACAATTCAAATAAGAAAGTGTTACTCCCCTGAGTATGTGTGTCCTTTTCTTTGAACTACTGGACACAACTCCACCTCCTCATCTGTAGAATAAGAGCAATTTAGTCACTCTTATCCTCTTCTCTTCCTCCTTCAGTTTTTTTCAAACTCTCTCCTCCCACGTATCTTCTTATATTTTCTTCGGCGACTCCTCTCTTGGTCAACACATCCACCACCTGCTCCAGACCTCGCACCCACTCCACCTCTGTCACTTCACCATTCTCCAAAGTTTCTTTAATTGCAGCTATATCAATTCTCAGCCGTTTACTACTGACACCAGTATTTGATTTTATCGCCTTCATTAGTGTTTTGCTGTCAGTTTTCACTCTTATTTCAATCTTTCTGCCCCCCACTATCTCCTTCCATAGTTGATTGTAGTAAATTCCTCCCTCAATAGCCTCTCCAACACTCAGTGCCTCAGCTTCAATTGTAGCTTTTGCCACTCTTTTTGCCTTCCTCGACTTCCACCATATTGGACATTTTCTTCCCATATCATCTGCTAATGATATTATGTATCCGATTTGAGTTTGTTCATTCTCCACATTTCCAAACGAGGCATCTGCATATATTTCCCAAAATATTTTCTCTTCATCCAATTTTTCTAGGACGATTTCTCCCCTTGATCTTTTTGCCTTCTTCACGATTTTTATTAATTTTCTCATATCCTGTGTCGTTCCCTCTTTAAATGCTCTACTTAGATCACTTACATCATAAGCTATTTCGGGTAAGATATGTTGTGATATCCAATTCAGTTGTCCCACAATTGATCGATAGAGAGTCAACTCTTTCCTTTTTAGGACTCTAAGACCTTGATAAAGCTTCCCTTCAGGTTCTTGTATACTCTCGATGTATTTCCTTTGCTCAATGAGTATTCTCTTTTCTTGTTGTCTTACGTGAACTCCTATATACTTGACATTCTGCCTTCCTTGATCTCCCACCTTCAATTTTTCTTTCATCTTCGTAATAACTGTCTTAAGAAAATTATCATCTCCTCCGTAACAAAAATCGTCTACATGTGCACATAGGACTCCGCTTACACTTCCTTGATCATCTTTCCAATAAAACACGTTTGGTTCCAGTTTGCTTTTAACTCCTCCAAGCTCCACCACCACCTTCACCACCTTCATATACCATGCTTTTGCCGCATCTTTAAGTCCATAAACTGCTTTCTTCAACTGCCATAGAACACCACTTTCTACTTCACTGGGTGGTTTGACATACACTACTCTCTCTATTCTTTCTCCTTGTAAATATGCAGTTGCAATATCTAAAGTATGACACTTCCATCCCTTCTGATTAATTATGCATAGACACAATTTTAAAGTTTCTGGGTTACAAGTGGGTGCATCTTTTTCCCAGTCTTCCATTTCTTCCTCGAATCCTCTCGCCACCAATCTTGCTTTACAAATCCTTTTACCTGCTTTCATTTTTTCAGTCACCACCCACCTTGTGGACACACTTTTCTGACCAACATCATCTACTTCTTCATACACTTCGTTATCTAGCCAGCTTTGTAATTCCTTTCGTTTGGCTTCCTCTACCTTTTCATCCTCAAAACCGAGCAGGACTTCCTCCTCATCATCTATCTTCCTTATCTCTTCGTACTCTCTCAAATCAATCCAATCTTTCCTGCCGGTATTTATTTCTTGTATATTGTAGCTGTCTCCCCACTTTTTACTCGATCTTTTTCCAGCTAAACCCAAAATCTTCCATTCTTCTCGTTCGCCTGTTTCCTTATGCCAGGCCCTGACTCTATCTCCTTTTTTCAACTTAGGTATAATCTCTCTCTCTACCTCCTCCTCACGTTCATCTTCCTCATCTTCTGATTCCTCTTCATCTTCCATCGCCTCATCATCATCACACACTGGATCTCCTCCAAAAGCGAATAGGATGTTAGGCTTCATAGCGCGTAATTTCGAATTTAAATCGAAGGATATTATATTGCCCCTTTACAAGTCCCTAGTCAGGCCTCATTTAGAATATGCAGTTCAGTTTTGGTGCCCGTACTTGCGTGAGGATATTGATAGGTTAGAAAGGGTTCAGCGTCGTGCCACGAAACTTATTCCGTCATTGCGCAACAAGCCTTATGAAGATAGGATTAAAGTGTTAGACTTGTATTCACTCGAAACTAGGAGATTAAGGGGGGAGCTTATTGAAGTTTTCAAAATCGTTAATAACATCGATAACGTAAATTTTGACAAATTGTTCACTTTTGATAATAGTAATACTCGCAATAACGGATTTAAGTTGCGTGGCAGGCGTTTTATTACTAATATCGCTAAAAACTTCTTTACGTTTAAAGTAATTGATAAATGGAATAATCTTCCCGCGTCAGTCGTTCATTCTACCAGCGTTAATATGTTTAAGAACCGTCTTGACAGACATTTTAAAGGTATTAACGTTGTTTAATTTAAAAAACAACAAAGTTAGCAACAGAAGCTCTGGTGGTGGTGCTCGAGGATGAGTCTGTTGACGATGAATGCCAGCTTGTGATGCCAGCAAAAAAAAAAAAAAAAAAAAAAATTAGACTAACACGAATGTAGATGTAGCTCATAGCGTAAACTAACCCACTTTTTGTTTAACTTTACCTACTTTTTTTTTTTTTTTTTTCCTTACTTTGCATGTCTCTAACTCTTTTCTTGCATGTTTGTAGTTTGCATGGTATGACAGTGAGTTAAGACTGTGTTTGCATGGTTTGTAAGCGTTCTTATTTTACTTCTTTTCATCTTTCACCCCTCTCCTATTCTCTCCGACTATTTTTCTGACTTGTCGGCAGTGGCCGGCGGATGATGATGGTGAGACACTTTTCCTCTTTTTCTGAATGAATGTTAACCCATGAGTGATAGGTGTTGCTCTTACTTAACCCCTTATTCTCTCTCTTCTCTTAACCCCTACTCTTTCCTTTCTCTCGGGCTAACCTTAGAGTGGATCTTAGGGTCTTTGTTAGCCTTAGCTTCTGTAGATCTGTAGATCTCTTCTCACCATAACCATGTCCCTTTCTTCTCTGTCAAAGTTGTTGTTATCGATCTCCTCTTCCTTTTCATTACCTCTTTCTCTCTCTTCTTTCATGACTTCATTTGTTCCTTGAATCCGAGTGATATGCACTCGCGCCACTTGCCTTAATGAATCCCCATGCTTCACAATCACAGTTTTCCCATCTACGCCAATTACCTTTGCTGGTCCTCTCCACTCTTTTTCATTTTCTCTTTTGTAGTAGACCTCATCATTGATAATCACATCTTCTATCTTATGTACCCTTATATTTTTCCTCAGAGCAGTCCTTATTTTTAAACAAGATTCATTCTTAATGAATATTTCTCTTGCCTTATGCATCGCTTGTAGATTTTCCCTCACCATCTGTTCTTCATTTCCTTCTACAACACCACCAATGCTGAAGCCATCATTCAGAAGGTTCGGGTGTATCGGATTATGCCCAAACACTAATTGGTTTGGCGAAAAACCACCATAATTACTCAGACAATTCTTTGCCAACACCACCCATCCTAGAGCAATCTTAATGTTTACTTCTTCCGCCATCTTCCTCAAACTCTCCTTCAGTAATCCGACAGTCTTTTCACACAGTCCATTGCTCCATGGACTTTCTGCTGGTGTAGTCATCATTTTTATCTGCCATTTTTCACACATAATTCTCATTTTTTCGTTTTGAAATTCACCTCCATTGTCAGTCAGTATTTTTGCCGGTGTTCCGAAAATAGTCAACCATCCCTCCATCATTCCATTCATCACAGTCTCTGGTGTCTTGTCCTTTATCCACCTGGCTTGACAATATCTTGTCGCCATATCTACCATTACTAAGAATCTTCGTCCTCAAGTTCTCCCAGATCAAGGGCTACCACCTCATTAAATTGTTTACTCCAACTCAAACCCACTACTGGCTTTGGTGGATTCTTCTTATATCTCTTACAAATATCGCACTCAGTTAGTTGTTCCAATAATCTGTTTTTCATCTTCTTTTTCTGCTCTTCCTCCAGTCCCTCACTCCATCCAGCATCCTCCGTCAACCTCCAAATTCTCTCTCCACTAGCGTGTCCGAATTGTAGATGTAACTTTCTTATGGCTGCACTAATCTCCTTATCTCCTTTTTCTTTCCATCCTTCTGTCCACACTTCTTCTCTTCTCCTTTGTGGTATCAAACCAATTCTCAGGTGTCCTCTTCTATCTTCTTTAAGCGTCACTTCTACGTTATTCATATCTCCTATCACCACCTTTTCCTCCTTCATGCATACCTTCATATCCATTTTACACATAGTTTCCTTCCCTATTAACCAGGGCACATCTCCTTTCAGTATTTCCGTTTTTATATACACTTTTTGTCCTCCTATATTGACAGGAATTTCCATGATGCCTCTTGATGGGAAGCTCGTCTTCCCAAAGGTAAAGACCTTTTTTGATGTTACAGTCTTTGCCCTCATTCTCTTAAGCTCCTCCTTATCCAACTCCATCACTATCTTTGATAGTCATAGTTCTCCACATACTGTTGATTTGCATCCAGTGTCTAAAATAGCTTCAATATCTCCCCATTCTTCTTCCTCAGTTATGACCCCACTCACGTAAATCTTCTCTTCTTTCTCCTCCTCCTGTTCCTCGTGTTTCTTCTCTTTATCATTATCAGATCGACTAACCATCCCTTTGTTTTTATAATGCTTTGGACAATCATAGGCCCAATGCCATTCGGATTTGCAGATTGTACATGTTGTTACCTTTCCCTGTTGGTTCATCGGGTTTCTTCTTCCGGCTCCTTTCCTGCTCCAATTTCCTCTCCATCGACCTCCACCTCTATTGTTTAAACCTCTTCCTCCACCATATCCACGATTCATCTGGTCATGTTCCAACCACTCCTCTCCTTTTGCTTCCTCCTCCAAGGTTTCAAATATCCTCCTCATTATTCGTGTCACCATTTCATATTTCATCTCCTCCTTTCCACATGCTGATAAAACTAATTGTTTTTGTTGTTCAGACAGGCTCGCTTGTTCCAGCACATGAAATCCCTTCACTTCTCCTTCAAACATCTCTCTACCTAATGTTGTTTTACAGTCCTTCGCGTTTTTTTCATACCGGAAAATGTAGTCCTTCATCGTTTCACCCACTTCCCTCTTGATCTTGAAATACTTCTTCATATTTTCATAATTCTCCATCAAAGTCTCCTTTTTATACACTTTATCCAGAACTGACAAAATAATTGCTGCACCGCCTTCTTGTTTAAGACTTCCTCGACTAATATCTTCGGTCACCTCCCATGCCTTCCCTCCTAAATTCATCCTTATTTCCAAACCAGGGTATACCACTTCTTCGCACACGATCAACCAATCCTCTACTCTCCAACTTCTAAATTCTTCTTGCTTCCCGTTGAAATGTGGACATCCTCTTCTCATCCTCCAGTCTCCACTGTCTTTATTGCTCATGTTGTCGAATTCGAACCACGCTCTGCTACCAGTGATAAAAAGTAGAATAATTTCTCACCTTTAATTTATTTAAGATGTTCCTCGCTTTATTCTCGCCAGTATTTAAGAAAGTACCCCCACCCCGTGAATACCCAGAACAGCTGGCTATCCCCTAAATATCACGGTCTAGGTACCCCTTAGAACTAATGCTTTAGCTCTTCTTTGCAATAGATGATCTTGCACTTCTTTTGATTCTTCTTTCTTCTTGGTTCTTATTATTCAGTTTTCCCCCTTGTTTAGAAAGGGTCTTTATTATCTCGTTTATTTATTCAATTTAATCTCTATCTTATTTATATATGCGAGCCTGTCTTTGGGCATATATGCACCACCACCTGTAACAACAATAACACAATGAAAGTAATGTATTAAGAATTCAAATAAGAAAGTGTTACTCCCCTGAGTATGTGTCCCCTTTTCTTTGAACTACTGGACACAACTCCACCTCCTCATCTGTAGAATAAGAGCGATTTAGTCAAATTATAGTTTATAGTTGTTAACCCTTTAATGATGGATGGTACCTTAAGGTCCACCAGAAATAACAATATAAATTGTACTACAATGCCTTGTTTCTATAAATGTTTCTACATGTTTATATAGATATCATTTAATTGTCAAGAAAGGATCCCAAAATGTGTATCATTTCAGTGACAATAAAACCTGTACATTCTGGTAACAAGAGTGACTGCATATGCTGCAGACTTGTCCTTAAAGGGTTAATATATAAGACTGCATAACCATATTATAAAAAATGCCAAGTTAAAAATAAGTTTATGAGAAGTAAATTGATGTGGGTTTCTCGGTCTTGGGTTTTTGGGTACCAACCCTGCCCAGAATGGTTCCCTGAGGTTTTTTATGATACACAGACAATGCATGGAACAAGGAACTCTTCTGGGAAAATTAAATCCACTATAGTCCAAATAAGTAATGGTAAATGACAAACACTATACAGTAGTTTTTTTCTTTTTCCATGATGTTAGCCTGACATGGGCAATGGGTCACTCGCAAAGAGACTGTCCCAAAAATATAGCTTCCCTCACCAGCTATCTTCAAAACAGATAAAATCCAGCTTTGAGATAGGATCTAGGATTTAAAGCAGCCTAGCCCCTCTACATTTAGAACCTCAATATAAGCAAAAGACATTGCATTCATGTCAGATTGAATATATAAAAAAAAGGGGGGTAACTATTATATTTTTAGCCAAAAACCAAAACTTAAACCTCAACTGGCAAAATTGAGCATCCACCTTTCAAGGAACATAACATGTCCATTTCATGATGGGAGTGAACTCAGAATGGTTCCCTGAGGTTTTTTATGATACACACAGCCCACATCAGGCTAATGTCATGAAAAAGAGAAAACTATAGTGTTTGTCATTTACCATTACTTATTTGGACTATAGTGGATTTAATTTTCCCAGGAGAGTTCCTTGTTCCATGCATGGTCTGTGTGTATCATATATATATATATATATATATATATATATATATAGTACTTACCAGTGCCGTAACAAGGGCGAGGCAAGGCAGGCACTTGCCTCAGGTGCGCAAAGCTGAGGGGAGCAGAAAAACTATATAAAATATGTATCTACTATCCCAAGCACGCCATGCCATTAGGGAAAGGGCACATTTCTATAAATTTTCAGTACTTTATTTTGTTTTCCATGCATATTATTTAATCAGCACTTTTCCAAACCAAATATTGCAAATCAGAACACAGGATTTAATGACAACAAATTTAAACCATTTTGTAGAACATGAAAATTCAACTAATCATCATGAAAATTTCTGTATATGGAAATCCCTACAAAAGAGACTATTGTGTGGACAATGTATTGATGATGCACTACAGAAATTTACCACTTATAGGATCATGTAGTGTTATAGAAATGGGGGGGGGGGGGGGGGGGGGGTTGCCATTTTATGATCTTGCCTTGGGCGCAAAATTAGCTAATTACAGGTCTGGTACTTACATGTGGCTGGTGGTGACTGCAAAAATACTTGTGAATTTCGATTGTGTGTTTTAATACACTATTAGGTGTAACTTCTTTCTCCAGGAGATTAAGATAATGAGATGAACACCCATAGGTTAGAATGTTAGGGCATTTCTCCTGAAATAGTTCTTTCATGCACCTCATTTTGCTCTCATTATCAGTACAGATTGCAAATACCTTGAAAATATGAGAGAAATAATCATAGTATTGTAAGGATTTTATACATAGTATTGTAAAGATTTTATAGTTACTTTATTTACTTGAGCTATTTTAATTAATAATCTCTCTAAATTTTAATGAACTCAAATTACTCGCATCTTTGTTGTATTTCTGTTGGACCTCATTTATTGCAGCTATAGCAAGTTCACAACAATATTCTGCTGTTTTCTTCTCTGATCCACAATCAGTCATTGACAGCAGGAATGTTGAGTGGCCAGTGTGGATTGAGGTGGCAATGATGGGATCATTCCGCAATGACCACCATCCATCTTGTAGCAGAGTTATTGTAGCATTTGTTAAGTCATTACTCAGATTCTGTTCTATTTCATCATGTACTTCAGTAAGATCTCCTGCTAGGTCTTTTCTTGTTGGTGCGCACTGCGCAATACCCAGGTCTTAACAGATTCATCATTTGTTTATATTCTTTGCTGCTAGCTGCATTAAAAGCTATTGCATTGCTGTAGAAAAACTTGGCAACTTGTAGATCAAGCAGTTTCTCTTGTTTTTCTGTCGTCTTTATGACAAAATTGGTCATCTGAGGTTGGGTCAATCTTGACTTTAATGGAGTACTACAAATACTGCTTGATGGGGAGGAAATACAGAGATTGAGGTTTCTTCTTTGGAGGTTGAGAAGTAGAACAACTGTCAGGTCTGTTGACAGAGACACTAGAAGCTGATGAAGGTGATGATAGAAATGAATCAAATGATAGTTCAGAAACTGATGATTCGGATAAAATATTTAATGCAACTTGATCACGAGTTGGAGGATTTTCATTTTTCTTTATACATTTTTGTAAATGCGTTTTGATTCTCTCAATTTTAGAACTTAATTCCATTCCACAATGTTTGCATTTCACTTTTGAGCTTCCTTCAACGCGTATGACATCAGCCCACTCAAGAGAAGAATTCCTACCACTTCCAGCAACAAATGGCATGGTTTCTTAAATTCTTAGTGTTAAATAAAAATAATTCAGTATAGACAGTACTGATAATACTAAGCTTTAGCTATTGTATCTGTTATATTTTTAAAAAAATCATCTATATGTATCTGTAACAAAATAGCAACAATCATTATCAAGAACAATGAATAAATACTGTACCGTATATAAGCACAAAGAAATTTAAAGGATAGTTTTTTATTTTATTATAAACTTTTCTTATATTAGCTATAGAAAATTCTAAAAAAACAATAAAAACCCCCCAAAAAATCAATAAAACCCAGGTGTTGGTTTTTTTCCTCAATAAACCTAGTTTTTTGCCAACCCTATCTAGATATCAGTGTGAACTTGACAAGTGGAAAAACTTCTCTGTGACATCAACAGTGTACCTCAGCAGTAAATATTGTTCAGAAGAGAATTCTCCAATTTGCCAAATGTCTGCTGAAAAACCTAGAAAATTACATTTGATAATTAGGATAAAACAAGTGAGATAACTAGACAAGTCACAGATCTAACTTCACTAGCTGCCAGAATTAGAAAAGGTAGCACAGTTTTTGTTGGTGCTCTAGAATCTGACAAGTTTGTTTCAAACAAGAAGTTGGCTGAGTTTTTAGACAAGTACCAGCAATCATTTCAAACCAGTTCAAGTTTCTTAAAATTAGAGTTTGCCACCAAACAGATTTTTGATGCAGGCCTTATGAAATATGATTCCAAGGAACTAATAAAAATGTTGACTGCCCAGCCAACAAAAGCTCTATGAGGGAGTACAGTTTATGTTGGTAAAAGCTGTCATACATAATATCAAAACTAGTCATATCCTTTGATTTTGCCAACCTTTTTACTATACATTATTATGGGCCAATACCTATTTTGTTGACAAAACCAAACAATCAATACTAAAAAACTAACAATCTAACAACTTAAAAAAATAGTGTCAAGTCAATCAAATGTCACAAGGCTGATCATTAATTACCCGACATATGTCATGATGGGCTGTGAATGTATCCTAAAAATTGTTGTGGTTTTGTAAGATAGGTAATAATAATAAAGTGCCAAAACCTGACATAATACTTTTCATTAAATGTGTGAAAATTTTAAATGGTGTGCTCTAAAAAAATCAAACTTTATTCATTCTCAACTACCCTAACTATCATAAAATTCCAAGTTTAAAATGCACATTATGTACGCACATTTCCTATTTTCCAATGCTTAAGCTCAGTACTAAAATTTAACACCCAGATTTGTAAACTTGCGAAGTGGGCCTGAGCTCTACAATGAAAGTGCTTTCATTATATGGAAAAACTAGAATGGTACATTCTAAGATTCATATATTTCATTCTTTACCACCACAACCCTTAAAAAAAATAAATAAAAATCCAAAATCTAAAAAACTAATCTGCACAGTATCTATGTACTGAGGCTCACAAAAATAGGCCTGTGTTTAAGAATTTTCAGAAAAGCAGACAAAACTTTAAAGCCTATAGTATGCTCATCTTTCATTTGGAATAAAAAAATATTTGAGAGATACTTACGAGGTACAACATATATACTACTTTCTGCAATTCTCCGAAAAGTATTGGGAATACCTTTTGTGATCATTCCTGCAAAGGCCCTTTGCTCAAAGGGAGACAAAGAATACTTAACAAGGCCTCTAATGTAAGCCAACTCACCAAAGCCTTTTCCCATAGTGAATTATATGAAATAAATCTGGAACAGTATAAAATATAATTAAAATCTAATATACTATTTCAGAAATGAAGCCTTATATATATAATATATATATATATATGTAAGTTTTTTTGCGCACACCTACAGGTCGCTACAATTGGTGTAGAACAATGCAGTTTTCACCATTTGAGGCATCTTTTTATTGTGCAGTGCCCATACTAAAAAAAAATCTGACATAAATCCTGCCCCCCCCCCCCTTTTAGGGATACAGTTCTTCCCATTTCTTCATTTTTAATCATAATTTTGGCACAAAATGGGGGAGGGGTGGGGTAATGGGGAAACTCAGAAAAATAGATTATATATACCGTATGTAACCAAAAAAAAATTAAAGTAAATCCTTTGCAAGGTGCCAGCCCCCTTCCCCCCTTGGGGGTAATGGGGGAAGGGTGGGGGTAATGGGGGGGGTGGGGGTAAATGGGGGAGGGGGTGGGGTAATGGGGAAGGGTGGGGTAAATGGGGGAGAGGGGTGGGGTAATGGGGGAGGGGGGGAGGTTAATGGGGACTCAGAAAAAAAATTGGTGGGGTGAATGGGGGAGATGGAGGGGGTATTGGGGGAGAGGGTGGGGTTAATGGGGAAACTCAGAAAAAAAATGATAACCAACATTGATTCCAGTCAGGAAGATCATGCTTATCACAACTAATGGAACACTATAACAATACAGGGTGTCCGAGAATTATCTGTACAAGTTTTGGCTGTTATTAAAAGTCAACCATGAAGTGTAGAAATTCCAGTGTTGTCCCATTTTACAGAGAATCTCATTAAGTTTTTTCTGATACCAAGTTTTGACAAGTTTTTTAGAAATTCCAGTGTGTCCAAAAATTATCTGTATAATTTCATCTTTTAATAAAATTCTTGATAACACGTAAAATTCTTAAACAAGATTTTAGAATCTGTATTTTCAAAAGTTTCTTTTATTAAAGTAACGTGTTACAAACATTCGATATGTGCACCATCAGTGATTCGCAAAACATCCAATCGATAATCCAAATGTTGCTATGTACGCTGCAGCATATCCACATCAATTCGCTCAATAGCAGCTGTGATTCTTGCTTTTAAATCATCAATGTCTGTCACCCGCGTACAAAAAAGAAAAAACTTGTCAAAACTTGTTATCAGAAAAAACTTAATGAGTTTCTCTGTAAAATGGGACAACACTGGAATTTCTACACTTCATGGTTGACTTTTAATAACAGCCAAAAATTGTACAGATAATTCTCGGACACCCGGTATTATTGATGCACTCGAAACAATGAAAACTATGATTTGGCGGGCCGCAGGGCCCCCAACTACTGTCAGTTCAGTTATTTGGTCAATAAAACTATAGAAATGAATGCAGTCATGAAAATCTTAGGCTTCAAATCCGAGCTCATTGTATTAAGATTTGTGAAGCTTTAGATTTTCATGGCTGCGTTCTTTTCTGTAGTTTTATTGAATGAATAATTGGTTTGCCAGTAACTGGAAGGCCACAGGCACCCCAATTACTGAGGCCTAAGGTGAGAGGAATAGAAATGATATCCAGATAAAGGGCTACTGATGTTCAAAATAAAATACGCCGTAGGCCCACAATTCAGCCGAAGCACCGCAGATCTAGCAAAATCGGCGCACGCCGACCTTTTGCTAGTACAGACTAATGCTACAAGCTGCAAACTCAAAGTGCAGGTAGACTCTACCCCAATGAGATGAGTAACTGGAATATAGTAAAATCTGTATTATCCAGTATTTTCCTAACTGGAAAAGTGTAGCAACTGGAACTTCCAATAATCCTCCATTAACCAATAATACAAAAATATTAATAGAATTTTTTCAATAACCAATAAATATTAGTGATAAATCATGAAGAAATTCATCTATTAATTATCAATCTCAATGCATCAATTTTTATCTCTATCTGTCTACAAGGATTTTATACATACAGTGGACCCCCGATTTGAGTACGTAATCCGTTCCAGCATGGCGTACTCAAATTGAACTTAATAACCTATGGGAATTAATTAATTCGTTCCAAAACCTAAAAATTTCACCCCACCCCTACTTTTTCTATAGAAATTGGCCTACGAAATTTAGTAATTGCATTAAAAATAGACAGAATAGAATACAAAATACATGCATACTGCATGTACGAATCACCAAATTTATGCTATATTTTCACTATTTTATGCTGTAATCAACAGAAACTAACATAAATAAACACTAAGTACAAAGTCAGAAAACAAAATGTACGAAATTCTAACAGAAATCCCTAAGAACACCTGTACTATTCAAAATATTAGACCCCGAATGTTCCCGCAACGAACGCTCTAGACAAACTGAAACGCGTTTGGCGTCGCCGGTTGGCATACTCAAATCGAGTTTTCTACTCAAGTCGAGTCAATAGGAGCCTATGGACGAGCGTACTCAAATCGGGGGTCCACTGTACAACTATTTAATTAACAACATTATACAGATACAGTAAGTGTTCAAATGATGAAACAAATCAAACAAAAAGTCTATGAATTTTATTCATACAAATATTTTGTTAAACTGTAATTTAATCTTCAAAGAGTTCTCCATCCACAATGATACATTTGTGGATTCTCCCTGTGAAACTCTTCATTGTTCTTCTGAACATATTAAATGGGATCCTTTTCAGTTATTCATCTATTCTGCGGCCAAGGGATATGGAAAAACTACACACACCTATAACATGGTATCATATACGTTGGAGTCGTGGAGTCGTGGAGTCGTGGAGTCGTGGAGTCGTGGAGTCAGAGTCGTGGAGTCAGAGTCGTGGAGTCAGAGTCGTGGAGTCAGAGTCGTGGAGTCAGAGTCGTGGAGTCAGAGTCGTGGAGTCAGAGTCGTGGAGTCAGAGTCGTGGAGTCAGAGTCGTGGAGTCAGAGTCGTGGAGTCAGAGTCGTGGAGTCAGAGTCGTGGAGTCAGAGTCGTGGAGTCAGAGTCGTGGAGTCAGAGTCGTGGAGTCAGAGTCGTGGAGTCAGAGTCGTGGAGTCAGAGTCGTGGAGTCAGAGTCGTGGAGTCAGAGTCGTGGAGTCAGAGTCGTGGAGTCAGAGTCGTGGAGTCAGAGTCGTGGAGTCAGAGTCGTGGAGTCAGAGTCGTGGAGTCAGAGTCGTGGAGTCAGAGTCGTGGAGTCAGAGTCATGGAGTCAGAGTCGTGGAGTCAGAGTCGTGGAGTCAGAGTCGTGGAGTCAGAGTCGTGGAGTCAGAGTCGTGGAGTCAGAGTCGTGGAGTCGCACGTTTCAGGGCGGAGTCAGAGTCGGTAAAAAACTTCCGACTCCGACTCCAATTTCTGTCCTGTGTCACCCTTAATTTCTAAATCCTAAATACTAACATTTAGGTTATTTAGTTTTTTTGGTCAATAAACCTTATTCATTGATAGCCCCTAGATTCAGTTTTTTTAATATTTTTTTTTTACATTTTCAGAATATACAATTAATATTTATTTAAATATAAAATATAAAATTTCACACTTAGTGTGGTGGTGATGAAATGTCTTATTATTATGATAATTATAGAGTGAAACATTAGAGGAGTCGGAGTCGTATATTTAAAATATGAGGAGTCGGAGTCGGATTTTTAGATTTTTTACAATGTGTGGAGTAGGGTTGCACCGATTAATCAGTTGACAATCGGTAATCGGCCATATCGGCCATTTGCCGATTAATCGGTCATCTGCTTTTTTTTGCCGATTAATCGGTTTTCATACTCGGTCATCTTTGTTTATTACATTACAGAAATTGCATCCCTGGTTTAAGAATTTCAGTTATCCTAGACATGGAATGAACTTAAATAATATTTTGCTTGTTTTTTATTAAATATTTTCTACCAATTTGCATTGTTTGGAGAATAATAGGCAGAGTATTATTGAATTAATTTACTCCATTATCACTCCATTTATTAAAACAAAAAAATTATTGTACCTTACTGAACAAAAGAATCAATTTAAGCTTTCCTGTTGCAAAACAAAAGTGGCCTTAACCTACTCTCTAACGATAAACAAAATTTGAGATGGAAACATTGCATAGGGTGCATTTGCAAATAATTTTTTTATTTTTATCTACTTTAAAGTATTTCCATGCAATGCAAATGCTTAATTTAATCTGTAAAAGAAATTAAAGAATTAGCATATGTAAATAGTTCTAAAAATATTAGATTAATATTATATAAAAAAATATTAGATATTAGGCCTACGTTTTATATTGTGTGCTCCTATTTACCAGTATAATAGGTATAAGCGGCGTAATTCAGTAACCATATAGTGCTATAAACTTATACAGTATATAAAAAGAATTATCGGCCGATTACTTTAGGCCGATTAATCGGTAATCGGCTAATTTGCTTATCGGTGCAACCCTAGTGTGGAGTCGGAGTCGAATTTTTGACAATGTGTGGAGTCGGAGTCGGAAACTTTGGACCAACTCCACAACCCTGGTGGTAGCTACCTTTATTTCTTAATTAAATACAAATTATTAATTCATTGAATTAAATATCTACAAAACTGCCTCAGAATTGGTGACACAGCCTATTGGGAATGAAAATAATTGCCATATACATAGAACCTAATATGGAGTCATTGGGTCCACATAACAAGAAAAATGCATTATTTTGTATCAAAATTTTCCATTGCTGACACATGAAAATTACTTTGAGAGAAGATTAGACATCTGGGGACTTTGTAAAGTCAGCAAAATTGAAGACAAAGGAATTTATATTAGCACTAGAGTGGAGAGTTCCAAGCAATGCTTTAAGCAAGGGAGACATATTTAATCTTTCTATAAGTTCTGAGTGAATACCAAGTAATATAAACCTAATAACTCAAAAGGATAAGCCTATTCCTTGAGGTATTTAAATAGTGATTGCCCATATTACCATATTTCCTGGCGTATAACGCGCACCCTAATTTTGGAGAGAAAATTTAGGAAAAAATATACCTCCTACCTCACTTCACATGTATAATTTTAACGAGTTAATTTTAACGTGTACATGATTTTTGGAGTATTTTGGGGTAAAAAAGTGCGCATTATACGCTGGGAAATACAGTAATTAAACCAAATAAACTCATTGTGTAACTCCATTGCCTACGGCCCTACATCGAAAGAGAGCGACATCCCCTACAAATAGAAGTGAGGCCCAATGAAATAATAAGGTATGGTAATTTTCTTCTTTACCATTAGGCAGTGCTAAAATACCAAAGGCAAATAAATTTAACATTAACAAAAAAAAAACTATTTAACAAGGTTCTTTGAAGACCTCCACAAACAACTTTTTAATGAAAAGACAGTTTTTGTCATTAATTAATGCTCCACCAAAGTCTACTAGAAACTTCCAATGGATGAGAGTAACAGCAATAAACCATAACCCTATACATCAAGAGTGGCCAGACTTTACTGAGATGATGGGATCTATTTTTCCATAGTTCTCCCTATATGATCCACCAGCCCAGTTATATATATATAATATATATATATATATATATATATATATATATATATATCCCCGCAAGGGGGTTCTAAGCTCATGCTCTTGAGTGCTCTTTGTGCTCGTTTGTACGTGCTTGTTCCTGGAGGTTTCACGTGCGCCCTCCCGGCCCTAGCACCCAAGGATGATGGGGCTCGACCCTGCAGTCCTTGGTCTTTTTCCACTTCGACTGTCCCCTCCACCCTTTCTTTTTCCTCTGTCTTTCCTCTCACTTTTTCTGTTTTTTTCCGCCGAGATATGCCCTTTTAAATAGAGGCGAATCGGTTCTTCCCGAACTTAAAAAAAAAAAAAAAATATATATATATATATATATATATATATAATATAATATATATATATATAGTGAGATGGAGAGAGAATAACCAAGAATAAAATGAAGTGAATATAAAAATATATTGCCAAATGCGCACACATATTTTTCATTAAATTTTAACCCCCAACTTATTAGAATTTAAGTGTGTAGTCTGGATTGTAACTGCTGATTGCTAGCCTCAAACAAGCATCCAGGTGATCATCTGTCAGAGTGGCTCAGTATTTTGATTTGATGATATTCATGTGTGAGAACATTGACTCACAAAGGTAGGTTGATCCAAAATGCTGTCAAGTACATGGCATTTTTTCTGACATTCGGATACTTTTCTTCAAGAAGTAGGTGCCAAAAGTTTCCTTCTGAAGACCTGGATTTGAGTTGAATGTCATTTTGCTGAGTCAAAATTTCATTCTCGATTGCAGATATGTCCATATTAAACAATAAGGCCATTTTTGATGCAATATCATCAATGTCAAAGTTTGCACCAAATGGGAAGCGCATGAATGTTGCTACAGGTTCTAGTGTTGCTAAGTCTTAGAACCATCTGTTGAAGTCTGTAATAACATTCTGCAACTGTTCAATGTATCAAAACACTGTCAAACTGGTCACATTCTTTCCCCTGACTTTCCAGCTCTGACATGTTTTTGAAGTTCCGCAGTTGGTGTCACTGCAGCTGTGAGGATACTCATTCTAGTTTTTGTTTAAAAGCATTCACTGAGGTAATCATTTTGACAATAGTTTTGTTTTTACCTTGCAACTCTAAGTTTAGCTGATTTAGAAAAACTGGTGTCAATCAAAAAAGCTAAATCTAACAGCCACACTTCATCTTCCAACTCTTTGTAATATGTTTCTTTTAACTTCAGAAAGTCTAATTTCAGGTGAGAGATCCCTAAACCTCTGCAGGAATTTACCTCTACTTAACCACCTGACATCAGTGCAACAAAGTGTGTTCTGCTTTATTTTCTTCTAGCTGAGACCAAAAGAGACGCCTTTGTAGACTTCTCACTTGAATAGAACACACAATCTTATGGGAAATATCCATAATTTCTTTAATATTCAACGTTTTACCACACAATGCTTGTTGGTGAATTATGCAGTGATAATTAAAGAAGTTTGGAAATCTTTTGTCACTTTTGCACAGGACAATGAACCCATTGGAGCAGCCAGTCATGGCAGGTGATCCATCAGTTGTTATGCTCACAAGCTTGTGAAGTGGGAATTGTGTCATTAACAAACTCACTGAATGCATGAAAAATGTCCTCACCTCGACTTTTCCCTCTTAAAGGTAGGATTTTAAGCAGTTCTTCTTTGCCAGTCATATCTTTAAACATGATTCTAATAAAAATGCATAACTGTGATGTGTCAATCACATCTGTCAAGTCATCAAAGTGAAGTGAAAGGAACATGCAGTCATGTATATCTTTCTTCAGTTGTTCCACCAAATTCTCATCCATTACTTCACAATGTCACATCACAGTGTTTCTGGATAGCTGAAGCTGGTTAATAGCAGACAATATTTCCGATTTATTACTGAAATTCTGAAAAATGACTCTGCTGCCTCTGTAAATGCTTCTTTGAATATTTCTCCATCCTGAAAAGGTTTCTTGTGTTTCGCAAGTACACAGCTCACCTGAAATGACGCAATTGTTGCTGTTTTCAATTTTGTGCTAGGCCCTGTAAGGATAGACTGCTGAGCACTAAGTTGAGACTTAAGTTCATTGACTTTTCTCTTACGTAGTTCACTTTCAGCTGGGAAATCACTGTCATACTGCTTGTGAATAGTTTAAAATGCCTCTCTAATAGGGTGGATCGATTTTACATTTTTTTCGATTTCCATATTCTAATAGAGACAAAAACTTGCGCATGCATGAGAAAATAGCCTCTGAAAAATCTTAGCTTAATAGGTAATCATCTTCTGCCCCCGGCAGAGCGATGAAAATCATATTTTAGTAGTCAAAAACGTATTTTTAAACCCTAGCCTAGAGTCATAAAATTTTGCGTGTGTTATTTCATGCCTAAGCAATGATATAAATGCTATTGGAAATATATAAATGCATTATTTAAGACAAAGAGCTGATCTGAAAATATGTATAATATACATATTTTCAGATCGGCTCTTTGTCTTAAATAATGCATTTATATATTTCCCATAGCATTTATATCGTTGCTTAGGCATGAAATAACACACACGCAAAATTTTATGACTCTAGGCTAGGGTTTAAAAATACGTTTTTGACTACTAAAATATGATTTTCATCGCTCTGCCGGGGGCAGAAGATGATTACCTATTAAGCTAAGATTTTGCAGAGGCTATTTTCTCATGCATGCGCAAGTTTTTGTCTCTATTAGAATATGGAAATCGAAAAAAATGTAAAATCGATCCACCCTACTCTCTAAATTCCCCCTTTTGACGAAAGCAACACATGCATGGCAAATTAAACACACACATTTGGAATTTTTCATCATAAAAAAATATGCCATCTCCCACTCATTGTGAAAGTTTTTGTTTCTTGGCACTTGGTCCAGCACTCATTTTAACAGTGTTAATGCAATTGGACTGGAGACTGACCTTCACCACCGATTATTCCAAATGACTGACCCATCACTTAAGTGACATGCTCATAACAGCTCAGCTTACTGCAGTATGAAATTTTGGCAGAAATTAAAGTTAGTGGTATCATTTTCTGTGACATTAATTAAATATCTCTCAGAATTATTAAAGTTAAACTTTGTTAGTTTTGTTAAATGACTGGTAAACACAGATAAAACAAATGAATGTTGCTACTGATAATGGATGTGATAACATAAAGAACACTAATTTTTGGTAGTAGCAGTCAGGTCATGTGCTCATTAGTATTGTGAAATGTAAGGTCTCTAATTCTCTATTGCTAGGCTAAGCTACTGGTCATTCTGTGATCTACTAAAAATTGCTCTGCAATCTACTGGTAGATCGTGATCGACGTTTTGGCCACCCCTGCTATACATCTATAGTTTTCTGAGAAGGGCATTCACATTTGGATAGATGAAACTAGGAGTGTAGGGTCTGTCAAGCAAATAAGCTCAAAGTGAGAAATCACCCAAGGTTAAATCACGTGATCTGGCTGACCACTCGATCGGACCTCACCATCCAAGCCATCTTCCTTCAAGGTTTGTATCCAGTCTCTCAGACAGCTTCAGAGTAATGTGATGACACTCCATGTTGATAAAACCAACTCCTGCCAACACCATTAGTAAACTGTGACAAGCTTTCTCTCTTAATACTTGGCAATAGCATTTTCTCATCCATCCTATCACTCAATAATTCAATATGTCAAAGGAAATGAGTCCTAAATAACCAATGCATGACCAAACTGTTAGTGTAGCCATTTTAACAGGTTTACCCAATCATATTTTGGGATTTTTTTTTACCCTATAATGAATGTTGTGTTGGTTTCCTTTACTCATTAAACCAAAGACACATTCATCTGAAAATTTGATCTTTCCAAGGAAAGCTGGATCACTGTTAACTTTTGTCTCATTGTTTCAGCAAACTGCAGCCATCTATCAGAATCATCATCATCTATGAGCTGAGAGTAAATGGGTTTGTAATTGTGGTACTCCTGCAATTTCACTATTATTGGTACTTAAAATTTGGAAATACCCAGTTCCTCCGACTTTTCTCATTGAAATTGTTGGATTGACTTGAAAACTAGCAAGGACATTTTCTTTGTTGTTGTCTCCTATTGCCATTACTGGCTTTCCAATTCTTAGACTATCTTTTACCAGGGTAAAAGTGTAGTGCATGCGATTCCAAATCACTTGAAGCATTGCAAGCGTGTACCCTTTTCTTGAAGTTTTGGCTTATAAACCTTTAATTAAGCTATTGCATGCAAATTCATTAAGTGCTTATACATGTTGCCTTGTCCAAATAAATTAAGAAATAAGCAAGCGAGAAAAATTCCAGTGAATACAATACAGTCAAACTCTAGAAAGTTAAGACCCTCCAAAGTTTAGGATAAAGTTATTTAGAATTCTAGTGTTTTGTACAGAAATCATCTTTATGCTCATTATCATAAATTAAATGATGGGATTAGTAAGGTTAGTTAAGATTAGTTTCTTATCATCTAGAACCTCCAGAATAAATTTTAAATAATCACTTTTCAGGTTGTTTGTTAAAGTCTAGAAATGGGAGGTTTCAAGTTGTTCTATTAAATCAAGTTATAAATAAAACTGAAAAACTTCATTTTCTAGTTTGCTTTCTATAAATCATTAAATATCAGTCATGGTATATGATAGGAAGGTCAGTTCCACATTTGTTCATCACAGGGAATAGGATTAGATAAAAAATCATACAATGCAATAAGTTTTATTAAATTTGGTAATATTGTCAAGTCAAGGAAAATTCTTTAATTAATTTTCAATAGCATAGGTCTTGCCTTGCCTTGCCTTGCCTTGCGTGGGCTTTTTTTCCTGTTCATTCATGTTTATCCTGAAGTCCTCTCTCTTTCTTTTTCTGCCTTAACACCTTTTTCTTGCACCCCCTCCTTAGCATTCCAGCATATACTGTTTGCTTTCCATTGCTTGAGTGCACTGTGGGGTGGTCTTGCTTTTCCTGCTTAACATTTTTGCAAATGGTCTTTGCTCACTTTATGTCCAGTGCACTGCTTGGGAAAAGATTTTTAAGTACAACTTCATCTCCTGCCTTCCAGTCTACATGTACTTTGTGGCCAGCCAGTAGAATTAGATCCCTACATACCATATGAAGAACTGCTTTCAGAATTAAATCCAGGTGGGTTCTCTAGTTTTCCCACAACAGCACTGAGTGGAGTTATGCCCTAGGGCCTTCCTGTTCTAGCCTAGGGTCATTCCTTGGCTTGCATAGTTGCTTTGAAAAGTATCACAAACTGCAGTGATATCATTGGAATTTATTATTATTAACAAATTATTTGCATGTATAAAATCCTTAAAGACTTTTCTCCCACCCTGTACTTTTCCTTTCAAATTTTCTGTGCAATGGTTCTTCATTTCACGAAGGTCAAGCTTGTCACCCCTTTCTCTTGAATTGGCCTGGTGAAGTAGAGTTGTTTTCTTGTGCTCTCCACACAGCCAGGTATGCCCAGCTCATTGGGATTAAACCTTAAAGGTCAGGCTTGGTCAACAAACCAGTTATTATTGGCTTGGCTTGGTCGACAAACCAGTTGTCATTATTGGCTTGGCTTGGTTCACAAACCATGAGTGAATTTCAAAAAAATTTTTTTTTTTGGTCTCCCAGGTGCGTAGAAGCTTGCACCAATCCTGACCTTTAAGGGTCATTCTCTGTCAGATCAACCAAAAAAAATTGAAATTAACACCCTCATCTCTCATATTTTGCTGAAATTTGGTTTATAGGGAGTTTGTGAGCCCTGAATCCATTTCTGAAATTATAAGGTCAATCCGACCAACGGTTCAAGAGATATGACCTCGGGCAATTTGAGGTCACTCGCGAGGTTACTAACATTTGGCGAGCCATAACTTGGGTAATAATTGTCATAATTATATAAAAGTAAGCTTAGGGCAACCAAAATTAGGACAATGGTATTTCCACTGTATGGTGAAAATAGCTTCCAGGGTCATTCTCTGTCAGATCAACCAAAAAAAATTGAAATTAACACCCTCATCTCTCATATTTTGCTGAAATTTGGTTTATAGGGAGTTTGTGAGCCCTGAATCCATTTCTGAAATTATAAGGTCAATCCGACCAACGGTTCAAGATATATGAACTCGGGCAATTTGAGGTCACTCGCGAGGTTACTAACATTTGGCAAGCCATAACTTGGGTAATAATTGTCATAATTATATAAAAGTATATATATTTAGAATCAGAAAACGACAAGGAATCCAAATATGCAAGTTTTAGAACTCTAGGTTGAAAATAAAAAAGTTACACTGTAACCAAAATTTGAGGTCACGATTTGACCTCTGGGGTATCAAATGAGAATTTTTTTTTTAAATGTAAAAAATGAAGGCATAGGCATTGGCTATTAGAATCAGCAAAAAAAAGTTTGTTTATGTTAGTATTTTTCATGTAACTAACATATAAGTGAACACCATATTCATAAGTTGTCGTCAATTCTACCTATTTTTTCACACTTAAGCTCATAATTTGACCTATAGAAATTAAAATTACATTTTTTATAGATATAAAAAACAAAGTCAGAGTTCTTGACTAATAGAAACAATCATAAAAAGTTTGTTTATGTTGGTACTTTTCATGTAACTAACTTATAAGTGAACACCATATTTATAAATTGCTTGTCATTTCAAGGAATTTTTATATCTTAGCTATCAATTTGACCTCAAGCTCCAAGAATTTAATAAAAATTGTATTTCACTGCTAATCTACACTGGCAATAATAGTTATAATAGTGAAAGGGGAAGACTAAGCTCACATGTAGCCTAAACAAACCTGTTGAAACATGTTGCTACTTGTCTAAGTGCAGAATCAACACAGATGGTTGCAAAATTCCTTGTCTACAGGTTAGTACAGTTCCAGCCAGCACTGTGGGTGGCTGGTGGGTATGGTGTTTTAATGAGCCTCAGAGACTATCAAGGCCTAAAATATTAAGTGTGTATAACTATATATTTTCTAAAAAATATATGTTACCTAATTGTAAATCCTATATCTTTACAGATCAAAATACAATGGTTCGGCACTTGAAATACTGCCAGGACCCTATTCAAAAACACAAGAAACGCATAACAATCAATCTTAGAAAAGTGACTGATGTACTTGTTGAAAAATGTGCTGGAAGAGTGAAAAAAGACTCATTGTTGTGTGTGAACTGCTGGACACTGATAATGAAAAACCCCACTATACTTAGTACCACTGAAAACAACGAGTCTGAGCAGGATTCAAATGAATCATCTACTATCAGTGGCTTGAGTAACATCTCTTCAATTCAAGATCTGGACAATGACAGTGATTGCTTGATAAAGGAAAATCCTTCAACTTCAGTTGAACCAGTTCTAGCATTTCTGGACCAAACACCAGTTAAAAAAAGTAAGTAATAATTAATATAATAACTTATACTTTACTACAAGGTCTGTTTGATCTACTATATAGCCAATTATATAGCATTTAAGGTACTATAATTAATATTTAATTACTAATATTCAGGTGTGTGAAACCTTTTTTTCTGTTCTTTTCAGAAGGGCTGTCATTAAGCCAGAAAAATCGCAAGGCTCATGGTAAGCTATCATCTGCTCAGAAACACCTGAAGGAGAGGCTAGAACTCAGTTATGGTGTTCAAATTACCGAGGAGGTAAGTGATACTTCAAAACCTGAAACTAAATCTGAAAAACATCTAGACAAATTAATGAATGAATTGAAACAGTCATTCCTGGAGAGCAAATGTCACCATCACAAACTACAAATATTGACTCTCACCATACACAATTGAAAAAACAGCTAGTTTCTTTCAAACTACAACATACATGGTGAAAAGAAGCCGTTCACTTAAATCAGAACATGGAATCCTTCCGAAGATTCCACTAATGAGCAAAGGAAAAGTGATATCTGAAGAACACAAAGATATAGTTAGAAGATTCTATGAGTCAGAAGAGGTTAGTCGTATGTGTCCTGGCCAAAAGGATTGCGTGAAAGTTATCAGTGCTGAAGGTGCAATGAAGGTGCAAAAATGATTGGTCCTCGGGAATTTAAGAGAGATGTTTGAACTATATAAAAATGATGAAAAGAATCCCAAAATAGGATTTTCCACATTTGCAAAATTAAGGCCATCATATTGTGTGCTTGCCGGTAGTGGTGGGACTCATTCTGTCTGTGTCTGCACATACCATCAAAATCCAAAATTGCAGCTGGCTGCATTGGGAGAAAGAGGTCTTTCATACAAGGATCTTATGGATTATAGTGTGTGCAGTACAGAAAGAGAGACTTGCATGATGCAACTTTGCAATGATTGCCCAAGAGAAGAGGGTGTCCTGGATTTTCTTGAGTTACTTGACAGTGTGAAATCAGCTCCAATTGAAATATCTTACAAGCAATGGGTGACTGTTGACCAGTGTACAATGGTTGATAAGGTGGAGCCACTTCATGAATACTTATCATCCCTAAGCATGAAAATATCCTGCATGGTTCGTCATCACTTTGTTGCTCAGCAACAATCACAGTACTTCAAGCAGTTGAAAGAAACACTACCACCTCAGAGCGAGGTAGTTATAGTAGGTGATTTCTCTGAGAATTATTCTTTCATTGTCCAGGATGCCGCCCAAGGGTTTCACTGGGACAATTCACAGTGTACAGTTCACCCTTTTGTCATCTATTATAGATCATCTGCAGACCAGGAACTTAGCCATTTTAGTGTCTGTTTCTTATCTGCATCACTAAAACACAACACTATAATGGTTTACTCATTCATATTGAAGCTTATGACATATGTTAAATTCAGATGCCCACAATTGAAGAAGGTGCACTATTTCTCAGATGGATGTGCTGGCCAATATAAGAACAGATACAACTTCACAAATCTCTGTTACCATGAAGAGGATTTTGGTCTGTCTTGTGAATGGCACTTCTTTGCTACATCCCATGGCAAAAATGCATGTGATGGGATTGGAGGAACAGTGAAAAGAGCTACTGCTCGTGCCAGTTTGCAGAGAACTACAGAGAGGCAAATTCTTACACCAGAACACATGTTTCAGTTTTGTGAAGAAAACTTGAGCAAGAAGATAAATTTTTTCTTTGTAACTACAGCTGATTTGAAAGATGCAGAAGAACGGTTGGAACATCGATTCAAGGATAGTAGGGCTATTCCTGGAACTCAGAAATATCATAGATTTGTTCCCCTAAACAAGGAAGAACTGATGGTGTATCCCATTTCAAGTGGCATTGGAGAAAGAAAAGAATAAGGAAAAGTCATTTTACTAATGAACCTGCAATGCTTGGTAACCTAAAATGTGTCAAACCAGGAGAGTATGTTGGCTGCATTTATGACATGCAAGTTTGGTATGGAATTGTGGAGGAATATTGTGAAGAGTTTGATGATTTCACTGTGAACTTTCTACATCCCTCTGGGTCATCAGGATCAAGTGCATATTATTATCCATCAAACAAGGATTCATGTGCAGTGCCAGGACATCATATATTAACTGTAATGAGTTGTCCTACCCTAAGAGGAGGCAGCAGAATTCAATACATTTTTCCACAAAAAGAAATTGATGAGAGCATCAAGCATGCAAAAATTGTATTAGGCTAGCACATGAATCCTCTAAGTAGGTCTTCCCCTTTCACTATTATAACTATTATTGCCAGTGTAGATTAGCAGTGAAATACAATTTTACATTTTTTGCCTTTGTTTTTATATCTATAAAAAAATGTAATTTTAATTTCTATAGGTCAAATTATGAGCTTAAGTGTGAAAAAATAGGTAGAATTGACGCACAACTTATGAATATGGTGTTCACTTATATGTTAGTTACATGAAAAATACTAACATAAACAAACTTTTTTTTGCTGATTCTAATAGCCAATGCTTATGCCTTCATTTTTTACATTTAAAAAAAAAATTCTCATTTGATACCCCAGAGGTCAAATCATGACCTCAAATTTTGGTTACAGTGTAACCTTTTTATTTTTCAACCTAGAGTTCTAAAACTTGCATATTTGGATTCCTTGTCGTTTTCTGATTCTAAATATATATACTTTTATATAATTGTGACCATTATTACCCAAGTTATGGGTCGCCAAATGTTAGTGACCTCGCAAGTGACCTCAAATTTCCCGAGGTCATATCTCTTGAACCGTTGGTCGGATTGACCTTATAATTTCAGAAATGGATTCAGGGCCCACAAACTCCCTATAAACCAAATTTCAGCAAAATCTGAGAGATGAGGGTGTTAGGCACTGGTTGATCTGACAGAGAATGACCCTTAAGGGTTATATTGAAACAGGCATCTAATAATCTTTCAAAGATTTCCACTGCAACACCACTCATGCTCCTTAGTTCCTTCAGCAGCTGGTTAAACAGTTTTGGTACTCTTACATGACTTTTTCCCTCAAGGTTGAGGATGTTCCCTGTCTAGCCTTTAATTTGGGAACATAACACTTCTTCCGGTTCTACTTTCCACTGCTGTTTGGGGGGTTATAGAGTTCAGAGTAAGATTAGGGACTAGTTCCTCCACTATTTTCCAAGTATAAATAACAGGGTTGGCAAAAAACTCACTTTTTTAAAAAAAGCCTACCCCAGGTGGGTTTTTTCAGGTTTTTTCACCTAAAACCCGAAAACCCCCGGGTAAAATTAGGTTTTTTCATATGTCCATTTTTTGTCATCTACTGGCTTTAATATCATATATGGTAGTTCATATTAGACCTACCTATTCTTATTTTTATAATAATACTGTACTGTACCGTACACTATTAATATAACATTTGTCTTGTTTTTAGCAAAAAGGTTGCCCTCCAGGCAATTAAGCATAAAAAGTTATTTTTTTCTCAGATTGAGCTTTACAACAAAATTTGGAAAACATGGACCAATTTGAACTAAATTTGGTGGTAAATTATCCTATTTGTTAGGCTATACTTCCTATGGAAGACAGGCCCCTGTGTCTTCTGCTGGAAGTAGATGAATTACAGCTCCCAAAGGGAACTTAATTCAGCTAGTTATATCTATTTAATTCATATTACTGAATATTTTTTCTTTTATTTCACAGTTAAATAAAACAAACTGGCAACAGCATATTTATCTTTACTGCTAGCCTACAGAATTAGTCTGTTTGAAGTTATAACTGCATTAAATAATGCCAAAGACCTTTGGATCAGGAAGAAAATCAGGGCATGAATGGAGTGAAGTCAATATTATTGATGGGACTAGTAAAGTTAGATGCAAACATTGCAATAATGAAATAAGTAATAAAATAGAGCGAATAAAAATGCATTTAATGAAATGTTTGAAACACATGGAATCAAGAAACAAGACTGACAATACTGCCAGTACATCATCTTCATACTGCCATGACATAGACCTCTCAGATGATCCAGACTCATCCTCACCACCAGACACAATTACAGATGAAAAAAAGAAAAATTCAAAAGAAAGTAAGTGATTTTGGCATGACAACAACAACTTTGCAGAAAAATGTCATTGATAACAAAATAGCCAAATTCTTTTATGCAAATAATATTCCATTTCTATGTGCAGAGTCTAAGTATTTTATTGAAATTATAGACTCTAAGACCAGGCTACACTCCACCTTCCCGTCAAAATTTGTCTGGTCCACTTTTAAATACAATCCATGAAGAAGTAGAAAATTCCTTGAAGATGCAGTTGACTGAAGAATCAGGATGTACCGTGTGACCACAAAAATTGTCCCTGTTTTTAATCGCTTATTACTCAGTCATTATTGCAGCTTCACAAATGAAATAAAAAGCATTCGAAAGAGAACATTTTAAAGTTTTAATTTATTCTACATGTGTTCAAAGTGACGTCCCTGGACATTCTTACATTTCACACAACGGGAAAGGAAGTTATTTATTACATTTTCCAAAACACTGCATTCAATGGACTGTACACACTCTACCACCGCTTGCTTTAATTCTTCGATAGAGGATGGCTCTTGCCTGAATACTTTGTCCTTGACAAATCCCCAGAGAAAAAAGTCCATAGGTGATAGATCGGGAGATCTTGTGGGCCAGGGAAACTGCGAGCGATGAGAAATGAATCTTTGTTCAAAAAATCTTGTTAAACATTCCAGTGATTGCCTAGTTGTGTGGGCTGTTGCTCCGTCTTGCTGAAACCACTTGTTACTGCAGTTTTCTTGTTCAAAAACAGTGTTCAGCATTTCTACATATCTTTCTGAAGTTACTGAAAGCGGTCTCCTTGTCTCTGGGTCCTCAAAAAAGTAAGGACCATAAACCTTCCTGCTACTCAAACCACGCCAGACAGTAACTTTTGGTGAATGCAGAGGTTTCTCCAAGTGTATATTTGGCTTGTTTTGTGACCAACACCGGTAATTCTGTCTGTTGATGAACCCATTGAGATAGATGTGGCATTCATCACTGAATATTATGTCACTTAATCTTATCTGGTTTTGTTCAATTATTGTTTCAATGCGTTCACAAAACATCAAACGACGCTGGTAGTCTTGTTCGCTAAGCTGTTGCAAACACATAATTTTGAATGACTTCATTCTCAAATCCAACGTGATTATTTTCCGAATGCTCTCCCGTTTGATTCCTGTCACAGCTGATAGTCGTCTCACAGATTTCTTGTTGTCCGTTTCAAGCTGATTTGCGACTGAATCAATGTTTTTAGCGGTTCGCACACCTTTGCTGCACCCAGAGTTGCCTTTATGCATGTTCTTGATTGAGCCGTGATGTTTCCATTTTGCGAAAATCCTGCGAATCGTTTTAGGATCTATGGTCCTTTGCTGACCGTATTGTCGTCTGAAAGACTGTTGGGTGGCAACTACCGAGCCATGTTTGATCATCTCTTCTGCGATGAAAACACGTTGCATGTCCGACAAATAACCCATGATTGTGGTGGATAAAACTGTCATTTTTTTATAAGTACTGATTTCGTATCCAGGATATCGAAAAAATTAAATAAAACTTTAAAATGTTCTCTTTCAAATGCTTTTATTTCATTTGTGAAGCTGCAATAATGACTGAGTAATAAGTGATTAAAAACAGGGACAATTTTTGTGGTCACACGGTATAACACTGTGTATGGATGGATGGTCTTCAGTCAAAAATGATCCTATTATGGCAACTTCCATACACACAGGCCAACAATCCTTCTTGCTTACAGCAACAGATTCAGGTTCAGAGAAGAAGACAGGGGAATATTGCTTAAGATGTGTTGTGGAAGGTGTTGATGAAGTCAAGAAGAAGTATAACATGAATGTAAGTTTTTATATTTATATTATTTATATTGTCTATTTCTAAAAAAATTGGGTCTGAATAATATTTCAAGGTATTAGAACTGATAAAATCTAGTTTTAAAATTCTTATATATATATATATATATAACTTATTTAACTACTGTACAATGTTTCATATCTATTTTTTTAGATGTGATGGCTAACTAGATATATAGTAATTATTAATTATTACATTCTGCAAGCATTCAATTTATTAATTGAAAAATAACTACTTGATTCTTGTACATTTCGAAGTTTTTAAGATTATATTACTAATTTTATATATAATACAGTACAGTATTGTTAAAAATTCAAGAACTGATAATTACTAACATGAGGTTGATGGTGGTTTCTGAAATATTTGTGAATAATGATATGTTTTAGGACTGATTTGGGGCTGATTGCCTGTTCAAGTAGATTGATATAATGTGCTGAACAACCATATGAAAGAATTCCACTAAGCTCTTCATTTTCATTCATTTTTTCCCTCAACAGTTTCATCTTTGCTTCATTATCAGTGCATAAAGCAAAAACCTGTAAATAAAAAATAAAAAATATAGTTTCCAATCAATTTCATTTTAGTAAAATTAATGAAAATCACATTACCCATTTTGTTTAATAAAATTGTGCTGAAAATTGAAATGATTAAGTTTATATATAATATATATTAATATAATATATAATATATATATATATATATATATATATATATATATATATATATATTATATATTATATATATATATATATATATATTATATATATATATATATATATTATATATATATATATATATATATAAACTTAATCATTTCAATTTTCAGCACAATTTTATATAAACAAAATGGGTAATGTGATTTTCATTAATTTTACTAAAATGAAATTGATTGGAAACTATATTTTTTATTTTTATTTACAGGTTTTTGCTTTATGCACTGATAATGAAGCAAAGATGAAACTGTTGAGGGAAAAAATGAATGAAAATGAAGAGCTTAGTGGAATTCTTTCATATGGTTGTTCAGCACATTATATCAATCTACTTGAACAGGCAATCAGCCCCAAATCAGTCCTAAAACATATCATTATTCACAAATATTTCAGAAACCACCATCAACCTCATGTTAGTAATTATCAGTTCTTGAATTTTTAACAATACTGTACTGTATTATATATAAATTAGTAATATAATCTTAAAAACTTCGAAATGTACAAGAATCAAATAGTTATTTTTCAATTAATAAATTGAATGCTTGCAGAATGTAATAATTAATAATTACTATATATCTAGTTAGCCATCACATCTAAAAAAATAGATATGAAACATTGTACAGTAGTTAAATAAGTTATATGATGTAGATATGTGATTCTGTGATCTGTTTCAGGGGTGGCTTAAAGAGAAAGGAGGAATGATTCCACAAATTCCTAATGACACAAGATGGAATTCACAACAAGCGTGTGTTGAGACATTTCTTACCAACTATTACAAATATGTAGAGCTTGCTAATGAGGATAAGCTTGATACCAACATAACTACACTTTTGAACAATCAGTCACTTTATCGTGAAACACAATATTTGAAAAAACAACTGACTGAAGTGTCTATGGCACTTGACAAGGTAACAGGAACCACATATCATTGCCACATTATTGTATACTGTAACTGTTATTGTTAATTATCATTATTATTGTCATGACTGTTATTATTACAATAAATTTACTTATTAGGTACAGAGTGATTCATCCAGTCTTTCTGCAGCAGTAGAAGTGTGGGTGACACTTCTAGAAAGTCAAGTACTGCAGCCATACAAGGATGTTATCAAGAAAAGGATGGAAGAAGCAATAAAACCTTTCTTCTATGTTGCAAACATGATGGATCCTCAATATCTTGGTTGGTAGTTATTTCAGTAGGCCTACTGTATATGTTTACTTTGGTTTCACTCTACCTACCTAATAATAAGAATGTATTATAACATATGATAATTAGTGATGTAGGTCACATCCACATAACATCCGCACATTTTCTCGCATCCGCACTTTGGACTGCGGATGTGGACCATTGAGATAAAATGTCATTAATAAGCGGAAATTATCAAATTCTACTATATTAATAGAACTAGTTCATTGTGCGCAAAAGTGATGCAAGTGACAAGATGAGAGGCTGTTCTTGTATGAAGTTACTCTCTTGCAACCTACTTAGATCCATGTTACAAAGCTAAGTTATTTTCACCTAGTACATTAGAACGAGTTAAATCATCACTTGGCAAAGCAGTTGAAGAGCTTCAATCTCTTGAATCTGTCGCTTTGCCACCCACCAAAAGAATAAAAGTTTCAGTGACAGAACCAACACCTTCAACAAGCAAATCTATCACAGAATCTGTCTCTCAGTTTCTTGAGTCAAGCAGCAATGACGAGACCTACGCGATGTCAAAAGATGTAGTAAAAATTATCGAGAGCTATCACCAAGAAAAATGCCTGGCTGCATGTGACAATCCTATTAGTTGGTGGAAAAATACGCAGAATATCTATCCATACTTGAGTAAACTTGCAAGGAAACATTTAGCCTGTCCTCCAACAAACGTACCAAGCGAGAGATTATTTAGCAGTGCTGGATTAATATATAATGAAAAGAGAAACAGACTGGCAGCAGAAAAGGCAGAAAAATTAATGTTCCTTAAGCATAACCTTCCTATAATTAAGTTTGAACATTAAACGATGAACATCTTAGTTTACTTTATTTTAATTACTCATTTATAAATATGCCTAATAAAACTTTAAACTTAATATAAATAGTTATCAATCTAATTAAAGATCTCTTTCTATAAGGGTGGAGGTTGGGGAAAGAGGTTGGTGGGGTGCATTTGAGTTGGGTTCACGTCTCGCATCCTGGTAACACAATTATTGTTTCTAATTGTGGCTGAAACTCAACAAAATATAACGAATTTATTTGCAGACGAATTCACTAATTGATTTCTATATTAGTTAGATGCTTGATATTATTTTATATGTTCAGAGAAAAGTACAGCAATTATTGTACAATTAATCAATTATACTACATTATAGCTACAGCTCTCTCTATATAATAACTTATTATATACGTTAAACACAACAAATCTCAAATATATCCTAAAAAATAACGAAAATGTAGACATCCGCATCCGCGGATGTTGAAATCAAACATCCTCATCCGCAGATGTGAAAAAAATGACATCCGCTACATCACTAATGATAATGTATATATACTTGAAGTCTTGAAGTGTTCAATTTTGGAGTTTTTCTTTGAGCCCTGAATGGCAGACAGCAGGACAGCAGAATTTTTATAATAATAATTTTAAATAAAATGCTGGTTACATAGGTACCAGTTACCAGTAGCAGATACAAATTTTAGACTAGCCAGTATAAAACAATATAAGCTAATCTATACTTATATTTAATTTACAGGAAGAAGGCTAACACCATTTCAATAGGAGTCAGGAGAAAACTGGATTTCTCAGTTTCATCCTGATTATTTGGCAGCATTAACTGCATTTAGAATAAAAGACACTGATCTTTTTCCAAAGATCATGTTTTCAGATCAGCTCTTGGCCTTATATAAAGGAAAACCAGCCAAGTGGTGGTCCATTATGGAGTGCAGAACATCAAAAGCCGGAAATTTGCCACCAGGATTTTGTAAATTTATCCACAAATTACTAAGCTGCCCACCAAGTTCAGCCTCGATTGAAAGTGTGTTCTCCACATTTGGCCTTGTCAACCAAATTACGCAATAGATTAGGCCTTGAAAAAACTGTAAACCTTGTAAAAATTAACAGGCAATTGAGGATGACTGACCCATCTGATTGGAAAAGTGATGAAGAATAGTTAGTCATTCAGTAGATGTATATTCAAATTTCAAACAATATATAGTTTCATTTGTTCAACTTACTGTACACAATTACAATGTTCAATATAACCACATATAATAAGTCAATATTTTTCTATGTATATACCAGTATGTATTTCATGCTGGAAATTTTGGAAAACATTTATTTATTTTTGTATGGATTTATCTAGTAAACTTTTGAACTTTGACTTTTACATTACATGGGAGGGAGAAGAAAAGTCTGATGCCCATGAAACTCCCCTCCCTATGAAAAGCAAAAGTTGGGGATGCTGAGATGCTTGGACACTTAAAACTTATTAGGATTGTTTAACCTCCTTCGCAACATGCTATATATAGAGTTACATGACAGAGGAGGGGACCTACAGCTTAACATGGGTTCTGAACCATGGGTTGCTGACTGACTTCCACCCACCACAATCCTGGAGTACCATACCACCCTGATTGGCTGATGTCTACACTCTATAACCTGCTACCTCACCCAAAGAGTTATACCTGTAGGTCTATTTGTTGACTCATGTTTGCTTGCTTTGCATATAAAATCATTATAGGCGCTTATATGACAATTTTTAAAAATAATTGCATATGCACTCCTTAAGTTTCATGAAAAACCCATGAGTGGGTAAAATAGTGGGTTTTCTTCGAAAAAACCTGGGTGGGTTTTTTCGGGCTGGGCCCACTAGTGCCAACTCTGATAAATAATGGTGTACCTCTCTCTTCTTCTTTCCAGTGAATACAAGTTTAACTCACATAACCTTTCCCAGTAATTTAGTTCTTTGCATCCATTGATCTTGGCTGTGAAGCTACTCTGAATCCCTTCTAGCTCATTAAATGTCTTCTTTTTTATATGGGGATGTTGGAACTGAGCGGTATTTCAACTTGGGTGTGATCAGTGTTTTCAATAGAGGAATCATCATATTCCTATCCCTTCATTTAAAAGTTCTCAGTATCTGTCCAGTTATTCTTTTTGCTCTGTTTACTGCAATCTTATTTTGCGTTTTAAATTTCACATCAGTCATTACACCTAAATCTTTTGTTTTAGAATTTCTCTGAATTTCCTGTCCATTTAGGGGTAGAGTATTCATGGATTTTAGGTCCTCCCTTCTTCCATACCTTTACAGTAGAAAACTTACATGATACATTTCAAAACACTGATATTTACATACACAAGATGTTACATTTAATTCATTACTGTTTTTTGTATGCAGAAGCTTTACAATACATAAACATAAAAACTGTAATGCTTGTCTAACCTAGTAGTTGAGGTGCAAAGTTGAATTTTTGTCTATACAATAAACCCTTGATTTAATGGACTATTGATGATCTTATCCAGGAAGTTCCCGCCTTTACGAATTAATTTGTTCCCAGTGATCGTTCGTAAAGTGGGAAGTTATTTCCCATAGACATAATGTTATAAACGGGGGTTACATTCCCGACAATGAAATTTGACAGAAGAAATATATGATAATGTTAAATAAAGGGCAACAAAACAATAGTTTATTCATAAACAATGATTTATTTATCAAAAGAAATAAAAACATACCATTTAAAATCAAGCAGATACCTACTAATACTAAAGAAATTATTTACAAATATTGAAGAATTTCTTCTTCATTGTCGTCAATGATCAAATGTGCACTCGTTGTTGGTCTGGCGTGGTTATTGGTTATTTACGATGTCATATTTTGTTTCTAATATTATTGCTTTCCGTTTCTTTTTATCATTAATATCAATCTCCGTACTATTCCTTCATTTTGGCATATTAATAGCGGGGGAATAAATTTGAAATGTTTAATAAACAAGACAGCGAAGAGGGAGATCAACATAACCACTCTTAACAATGTCAGCGGGGTAACTGAATTAATACATTAGATGAGCCAAGCTATAGTCTGCCTGAACAAACAAACGCATGCACAGTATAGATCCCTGCGTGGTGTATATACTGTAAATGAAATCTTTATGAATGTTTAGCGTTTATTTCGTGCAGTTAATGTTTATATTTTTGAAATTATTATTTTTAAAAAAAAATTTGTAAAGTGGGAACTTCCTGTATACTATATCTAATAGCAGCAATAAAAACCACATAAATAAAAAACATTCAACAACACCATACAGTATATACTGTACAGTACATCATGAGCACCAGTAAACAGAAAATACACCAACTATCTTATGTTCATGTGCTTTGCTAATGTATTTGCAGCAGAGCAAAGTTCAACACCATGAACGTTTAAACCACTAGAGCATTGCTGCACATACCACTTGTATACAACTTCCTCAAGGTTTTTATCCTGCACCACTTTCATATACTTCCTGCCACCAATTGATGAACCACTGGGTGAAGCATCAACATTAAACTTCAATGAAAATTGTTTGAACTTTTCCTTGCTTTTATGAATATCTGACACCATTTGTTTTCTCACACCATAGGTACTCCTCACACACATGGGCAACTGACACACCAGACTCCAGCTTTGCTATTAACTCAAGTTTTTGCAAAGCACTCAAATTCAGTCTATTTCTTTTCATACCACTATCTTTAGAGGCCATGGTTGATAACTTCAGTTCACTTTGTATGCTAATAAAGCAAACACAAACACCGAATTGAAAGCAAAACTCAAGGTAAAGACTATGCTCTATTATGGAATGCAGTCAACTGGCCTAACTTAGTGTGATTGAGCGGAAATTGCACACTATTGGCTGTTCACTCCATCAGAATGAGCTTCCTTTCAGAGCTGTTTTCAAGCATCTTGATGGCAGTACCAAAAGTCCCACTGCTTTCACTGGTCCGCTGGGAAAACTGGGAAATTGACTACCAAGATCTGCCACAAGTGGAATTCACCAAACTCAGTGGCCCCCTGGATGACATGGAATTTGCTGAGGAGACACTGAATGATCTCAGTAGCGACCAGAGGCTTCTTTTGGAGTATGTGCTTGGAATTTCCAGGGGCAAAGTCAACCCAAGATTTGCTGCCTGGAAAATTGGACCATTAAAACCATGCAAGATGGTTGACTTTGGCAATTAGATTGATGTGTCTATGGACCAGAGGTGCTTACCCTCCAGAACTACAGGATAAGCTTTACTAGGCCATCAAGTTCATTGTGGAAGTGTATGCAGTCAGTTGGTTTGAGATCAAAAGGGACAGCAAGTTCCACAATCAGCAGCTGTACATCTTCAACATGATCCAGAGGATCAAGCAGCAGTCTGAAGAAATCCAGGGTGTTGCTTTCAAGAACCTGAAGTACAATGCTTTTGCCTTGCTGCCCAAGAATGTGCTGTACTCCATGATGAAGTCTGATGACTTGGAAGTGAGAGAAGCTGCTCTCAAGAAAATTCTGTCCATCAGGTAAGCATTTGTTAATTTAAAAAAAATTGATTATGGGGATTTATTTAATAAAAAAAAGGCCTGATTCTATAAATCTCCATAATCAAATTTTTTTTCACATTTTCTTATCCCAATTCCCCCCCCTCCCCTCTGATAATGGAAATAATCTTACCTTCTTTCTGAAAAAAAAATTTGATTAGCCTATGGGGATTTATAGAACTCAGGGTTGTTTTTTTTGTTGTTTTTTTTAAGTTAAATTAACTCAGCAATTCTGAGACTAATAGGGATTAAATCTTAAACTGGAATAAAAAATAAATTAATTATTATTCTTTCGAAAGTAGGAAGTCAGCCAAGAAGAGGCTGAAGAAGATCACAGCCATCAACATTGAAGCTACCCACTAGTCAGAACTAATCAACTTTTCTCAAAGTGGCATCTGTGAACCTGCTCTCACAGAAGACTTTTCTGACCAGGAGCTTCAAGAAGCATTGCTGAACGGCACCAAGCTGGAGCTGCCTGATCTGCCTTCACATTCTCAGTGTGTTGAAAGGGCCGTGAAGCTGACATCTGAAGCTTCCCATACTGTTTATGGACTCGAATCAAGGCACAAACACATTCTGCCAAAGCCCTAAGCCGCCAGATGAGGCCTTCCTTTGCTTCTAAGGGCTCTTACAGTGAAAACTATGATGATCTTGGGATCTAAATGTGTCTATTTGACTCTGTACATTTTTTTTACTTTTTTCAATAAAATTGTAACTTTTTTCAGGATTTTTTTATGAAAATAACATGATTTTTTTCAGCCAAAAATTGCAAAAGTGCTATATTTTTCTGTATACTTTTTTGACAATTTTTGAAATGGTTTCCTCAAAAAATGGTTAAAGCTAGGGATCTGAAATTTTTTGTCAGTTATTATCATATTAAGTCCTGACTATCTCGACTAGTCCAAAGTCAATATCTAAAAAAATGCAGAAAATCAACCTACCTTAACAGATATTTTGTAACTCATCAAGAAATCCACTCGTATCAGACCAGAAATAGAGCAAAGCTTGTTATACCTCAATTTCGATTGTCTTCATCTCAAAAACTACCCATTTTCATTGGACTGAAACTATGGAATGACTTGCATGCTGATATAAAAAATATTGCAAATGTAAATTTGTTTAAAACCAAGTTGAAATCCTGATTAATAATGGGATACTAACAAAAATCTTGGATTAATGTCCACTAATAATGTTTAATATTGTCCATTAATATTGTTTAAGATTGAAATACAGGTTTTAACTATTAATAATACTTATTTACTTATTTATAACAGCTAGCTGCTTATTTTTAATAAGAGCCCAGTAAAGCCTAAAGCTTAAGGGCCAAATTAAGTAAAAAATAAATAGTCAAGCTTCACAATTATTCATGTCATTGTAAAAATTATAGTGTAAAAAGACTACTGTATTTATTTTATTATTAATAAAGGTTATTCAATTCAATTCAAAAAAGATAATGAAAATCCTATCAACCATATAGGCTACGGCATTGTCTTACTTTGATTGCGTGCAATCCACCCTCATTGCAATGCTGCCTTAGGGAACGTAAACAATGTGCACACACAAAAGCATTGAAAGAGAAACTCCAAAATATATTTGATGATAACTGCATTGATTCAGTACAGTTTAAGAGGATGACCAATACAGACAGGTCCAATCTTGAATCAATTCACATGAGTTCAGATGAATATATTGAACATTTCTGTAACAAAGCCATGATTTCCTGACCAAGATGCAAACTAATTATTACAATGAAACTAAAATGTCACTGAAACCAAGTGAAGCCCTAGTAGTGTGCGATTTTGCCAAAAATTACTCTTTTGTTCTCCAAGATGAGGTGCAGAGTTTTCACTGGAACAATCAGATGGCAACTCTACATCCATTTGTTTTGTATTATAACAAGCAAAATGAGATTGCTCACCTAAGGTTTGTTGTCATATCTGAGTGCAATATTCATAACACAGTTGCAGTACATTTGTTTCAAAAGCATCTCATAAACTTCATAAAAGAGAACATCCCATCCATCAACAAAATCATATACTTTTCAGATGGCTGTGCTGGACAATATAAAAACTGCAAAAACTTTCTGAATCTTTGCCACTATAAATATGACTTTGGAATTGATGCAGAGTGGAATTTTTTTACAACAAGCCATGGGAAGGGACCATGTGATGGTGTAGGAGGCACTGTTAAGAGGTTAGCTGTTAAAGCTAGTCTGCAATGGCCTTATGATAAACAAATCCTTGCTGCACAACAGATGTATATATTTACCAAAGATAATATTAATAATATTACACTACATTTTTCAACCAACGAAGATTATGAAAATGAAGAATTTCTCCTCCAAACTAGACATTCAAAAGCAAGAACAATTGCTGGTACTCAGAAAATACACCATTTAAAACCAGTTCCATTAACTTTACTATGGTAGAGGTTAAGCATTTCTCAGCATCAGGATATTCACATATTGAGAAAGTCAGTGAAGAACTTATACCTGAAGAGAAACTACATGGTTTTGTCACTGCTGTATATGATCACCTCTGGTGGTTAGCATGCATTTTGGACAAAACAACTAAGAAGAGGGAAGTAAAAATATCTTTTCTTCATCCTCATGGTACCAACCCATCATTCTTTTTTCCTCATCAACCAGATATTCTTACAATTACATACTCTGATGTTTTGACAAAGGTAGAGGCATCTACTGCAACTGGAAGACTATACTACCTCACCAAGGAGGAAACTGCTAAGACCTCCAAGGCCTTCATAGAATTACAACAGAGAAAAGTTAAGTTACGGTACACATTCAAGTTATATATGGTAATATACAGTATGTATATATATATATATATATATATATATATATATATATATATTAGGGTGTCCCAGCCTCACATGTGAAAATAAAAATTTGCAAGAGTCAAATCGCACACCCCTTTAATTAATTACACTTGAAGAAAGGAAAAAATGGGCGAAATTTCATCGGCCTATTAGGCAGGGAAGGGTCCCCTCATTGACCTTGTTTATTCAACCCTATATGAACAAATGTAAATGCTCAGCATTAATCATTCTAGAATGGAAGAATGAAATGTAAATTCTTTCTAATGACTAAATTAAAGGAAATGGAAATTCTTCCTAATGGCACATTTCATTTCGGGGGACAGAGGATCTTTTTGTCTACTGAGGGGAACTGCTGGCGGTGGTATTCGACGACTTGGTACACAAACTGCCGTTCCTCCTCGTTTTTTGTCAGGCCCTCGTTGAAATCTTCCACCAGTTTCACCGCCCATTCTGCCGCGTCGTTCACAGACTTCAACGATGGTGCACATCCTTCGAGATCTTTGGGGGTTTTTGGAACCGGCAGCTTCAGGCAATGAAAAAGGTTTTGAGTCCATTTCGTGACCAAGGTGCTCAAATCCGACCGTCTCACGGTCAAGACACACTTTCCCTCCAGCCGACCCAGATCTTTTGGGTTTTTGGTCTTCTTGTGCAGGTTTTGGAGCATGGCCATCTTCTCTGCATCGGTGGTTTTGGAGGAGAACATAGTGAGTCCGGCTAAATCTTCGCTTAGGTACCAGAGGTGGCCCCAGAATTTCGTCAATGCTGTGGTACCTACATCATGATCCATCGCCTTGTACCGCTCTAGGTCCTCCAACAGCTCCAGGTCATTGACGGGCGCGTCCACCATCAATGGAGCCTCGAACCACCTCTGGAGGTAGATGGTGACGGCAAAAACGTTTATCCTGCGTAGTGACCGGACCTCGTGAGCGGTCAGGTGGAATTGGCTTCGGAAGATAAACATCTTAAGACAGTAAATGCCTTTGGCCATCCACCTGGCCCAGTGGTATGCTCCAGGACGATTGTACCGGAGATCTCGTTTGCCATGACCATCGAGGAAGACCAGAGCGAGGATCAGGAACTCCGGGTAATCATCTCGGGTGGCCAACTTCAAGCTGGTCTTCAATGAAGTGGACAATCTGCTCTTTTTTCAATGCCACCCATTCCGAAAGGATGTCGCTTGGGCCATCGCCGTTGAACGGAGAAGCCTGCTTCTGGTCGATGAACTCCCATTGGGATTTGAAGCGAGCGAACAGTGAATTTCGGGGCCAGAAGACCTGAAGAACAGGTCAAAGACTGAGGTGATTACCAATTCCATCATGTGGTGTCTGCAAGCCAGGAAAAGAACGCGGCGGTCCATTTGGTCCTGGATAATCGTACAAGCGCCGCTGTGAATACCGGTATTCGCCGCTGTTGTGTCAAAGCAGAGACCGGCAATCCATGGTTGAACTTGCGGCCAATCATCCAGCACCTTCAGAACAGCTCCAGCCATCCGCTGTCCCGTGTTGTCAGGGATTTTTGGGATCGCCAACAACTTCTCAAGATTCTTCCCGCTGACCAGCACTGGTATGCGATCCAATTTCCCTCCATCCGAATCAGGGAGGAGTTTGCCATCAAAGTGGATGACAAGCGGCATATCAGGATTGAACTCGGTCTTGATTCCGGCTGCCAAGTTCTTCCTGGACTTCTGCCGTGAACGGTGAAGACTTGATTTGGACAAGGTGACTGAGGGTAACTCAACTCCCGCGGCAGCGAGTGCTGGAGCCACAATGTGCATCGCTTGGCGTACTGAGGCTCCAGTTCGATCCAGGGCTGCAGCAAAATTGGGATATTGGATGATCCTCCTTGCCGACACTTGGCCGTCCTTGGGAGCGGATCGAGGAGCCGAAGGACCAGGAGAGGAATATTGGACATCATCATTGGATGCTTCGGCCATGGACTCCGAAGAAGAAGACGACCCACTTTTCACGGTTCCTTTTGCTTGCAGTGAGTCCATCTCTTCGCGGCTTTTCTTCTTCCTCTTCTCTTCAGCTGCTCGGCGTTTCTCCCGCTCCGCTGCCCTGTGAGCAAACTCCAGGTCCTCTCCTCCGATGTACATCTTCCGCATGGTTCGCTGGTCATTCAGAAAGTCTTGATCTTCGGGGACTTTGATGAGTTTCATGGCATTGGCATGAGCTGTTTTGAACAGTGTATTCAGGTTGGCTTGGAATCCCTTTTCCCGCTCCAGTTGCTTCTCTCCCCCACGGTTTCGGTTTCTGGCAACCTTCTCGTAGTCCGTGGAGAGGGCCTTGATCCTCTCGATGCACTTGGGCTTGTGGGAGGTCGGAATAGATGCCCGAGCCCACACCGCCATAATCTCATCAGCCACCACATTGGCAGCTTCCGCCGTGGACGTTTTTTTCTTCCGAGTGAAGAACAACAGATGTCGAAGAACATCTCCCACTGTCGGGAGTTGACACAGCATTTCCAGGGGTTCATTTCGCAACACCCCCACCAACCACACAGTCTCCTGCTTTCTTGTATCCATAACCTGAAAAGAAATATGCTACAATTAGTATAAGGTAGAGAGTAGCCGTTCAGCAATAGTAACACATGGTTTGAGGGGACCCTTAAAATTAAAGAACACGAATGAAATTCATCTTGCTGGCATGTTTTCACGAGTGGAAGAAATTAGGGGGGTGTGCATGACAAACTTCTGGAACAAAAAAAATTGGGACACACTAATATATATATATATATATTTTTTTTATTTTTTTTTCACTGGGCATGCCCGTATCAACCCAAGGAAAGATGGGTCATGTTGTTGTTATTAGTAACCTCCAGGGTCGAAACCCTCAGTGCCAAAAAACTGACAGCCACTCAAGCCTCGCCCAGAGGTTCCCTAATCCCAGTGTAAAGTGTTTGTCTATGTATGTGGAAGTGATGTGTTTATCCCAAAGGCAGTATTGAATGAAATGTGTGCAGTAGGGTGGTCCAAATCCATAGGGAGAAATTTCAAAATTGTCTTAGATAGTCTCCACAAGTGTGGTTTTTGTCCATTTAGTGTCCACATGGTCTGTGCAAAATTGCAGCGTGATTGGTGAATATTTAGAGGTCGCCCCACTCTGAATATATATATTATATAATGTACTTTTTCTTCCGTAGGTCCGATGGCTCAAACTCGATCAATTCCAAAAGTTTGGCTTCTAGGGATGGCAACTGGAACTTTATCCACGTCAAGGCTCCCTACATGCCTTGATGCCCTCCTCTTGGGGCAATACCACCACATCAATCAAAAGCAAACCACCTCCGACAGTCTGAACCAGGCATGCCAGAGGGTGATTGAAGTCTGGACCCGAGCGCGGATCCCAACTCAACGGATCGACTCCTGTGTCCGTAAGCTTTCAAAGCTTTTAGACTGCTACAAAACACTCAAGAAGCACAGGACCAGGCAACGTGCCAGCGATAGAATGAATGAAGACATCTTCAAAGCGGACATCCAGGAACTGTTTGACATCGCAACCAGTGATGCCATGAGCACAATCGTCAACGTTGAGGACCGAAATTTCCTGTCCATGCAGCGCAAGGACGTCAATTCTTGCAGCATGGCTGGCATTGATAAGGAAACGACTACACAAGAGGACAGAAAGCGATCCAGAATGGAGAAGGAAGCCAAGAGGAAGGCAAGGCATGAAGCAACACAGAAAGATTTGGAAGAAGCAGGAGTGTCATCAATTGATCTTTCCTCTTCTTCTTCCCTTTTTTCGCAAGATGACGACGACTATAGACCATCGGTTCCGATTCCTTCTTCGTCTGAAGCTCCAGCACCAAAGCGTCCCAAGAACAAGGTTACGAACATTTTCCAATCTCCAGAAGTCATTGGAGCAATGGATCGCACCAATCTTTCTGACCGGAATGCTGTTTTCGTAACTGGAGCTGTATTACAGGCTGCGGGGCATGATCTGTCTGGGATGACGTGCTCTCGGAGCTCTATTCATCGCTACAGAGAAAGTGGGCGAGAACAGGCAGCTCGAGAAGACCTAGAATCATTCTCTCTAGAAGACCCTGTCCTTCTCCATTGGGATGGAAAGCTTCTCCCCGGCATTGAAGGGAAGAAGACGAATGTGCATCGGATAGCAATCCTTATAACATTCAATGGACAGGAGAAGCTGCTTGGTGTCCCAAAGATGAAACAAGGAACTGGAGAAGCACAGGCCCAGGCATGCCTTCAAACTATGAAATTATGGAACGTGGAACAGCATGTGAGAGGTCTCGTCTTCGATACCACTGCGTCAAACACGGGTTTACATCGCGGAGCCTGTGTCAGGATTGAAGCAGCATTGGGTCACGAGCTAGTTTGGATCGGTTGTCGACATCATATACTTGAAGTCGTACTTGCTGATGTCTTTGCCTCAATATTTGGCTCAACAGGAAGTCCTGAAACAGGCCTTTTTAAGCGATTTCAAAAGGAATGGCCATCTCTCTCCCACGAAGCATTTGTCTCAGCATCGGACAGCTTGTTCGAGAACCCTCAACTCCAAGAGATGAGAAAAGAGATGCTCACTTACTTACCTAACGCTCTTCAGGCAAGCCAACCTCGTGACGACTACAAGGAGTTCCTTGAACTATCTTTGCTCTTCCTGGGGGGGAAAGACTGGTGGTCAACTCTTTATCCGAGCTCCGGGTCCCATGCACCACGCGAGATGGATGGCGAAGGCAATTTATGCGCTCAAAATCTACCTCTTTCACTATCAATTCAAGCTCACAGCACGTGAAGAACGAAACGTGACTCAGCTGGCTTTATTTGTCAGTCTGATTTACGTCAAGTACTGGCATGAAGCGCCAATGGGGACACAAGCTCCTCTCAATGATCTCAAAATGCTGCATCTTCTGGAAAAATATCCACAGGGAGGAGCTGCACAAGCGGCGAAGACAGCTCTAAGACGCCACCTGTGGTACTTGTCGGAGCATCTGATTGGACTGGCCTTCTTCGATAATAGGATCGATCCTGATACCAAAAGGAGAATGGTTCAACACCTCCAACATCCCCAAAAGAATGGCTGCCCCCGACGAATCGACATGGCGGAAGCTGGTGTTGAAAATGATGTGGCATCCTTCGTCACGAAAAGGACATTGACCCTCTTTGATGCCTTGAAAGTTGGAGGTAAGGAGGAAGCGCGCCAGTTACTTCAAAAAGATCCACGGGAATGGCCAAATGACAAGAACTACAGGGAACTTAGAGATCGCGCCTTAAAGATGAAAGTCGTCAATGATGCTGCCGAGCGAGGTATTGCTCTCGCACAACGCTACAATGACACTTTGACACGAAACGAGGACCAGAAGCAGTACCTCCTACAACTCGTAGCCACCCACCGAAAACAGATACCAATACCATCCAAGGCGACTCTGATGCAGAAGAAATAATGAAGATACACCCATTATCATGTCCTATTGTCTTACTGTTTTCTTTCATATTCTTTGAGAACCAAAAAAAAATTTAGTTATTCAGTTGTCTATATATTTTCCCAAATTTTCAAAAAGGGGGCAAGTGGGGCGACCCCTAAATATTAACCGAATAACGTGAAACTTTGCACAAATACTGTCCACACCAAGAGGCATAAAACCAACCTTGTGGAGAGAACTTAGTCGATGCTTTAACTTTTTGGACCACCCTAGTGTGCAGGTATATATATATATTTTTTTATATATATATATATAATAATGGAACCATATATTTTCAGGCACAAAACTAATGGATAATCTGCTCAAGAGAAGATTTGTATCAATGAAAAAATTCAAAGATCTGGATTTATTTAAAGGTTAGTTTTAATTAAAAGTACTTCCTGCTCATCCTTTTCACTGGCCACTTCTAACCTTTTAGGAACATGTTTCACATTGGTAAGTGAATATTTATAAAAAAAAAAAATTGAAAAAAATTGAAAAAAATTGGGAATGGTATATTTTTTTACTTAAGGTCAAAGGTAAAGGTCCAAATTTTGTGACCCCATATCTCAGCAACCAAAGGTCAGCCAGCTCTAAAATTTGAGGGAATTTCAGTTTCTCACACATACCTACTGATGTACCAAATATCATGAAAATCTGAGATGGTCATGTTCTCAGGTGGCTAAATTGACATGGAATGACCCAATTATTATTAAAGTAAATTAACAACATTGATAGTACAAGAAGCCACAAAAGAGAAAGCAGCCAAATACCAGAACAAGCCAAAACACTAAAGCAAACCTAAATAAAATATCAATATTATGACACACTAGATAACTACTTAACAATATTAAAGAATGAACATAACCATGATTAAAAATATAGCAAGCATTTATCAACTAATTTTTTTCTATCAGTTATAAAGGTTTCGAGGTGGGAGGCTTCATTCATCCTTTATGTTCAATATGGATTGGGCATTTTTTCAAATTTTTCATCATCTATCTGCTTAAACACACTCCTAATGTGTCTCATATGTTCATTTTCAAGTTCAGTGACCAGGAAAACATGAAAAGATATTACATGTGAAGGGTAGCATTTTTTTTTATCATTAAAACAAAAATAATTTTTTTGGTCACCATTTTGAAAAAACCCCAGTGAACCAGGTCAAAAATTAATTTTAAGTCCAAGAACTAGCCGGATTCATATTCAGCAGCCAAAATGGCCATAGAAATCACTCATCCTAAAAAAAAAGTTAATTTCCCAACCCTACTATGACATCTAATGCAGTGTTGCCATCTTTAATAAAAAGGATTATTGCTTTGTTACCAAATTTTCAACACAGAAAATAAATTATGAATAGGTTACAAAAATATGACAAACTAATAAACCCTAGCTGAATATCAGTATCAGTAATCAGCCAATACTGTTTTTAATTATTGGTATTAGGATCGGCTATAAAGCAATATCAGTACGGTACATCCCTAGGGTTCACTATACAAGAATACCTCAAAATTCATCGTTAATTCATTCCAGAATAACACAACGAAATATGAGACGACAAAATTTGAGGTAGATTATAACATGTTTCAATGAGAAAACATTTTACTGTATTATGTTATTAAACAGATTAATTAGTCAAATTCTACTCATTTTTTGCAAAATGTAATGTACCCTATATTGCATTGGTAAACAGTTGAATTTCGTCAATTTCAATCTCTCTCTTTTTCACATATTTTTTGTAAAAAATGACAAATCTGTGAATATGGATGACAAATTGCGAAACAAGAACAAAAGAAATTTTTATAGTGGGCACACTTCAGCCCATCGAGGTGGCTCCACTATGTAAAAACTGCCTGTACATTGGCAACAACCAATTTTTACAAAACTAATTAATTATCAATTTAAAACTAAAGATAGAATCTCTGGATTCAGAGGATCAAAGTCATAATAGGCTACTATCCACAAATATGTCACGCTCTATATCTATTTATAACTGACGTACAAATATATCAGATCCAAAGAATCCAGTCAATTTCATTACAGTACCCATCAATACCAGTATCTTGCCAACCAAAAATAAGTCACAGTCCATATCGATTGCAGACCAAGTCACAATTTACAACCATACACATTACAATATATATAGCTACTTAGGAGGAAAAGTGTAGGTGTGGCTATAAAGACTGTACAGTAATGTAGAAATGTGTGTGCACCCATTTTGGGTCTCCCATTTAAAGGTGTTTGTGGGGCAAGTGAAGATCATGAGTTTTTCAATACCTCACAGCACTATAGGAACACTATGGGGGGCACCGCTCAGCAGAGGAATCCCTTTAAATGGGGTGTGTAAGGACAGAGAGTATCCCCTAACCCAAGATACTGCCTCCCTATATCCCACAACACTTGTGTTGAGCTGTGGGATCTATCACCTAAATGCACATAATATATATGAAATAAACTAGTACCATTCATGCAATAAAAATAGGCTTAAACACTATCACCAGATGTCCCTTGCAGACATCAAACTATCCAACCTTCTTTTGAAAGAATCAAGTGTATCTGAAGTCACCACTACTTCTGTCAGACTGTTCCAAAACTTAATTACTCTGTTTGTAAAACTATGTTTTCTTAAATTGGTTCTACATCTTGGCTTAAATAATTTCATACTATGACATCTAGTCTGGTTATTGTGATCTTTAATAAAAAGAGAATCAAAATCTATCTTATCCAACCCTTTTATCATTTTATACACCTCTATCATTATCACTAGTGATGTTAAAAAATGGGGTTTTTTATGTCCATGTTTTTTTTGTCATTTTATTTGTTTTTTTTTTTTTTTTTTAATAATTAATATAGATATTGCCAATTTAATTATAAGGTATACTTTTGCAATGATATATATTATAAAAATAAATAAATAAATAATAAAATAGGCCATATGGTACCAGTATAGAATGTCCTTTTCAGCCTATTTACAGAAAAAAACTGGCCTCTTTCTTGCACTGAAAGTCTTGTATCTTAGATCCGTTAAACTTGCGAGAACACTGGCTGGGAGCTGACTGCCCATTGTCCAACCTTTCCAGGACTCTCCCATCCATGCCTCGGATTTTGAATCTCCCACTTAACTATCCTTTAGACCAGCGATGACATATTTTCCCCCCGAGACCATCCATATATATACAATTTAGGGTTATGACATTTTTATAACCATGTTCCTGTATCATAAATCGATGAACTTTTGCCCCCCGACAATGAAAATAACAGTTTTTTCGATATATTTTGAAAAAACTTCACCCCAAAATAAAAAATAAAAAATTAATAAAATAATAAATATTGGTTGCTCCTTGGTATAGCTATTGCAGATGGGTCTCTGTTCCAGTGATTTTCCAGAGTATTTAGTTCTTTTCAGTATTGTTGCAAGATATTGGACAATTTATGATAATCATCAGGTAACCAACTAGAATGGTGCAATGCAGCTGTCTCGAATATACTAATATACTTATATTTGCTTTCGGGGTGACTTTTTTTAATTCTGAAGAATTAGGCCCTTTTTTTATTGTTTTCAAGCAAAGGTTCATCGATTGATGATACAGGAAACAATATTTATGACAAAAAATTAGTCATAACCCTAATATACATACACATACACCCATATACCAATATATACATAAATACTTATATGCATATTTATATCTATTATATACCCCATACACACGCATACATCCAGAATTCCAGATACATACGCACGCATACTCACATATATACCTACACAAACTCATACACCTCTATTTCGCCCTTTCATTACCTCCGAAATCATTTAGCACATACAGTAATATCCATACAGCCAAAAGAAACTGATTAAGCACAGACAGAGCAGCAAAGCTAGTATTTATATCCCAAAATGCAAAATTCCAAGAAAGTGAAGTAAAACATGGTGCTACATTGGCTTCATCAACATCCAAATCTGCAATAAGTACCAGTACCTGTGATATTGAAACTATATGCTCTAATCAATCTAGTGATAATGATTCTTCAATGGAAATGGAATCAGATAATGAAAGTTAAACAGCATTAGGTTAACACAAAGGTTAAAGAAAGAGATGAATATTTTTATTTTTTTTATTTTTCTATTTGGAATATATATATATATAATATATATATATATAATATATATATATATATATATATATATATATATATACACACACACACACACACACACACTGGTATTCTTGCCAATCACAATTATATATATTGTTTTATACCAGTATTATGTATTTTTTATTATGTATTATACCAGTACCTGTGATATTGAAACTAGCATATATGCTCTACCCAATCTAGTAATGATTCTTCCATGGAAATGAAGGTTAAACAACATTAGGTTAACAAAAAGGTTCAAAAAAGGTGAATATTTTTTTTCTATCTGGAATATATATACTGGTACTCTTGCCAATCACAATTATGTATATTGTTTAAAACAAGGAAGAATGTTTTATGTTCTAGTTAAAAAATATATATACATATAAAAAATTAGGGTTTGTTTTTCCTTTCTATTATATACTTTTTGCGTGATTCAGTTTTTCTAAAAGATGACTATATATACTAGGTATAACTGTATAAGCATGGTAGTATAGTAAATTATAGGTAATACTAATATACTTATTAGATTAAAGGAAGAAAAATATGGAATAAGTTTAAAACAATAAAAAACAGTATCTTCATTTTAAAAAAAAAATGACAAAAAAAAACAAAAAAACGACAATAAAAAATGACTCATCACTAATTATCACCCCTTAACCACCACCTTTTTAATGAGAACATGTTTAGATACGCCAGTCTTTCCTTATACAGTGATACCTCTCTTAACAAGTAACCATAACGAATTTTCTCTTAATGAGAAGCCTCCCATTGACCATAATACTCCACATAACGAGTGCAGACCCTCATAATGAGCGTTCAATGAGCACCCATCCAAACAATTCTAACCCTCTCCTCCTCACCACCACCTTCTCCAGTCACCTTAAGCCCAGCATCATCCAGTCTAAGGTAAATAAATTACATTTTTTTTTGTATTATTGCATTACTGTATTATATTTTGTGTTTTCATTTAATATAATTTATACATCATTACATACATACATACATATATATATACACACACCATTTTCTTGGGTCTCTGGAACCAATTAATGAAAAACCCATTAAACTAATGCATCTCATAACAAAATTTCCTCTTAATGAGCCATTCAATGGAACGGATTACATTCGTTAAGAGAGGTACCACTGTATGTCAATTGTCTTAGAGATGGGATCATTCTTGTTGCTCATTTCTGTACTTTTTCCAGTTTTTCAATATCTTGTATCAAATAAGGACTATTAAATTGAATACAGTATTCGAGGAGGGGTCTCACATATAAAAAGTATACTAGTTACTTTATAATATTAGGTGATTTGTATTCAATGTGTGTCTGCATGAGATTGAATAGCATTTGCTTTATTTCTGATTTCCATACAGTGATTTAAGGGTTTAAGTTCATTAGTCACAGTGACACCCAAGTCTTTCTTTTTATCATCATTTTTAAGGGTCATTCTCTGTCAGATCAACCAAAAAAAATTGAAATTAACACCCTCATCTCTCATATTTTGCTGAAATTTGGTTTATAGGGAGTTTGTGAGCCCTGAATCCATTTCTGAAATTATAAGGTCAATCCGGCCAACGGTTCAAGAGATATGACCTCGGGCAATTTGAGGTCACTCGCGAGGTTACTAACATTTGGCGAGCCATAACTTGGGTAATAATTGTCATAATTATATAAAAGTATATATATTTAGAATCAGAAAATGACAAGGAATCCAAATATGCAAGTTTTAGAACTCTAGGTTGAAAAATAAAAAAGTTACACTGTAACCAAAATTTGAGGTCACGATTTGACCTCTGGGGTATCAAATGAGAATTTTTTTTTTAAATGTAAAAAATGAAGGCATAGGCATTGGCTATTAGAATCAGCAAAAAAAAGTTTGTTTATGTTAGTATTTTTCATGTAACTAACATATAAGTGAACACCATATTCATAAGTTGTGCGTCAATTCTACCTATTTTTTCACACTTAAGCTCATAATTTGACCTATAGAAATTAAAATTACATTTTTTATAGATATAAAAAACAAAGTCAGAGTTCTTGACTAATAGAAACAATCATAAAAAGTTTGTTTATGTTGGTACTTTTCATGTAACTAACTTATAAGTGAACACCATATTTATAAATTGCTTGTCATTTCAAGGAATTTTTATATCTTAGCTATCAATTTGACCTCAAGCTCCAAGAATTTAATAAAAATTGTATTTCACTGCTAATCTACACTGGCAATAATAGTTATAATAGTGAAAGGGGAAGACTAAGCTCACATGTAGCCTAAACAAACCTGTTGAAACATGTTGCTACTTGTCTAAGTGCAGAATCAACAGAGATAGTTGCAAAATTCCTTGTCTACAGGTTAGTACAGTTCCAGCCAGCACTGTGGGTGGCTGGTGGGTATGGTGTTTTAATGAGCCTCAGAGACTATCAAGGCCTAAAATATTAAGTGTGTATAGCTATATATTTTCTAAAAAATATATATTACCTAATGTAAATCCTATATCTTTACAGATCAAAATACAATGGTTCGGCACTTGAAATACTGCCAGGACCCTATTCAAAAACACAAGAAACGCATAACAATCAATCTTAGAAAAGTGACTGATGTACTTGTTGAAAAATGTGCTGGAAGAGTGAAAAAAGACTCATTGTTGTGTGTGAACTGCTGGACACTGATAATGAAAAACCCCACTATACTTAGTACCACTGAAAACAACGAGTCTGAGCAGGATTCAAATGAATCATCTACTATCAGTGGCTTGAGTAACATCTCTCCAATGACAGTGATTGCTTGATAAAGGAAAATCCTTCAACTTCAGTTGAACCAGTTCTAGCATTTCTGGACCAAACACCAGTTAAAAAAAGTAAGTAATAAATTAATATAATAACTTATACTTTACTACAAGGTCTGTTTGATCTACTATATAGCCAATTATATAGCATTTAAGGTACTATAATTAATATTTAATTACTAATATTCAGGTGTGTGAAACCTTTTTTTCTGTTCTTTTCAGAAGGGCTGTCATTAAGCCAGAAAAAGCGCAAGGCTCGTGGTAAGCTATCATCTGCTCAGAAACACCTGAAGGAGAGGCTAGAACTCAGTTATGGTGTTCAAATTACCGAGGAGGTAAGTGATACTTCAAAACCTGAAACTAAATCTGAAAAACATCGACAAATTAATGAATGAATTGAAACAGTCATTCCTGGAGAGCAAATGTCACCATCACAAACTACAAATATTGACACTCTCACCATACACAATTGAAAAAACAGCTAGTTTCTTTCAAACTACAACATACATGGTGAAAAGAAGCCGTTCACTTAAATCAGAACATGGAATCCTTCCGAAGATTCCACTAATGACAAAGGAAAAGTGATATCTGGGTCATTCTCTGTCAGATCAACCAGTGCCTAACACCCTCATCTCTCAGATTTTGCTGAAATTTGGTTTATAGGGAGTTTGTGGGCCCTGAATCCATTTCTGAAATTATAAGGTCAATCCGACCAACGGTTCAAGAGATATGACCTCGGGAAATTTGAGGTCACTTGCGAGGTCACTAACATTTGGCGACCCATAACTTGGGTAATAATGGTCACAATTATATAAAAGTATATATATTTAGAATCAGAAAACGACAAGGAATCCAAATATGCAAGTTTTAGAACTCTAGGTTGAAAAATAAAAAAGTTACACTGTAACCAAAATTTGAGGTCACGATTTGACCTCTGGGGTATCAAATGAGAATTTTTTTTTTAAATGTAAAAAATGAAGGCATAGGCATTGGCTATTAGAATCAGCAAAAAAAAGTTTGTTTATGTTAGTATTTTTCATGTAACTAACATATAAGTGAACACCATATTCATAAGTTGTGCGTCAATTCTACCTATTTTTTCACACTTAAGCTCATAATTTGACCTATAGAAATTAAAATTACATTTTTTTATAGATATAAAAACAAAGGCAAAAAATGTAAAATTGTATTTCACTGCTAATCTACACTGGCAATAATAGTTATAATAGTGAAAGGGGAAGACCTACTTAGAGGATTCATGTGCTAGCCTAATACAATTTTTGCATGCTCGATGCTCTCATCAATTTCTTTTTGTGGAAAAATGTATTGAATTCTGCTGCCTCCTCTTAGGGTAGGACAACTCATTACAGTTAATATATGATGTCCTGGCACTGCACATGAATCCTTGTTTGATGGATAATAATATGCACTTGATCCTGATGACCCAGAGGGATGTAGAAAGTTCACAGTGAAATCATCAAACTCTTCACAATATTCCTCCACAATTCCATACCAAACTTGCATGTCATAAATGCAGCCAACATACTCTCCTGGTTTGACACATTTTAGGTTACCAAGCATTGCAGGTTCATTAGTAAAATGACTTTTCCTTATTCTTTTCTTTTCTCCAATGCCACTTGAAATGGGATACACCATCAGTTCTTCCTTGTTTAGGGGAACAAATCTATGATATTTCTGAGTTCCAGGAATAGCCCTACTATCCTTGAATCGATGTTCCAACCGTTCTTCTGCATCTTTCAAATCAGCTGTAGTTACAAAGAAAAAATTTATCTTCTTGCTCAAGTTTTCTTCACAAAACTGAAACATGTGTTCTGGTGTAAGAATTTGCCTCTCTGTAGTTCTCTGCAAACTGGCACGAGCAGTAGCTCTTTTCACTGTTCCTCCAATCCCATCACATGCATTTTTGCCATGGGATGTAGCAAAGAAGTGCCATTCACAAGACAGACCAAAATCCTCTTCATGGTAACAGAGATTTGTGAAGTTGTATCTGTTCTTATATTGGCCAGCACATCCATCTGAGAAATAGTGCACCTTCTTCAATTGTGGGCATCTGAATTTAACATATGTCATAAGCTTCAATATGAATGAGTAAACCATTATAGTGTTGTGTTTTAGTGATGCAGATAAGAAACAGACACTAAAATGGCTAAGTTCCTGGTCTGCAGATGATCTATAATAGATGACAAAAGGGTGAACTGTACACTGTGAATTGTCCCAGTGAAACCCTTGGGCAGCATCCTGGACAATGAAAGAATAATTCTCAGAGAAATCACCTACTATAACTACCTCGCTCTGAGGTGGTAGTGTTTCTTTCAACTGCTTGAAGTACTGTGATTGTTGCTGAGCAACAAAGTGATGACGAACCATGCGGGATATTTTCATGCTTAGGGATGATAAGTATTCATGAAGTGGCTCCACCTTATCAACCATTGTACAACGGTCAACAGTCACCCATTGCTTGTAAGATATTTCATTTGGAGCTGATTTCACACTGTCAAGTAACTCAAGAAAATCCAGGACACCCTCTTCTCTTGGGCAATCATTGCAAAGTTGCATCATGCAAGTCTCTCTTTCTGTACTGCAGACACTGTAATCCATAAGATCCTTGTATGAAAGACCTCTTTCTCCCAATGCAGCCAGCTGCAATTTTGGATTTTGATGGTATGTGCAGACACAGACAGAATGAGTCCCACCACTACCGGCAAGCACACAATATGATGGCCGTAATTTTGCAAATGTGGAAAATCCTATTTTGGGATTCTTTTCATCATTTTTATATAGTTCAAACATCTCTCTTAAATTCCCGAGGACCAATCGTTTTTGCACCTTCAGCACTGATAACTTTCACGCAATCCTTTTGGCCAGGACACATACGACTAACCTCTTCTGACTCATAGAATCTTCTAACTATATCTTTGTGTTCTTCAGATATCACTTTTCCTTTGCTCATTAGTGGAATCTTCGGAAGGATTCCATGTTCTGATTTAAGTGAACGGCTTCTTTTCACCATGTATGTTGTAGTTTGAAAGAAACTAGCTGTTTTTTCAATTGTGTATGGTGAGTGTGTCAATATTTGTAGTTTGTGATGGTGACATTTGCTCTCCAGGAATGACTGTTTCAATTCATTCATTAATTTGTCTAGATGTTTTTCAGATTTAGTTTCAGGTTTTGAAGTATCACTTACCTCCTCGGTAATTTGAACACCATAACTGAGTTCTAGCCTCTCCTTCAGGTGTTTCTGAGCAGATGATAGCTTACCACGAGCCTTGCGCTTTTTCTGGCTTAATGACAGCCCTTCTGAAAAGAACAGAAAAAAGGTTTCACACACCTGAATATTAGTAATTAAATATTAATTATAGTACCTTAAATGCTATATAATTGGCTATATAGTAGATCAAACAGACCTTGTAGTAAAGTATAAGTTATTATATTAATTTATTACTTACTTTTTTTAACTGGTGTTTGGTCCAGAAATGCTAGAACTGGTTCAACTGAAGTTGAAGGATTTTCCTTTATCAAGCAATCACTGTCATTGTCCAGATCTTGAATTGAAGAGATGTTACTCAAGCCACTGATAGTAGATGATTCATTTGAATCCTGCTCAGACTCGTTGTTTTCAGTGGTACTAAGTATAGTGGGGTTTTTCATTATCAGTGTCCAGCAGTTCACACACAACAATGAGTCTTTTTTCACTCTTCCAGCACATTTTTCAACAAGTACATCAGTCACTTTTCTAAGATTGATTGTTATGCGTTTCTTGTGTTTTTGAATAGGGTCCTGGCAGTATTTCAAGTGCCGAACCATTGTATTTTGATCTGTAAAGATATAGGATTTACAATTAGGTAATATATATTTTTTAGAAAATATATAGCTATACACACTTAATATTTTAGGCCTTGATAGTCTCTGAGGCTCATTAAAACACCATACCCACCAGCCACCCACAGTGCTGGCTGGAACTGTACTAACCTGTAGACAAGGAATTTTGCAACTATCTGTGTTGATTCTGCACTTAGACAAGTAGCAACATGTTTCAACAGGTTTGTTTAGGCTACATGTGAGCTTAGTCTTCCCCTTTCACTATTATAACTATTATTGCCAGTGTAGATTAGCAGTGAAATACAATTTTTATTAAATTCTTGGAGCTTGAGGTCAAATTGATAGCTAAGATATAAAAATTCCTTGAAATGACAAGCAATTTATAAATATGGTGTTCACTTATAAGTTAGTTACATGAAAAGTACCAACATAAACAAACTTTTTATGATTGTTTCTATTAGTCAAGAACTCTGACTTTGTTTTTTATATCTATAAAAAATGTAATTTTAATTTCTATAGGTCAAATTATGAGCTTAAGTGTGAAAAAATAGGTAGAATTGACGCACAACTTATGAATATGGTGTTCACTTATATGTTAGTTACATGAAAAATACTAACATAAACAAACTTTTTTTGCTGATTCTAATAGCCAATGCCTATGCCTTCATTTTTTACATTTAAAAAAAAAATTCTCATTTGATACCCCAGAGGTCAAATCGTGACCTCAAATTTTGGTTACAGTGTAACTTTTTTATTTTTCAACCTAGAGTTCTAAAACTTGCATATTTGGATTCCTTGTCGTTTTCTGATTCTAAATATATATACTTTTATATAATTATGACAATTATTACCCAAGTTATGGCTCGCCAAATGTTAGTAACCTCGCGAGTGACCTCAAATTGCCCGAGGTCATATCTCTTGAACCGTTGGTTGGATTGACCTTATAATTTCAGAAATGGATTCAGGGCTCACAAACTCCCTATAAACCAAATTTCAGCAAAATATGAGAGATGAGGGTGTTAATTTCAATTTTTTTTGGTTGATCTGACAGAGAATGACCCATCTTAAGAACACAAGATATAGTTAGAAGATTCTATGAGTCAGAAGAGGTTAGTCGTATGTGTCCTGGCCAAAAGGATTGCGTGAAAGTTATCAGTGCTGAAGGTGCAATGAAGGTGCAAAAACGATTGGTCCTCGGAATTTAAGAGAGATGTTTGAACTATATAAAAATGATGAAAAGAATCCCAAAATAGGATTTTCCACATTTGCAAAATTACGGCCATCATATTGTGTGCTTGCCGGTAGTGGTGGGACTCATTCTGTCTGTGTCTGCACATACCATCAAAATCCAAAATTGCAGCTGGCTGCATTGGGAGAAAGAGGTCTTTCATACAAGGATCTTATGGATTACAGTGTCTGCAGTACAGAAAGAGAGACTTGCATGATGCAACTTTGCAATGATTGCCCAAGAGAAGAGGGTGTCCTGGATTTTCTTGAGTTACTTGACAGTGTGAAATCAGCTCCAAATGAAATATCTTACAAGCAATGGGTGACTGTTGACCGTTGTACAATGGTTGATAAGGTGGAGCCACTTCATGAATACTTATCATCCCTAAGCATGAAAATATCCCGCATGGTTCGTCATCACTTTGTTGCTCAGCAACAATCACAGTACTTCAAGCAGTTGAAAGAAACACTACCACCTCAGAGCGAGGTAGTTATAGTAGGTGATTTCTCTGAGAATTATTCTTTCATTGTCCAGGATGCTGCCCAAGGGTTTCACTGGACAATTCACAGTGTACAGTTCACCCTTTTGTCATCTATTATAGATCATCTGCAGACCAGGAACTTAGCCATTTTAGTGTCTGTTTCTTATCTGCATCACTAAAACACAACACTATAATGGTTTACTCATTCATATTGAAGCTTATGACATATGTTAAATTCAGATGCCCACAATTGAAGAAGGTGCACTATTTCTCAGATGGATGTGCTGGCCAATATAAGAACAGATACAACTTCACAAATCTCTGTTACCATGAAGAGGATTTTGGTCTGTCTTGTGAATGGCACTTCTTTGCTACATCCCATGGCAAAAATGCATGTGATGGGATTGGAGGAACAGTGAAAAGAGCTACTGCTCGTGCCAGTTTGCAGAGAACTACAGAGAGGCAAATTCTTACACCAGAACACATGTTTCTTTGTGAAGAAAACTTGAGCAAGAAGATAAATTTTTTCTTTGTAACTACAGCTGATTTGAAAGATGCAGAAGAACGGTTGGAACATCGATTCAAGGATAGTAGGGCTATTCCTGGAACTCAGAAATATCATAGATTTGTTCCCCTAAACAAGGAAGAACTGATGATGTATCCCATTTCAAGTGGCATTGGAGAAAAGAAAAGAATAAGGAAAAGTCATTTTACTAATGAACCTGCAATGCTTGGTAACCTAAAATGTGTCAAACCAGGAGAGTATGTTGGCTGCATTTATGACATGCAAGTTTGGTATGGAATTGTGGAGGAATATTGTGAAGAGTTTGATGATTTCACTATGAACTTTCTACATCCCTCTGGGTCATCAGGATCAAGTGCATATTATTATCCATCAAACAAGGATTCATGTGCAGTGCCAGGACATCATATATTAACTGTAATGAGTTGTCCTACCCTAAGAGGAGGCAGCAGAATTCAATACATTTTTCCACAAAAAGAAATTGATAAGAGCATCGAGCATGCAAAAATTGTATTAGGCTAGCACATGAATCCTCTAAGTAGGTCTTCCCCTTTCACTATTATAACTATTATTGCCAGTGTAGATTAGCAGTGAAATACAATTTTACATTTTTGCCTTTGTTTTTATATCTATAAAAAAATGTAATTTTAATTTCTATAGGTCAAATTATGAGCTTAAGTGTGAAAAAATAGGTAGAATTGACGCACAACTTATGAATATGGTGTTCACTTATATGTTAGTTACATGAAAAATACTAACAAACAAACTTTTTTTTGCTGATTCTAATAGCCAATGCCTATGCCTTCATTTTTTACATTTAAAAAAAAATTCTCATTTGATACCCCAGAGGTCAAATCGTGACCTCAAATTTTGGTTACAGTGTAACTTTTTTATTTTTCAACCTAGAGTTCTAAAACTTGCATATTTGGATTCCTTGTCGTTTTCTGATTCTAAATATATATACTTTTATATAATTGTGACCATTATTACCCAAGTTATGGGTCGCCAAATGTTAGTGACCTCGCAAGTGACCTCAAATTTCCCGAGGTCATATCTCTTGAACCATTGGTTGGATTGACCTTATAATTTCAGAAATGGATTCAGGGCCCACAAACTCCCTATAAACCAAATTTCAGCAAAATCTGAGAGATGAGGGTGTTAGGCACTGGTTGATCTGACAGAGAATGACCCTTAATCCAAATTCCATTCATATTGTATTCAAATTCTGGATTTTTTGGCACAATATGCATAACCTTGCACTTATCAACATTAAATCTCATCTCCCACTTATCTGCCCAGGCTGTTACTCTAAGTCTTTTTGTATTGTCATTGCTCCTGCTACTGACTTAACATTATGGCCTAATTTTGTATCATCAGCAAATTTTGAGGTTTTACATGATAGGCCCTTCTCTAGATCATTTATATAGACAACAAAAAGCAAAGGTCCCAGCACAGACCCCTGTGGGACTCCGCTCAATACGGGTCTCCAAGTAGACTTATTTCCATTTAGATGAACTCTGGCTGAGAAACAGAAAACATTCTTCTATCCCATCAGCTACATAACCTCCTATACCATGGGCTCTAACTTTTACCAACAATCTTGATGATGAATCTGTGAAATGACAAATTTTGAGGTATTCCTGTATTGTCAATAGTTGTGAAATTATAAAAAATCAGTTTTAAGGCATTTTAAATAGACAAGTACTACCACTGCACAAAGCATGAAAAGTAGCAGAAAAAAAAAAACAAGAATTATCACCAAATAATGCAGAAAAAAACAATTATCACCAATTAAATAACTAAGGTTAAATTGAATGACTGGTTAGGTCAATTGAATGGCCAGTTAGGTCAACTGTACACCCTTAATGATTGGTTAGGTTAAGTCATGATATTTTTGTTAAAACTAATGAAAATATCATGACAACCTAACCAATCATCAAAGGCATACAGATGACCTAATCAGGTATTCAATTGACTGGGGGCAACTCACAAGTAGATAGATCACAGCACTGCATTATCACATGCTCACAGTAAAAAAAAAAATTTAAAATAATGAACTTTGATATAATTAAGATTGCAAGTTTCGCACACCATGTTGGAATCTAGACTGAGAAATGGTGTGATTTTAAACCTGGGAAAGAGCCACGTTTAAATTTTATTGGCTGGATGACATCATGAGAGCGTGTGTTGCTTGGTGATTAGTTGATGTCTGCCATGTTGATCATGGCAGTGATAGCGGCAAATTCAAATTTTTTCTAAATTTCCTTAAACTTCTTCATGAAATGATATTTCCCAAGTATATAATTAATTGTAATGTGATTTACATATATTTCTAAAGTAAAAAAGGGTACAGTAGTGCATGTTTATAAAAGCCATGATGCCCCTTAGCTACATAATAGCCCTTCATGTTTTCCAAATGTAATGTAGTGTAGAAAAGAAGCAGGGCTGTGGAGTCGATGATAAAATTTGCTGACTCCAACTCCAAAAATTTTAACATTCCAACTCCGACTCCAGAAATCTGACTTGCATAATTCCGACTCCGACAGAATGTTAAGGCCAAATTGATTACAATTAGCTTTATTGGGCCAATGGAGATTCATAAACAAGGCATTTCATCACCACCACATGACTCATCAGGTTACTTAGTGGCTATAACTATGCCTTAATGCCTTTTTTCTCTTTATTCAAAATTACAATAAATCCCAAAATACAAACTGATTGCAGCTTAAACAAAATAAGATTATTATTGGTTTAGCAAATTAATAAGATGTTTTTGTATTATTATAAACATCCGTAACAAAATGTACTAACCTAAACTGAATTTGTTCTTAAAAAAAGGATCGCTTCCATTAAATCTTCTTTCAGTGATGCTTATCAAAATTATCAAATTGAAATCTAAAAATCTGAAAAAGATTTAGGGTTACTAATACAAATTTTTTAATTTCCTTATTATTAATTATGTTAATTAATTAATTATAATCCTTATTAATTATAAGCAACTATATTTATATATTTATATATTATATATTATACAGGGTGTACATAAAGTCAAGATCTATTTTTGTGAAATAATATTTTTTCTATTTTTCTTTTCAGAAGCCCTTAGAATGAATACAGAAGAGCGTGTGGCAATAGTAATTTGGCGAATCGCGGGAAAGAAATACAATGACATCAGAGAGAAGTTTAGGAGATTTCATAAGCCAGGGCCAATAGACAAGACAATACAAAAATTGGTGAACAAATTTAAACGAACAGGATCTGTAAATGATGAAGCAAGATCAGGATGACCGTGTATGTCAGATCTTACTGTGAATGCAGTACGCAGAATTATCACTGAGGAGCCACGTACGTCCGTTCGTGCTGCATCACACAGACTCAGCCTCCCAACGTCATCTGTGCACAAAATTCTGAAAGTTAATTTGCAGAAGAAAAGCTATCATTTGCAGGTTTTACATGATTTACATGAAGATTTCCCTCGATGAAGTGTTGTGTGTGCTGATCTCGTAGAACAAATCTGGAGTGATAATTTAATGGACAACATTCTCTTTAGTGATGAAGCCACTTTCCATACGTGTGGAAAAGTAAATCGCCATAACTGTCGAATTTGGGCAGATGAAAGACCAAATGATTTCATCCAAAATTGGGAAAGAGACTCGCCTAAAGTTAATGTCTGGATGGGTTTAACAAAATCTAAGGTTTATGGTCCTTTTTTCTTTGCTGAAGCTACAGTTACGGGGCTTATTTATCTGGACATGTTGCAGCAATTCCTTGAACCTCAGCTGATTGGGGATAGGATTGTTAGTACCATCGTCTATCAACATGATGGTGCTCCTTGTCACTATGCCAAAATTGTTCAGGATTATCTAAATAGACATTTTCCAAATCGCTGGATCGGAGGCGGAAGCAACAGACCTTGGCCAGCGAGATCACCAGATTTAACCCCTTTAGATTTCTTCGCATGGGGCTTTATCAAATCGCACGTCTATCAAACGAAGATTACGAGTCTTGAAAACTTATGTATACGAACTACTGCAGATAACATAACCCGCAAATGCTCCAGAATGTGTTTAGAAATGCTGTGGAACGATTTGAGCTGTGCAGGGATACTGATGGGCATCACATCGAATCCTACTCTTAATTATTTAATAAATGTTACCACTATCATTTTATGATTGAATTCCATATAAGTTCCAAGTGCTTCACAAAAATAGATCCTGACTTTATGTACACCCTGTATATTATTTATATATTATATATTATTTATATATTATATTATATATTAAAATACTAGGTTAAATCTATTTTATTCATAAAATTGAGCTAGGCCTAGCCCTAGGCTGCTATAGTTATAATTGAAGGATTTGCACCGACTCCGACTCCATCCAACTATGCACTTCCGACTCCACTCAAAATTGACCGACTCCACGAATTATAGAATAACACTATAATTGATAAAAATATCCAATGCTTTATCTTTGTCTAGGGCACATGATGAATCAAGTTCTCAAAGTTGAAACCATATGAATGGCACATCATAATTCTATCACAAACATGACCAAACTGAATCTAATTAGAAAAAAAAAAATAGCCAGAATAGAAACCAACAAACTAATTGTCGCAGAGTAACATGTCATACCACCGTGACTACAAATGCACTAAATATATATATTTATATTATTATTTTCTATAATAGTTTGCATAAAAAATGAGTAAAAAATTTGAATTAAAGTGACTAAAACTACCTCATAAAAATTTTTGATTTATAGGTCTAGCCCATGTCATTTAAAATATATTAACCCTAGCTAGGTCAACTGTACGCCCTTGACAGTTGGTTAGGTTGGTATGTTATTTTCGTTAAAACTAATGAAAATAACATAACAACAACCAATTGTGAAGAGCATACAGTTGATCTAACTGGTCCTTCAATGGTGAACATTGGAATAACATTGAAGGCTTGGTTAGGTCAACTGTATACCTTTTTTTTTTTGGTGAGTGTTATTCCAGGGCTGTGGAGTGAGTCGGCACATAAAAAACCGACTCCGACTCCTCAATTTTTTGTCTATCCGACTCCGACTCCAAAGGTATATTAATTCTAAATCTGCTATGATGATAATTACACAAGAGGCATTTCATCACCACCACGTGAAGCATCATCATCTGTGGTCATTGTTACGGTAACTTTGTCTGTAGTAAAGAATCTTGTAAGTAGTGCTTGTCGTTCAGTAGATTTCTGATCTTTTGTTAACTTTGAAGTAGTTGGAAGGTTTTTATTACTATCTTTCTCAATGACAACTTCTAAAATTTTGGGATGGAAACACTGCAAATGTGGTGACTACATAGTGGCTCTCTCTTGGGAGGCACTGAGAGCCCCAGCACACCTAAAGCAAAGGTACCCCTATGTAATTTCTTTATTTATGGTCAGATTTTTATGAAATTTTTAATATAGAGGTTTTGAGGTAGACATCAGAATAACACAAGGCTGTGGAGTCGGAGTCAGAGAGTCGGAGTCAATTTTGGTGGTGCTGGAGTCGGAAAAAATGTACCGACTCCGACCTCAATATAAATTTTAATAAAATATGTTTTTGTGTGTGATATCACTAGCAGCTATGGTGATTAAACCACTTAAATAATAAACACAATGTTTTCCATTTCAGACACTAATGCCATTAATTCATTTTTTCTTTTCGGATAATATTTTTTATTTTTAATGCTTATTTAATTTTGAGTTCTTTCTAAATTTCATAAGTTTTTAACTTTCAAGTCTAAAACCCCTTTCACAATGGCAAAGACACTTCCAACAAAGTCTGCAGTTTTTTAATATTTTACAATAACCACAGATGGGAAACATTTCGTGTGTCAGTGTATGATAGAAGATGATGATGATGAAAAATTATGTGAAGCAAAAAACAGTGGTTTTACTGGCTCTCATAAAAATGCACCAACCAGAGCATCAAATTTGAAAAGACATTTGCAGTATTTCCATCCCAAAATTTTAGAAGTTGTCATTGAGAAAGATAGTAATAAAAACCTTCCAACTACTTCAAAGTTAACAAAAGATCAGAAATCTACTGAATAACAAGCACTACTTACAAGATTCTTTACTACAGACAAAGTTACCGTAACAATGACCACAGATGATGATGCTTCACGTGGTGGTGATGAAATGCCTCTTGTGTAATTATCATCATAGCAGATTTAGAATTAATATACCTTTGGAGTCAGAGTCGGATAGACAAAAAATTGAGGAGTCGGAGTCAGTTTTTTATGTGCCGACTCCCTCCACAGCCCTGGAATAACACGCACCAAAAAAAAAAAAAAAGGTATACAATTGACCTAACCAAGCCTTCAATGTTATTCCAATGTTCACCATTGAAGGACCAGTTAGATCAACTGTATGCTCTTCACAATTGGTGGTTGTTGTCATTTTCATTAGTTTTAACAAAAATAACATACCAACCTAACCAACTGTCAAGGGCGTACAGTTGACCTAGCTAGGGTTAATATATTTTAAATGACATGGGCTAGACCTATAAATCAAAAATTTTTATGAGGTAGTTTTAGTCACTTTAATTCAAATTTTTTACTCATTTTTTATGCAAACTATTATAGAAAACAATAATAATATAAATATATATATTTAGTGCATTTGTAGTCACGGGTGGTATGACATGTTACTCTGCGACAATTAGTTTGTTGGTTTCTATTCTGGCTATTTTTTTTTTTTCTAATTAGATTCAGTTTGGTCATGTTTGTGATAGAATTATGATGTGCCATTCATATGGTTTCAACTTTGAGAACTTGATTCATCATGTGCCCTAGACAAAGATAAAGCATTGGATATTTTTATCAATTATAGTGTTATTCTTTCATCCTTAGGTTAATTGAATACCCTTGATGATTAGTTAGGTTAAGTCGTGATATTTTCGTTAGTTTAAATAAAAATGATAAGAGCAAACTTTTCTGGTTAATTTTGAGGTGTTTTGCACGTTTCCTGTAGCAATGCTTCCTGTAGCAATGCGTCATTTACGAGATCTGATAACATGAACATATGTTTTAATCAGGGTTGTGGAGTTGGAGTCGTGGAGTCGGAGTCGTGGAGTCGCACGTTTCAGGGCGGAGTCAGAGTCGGTAAAAAACTTCCGACTCCGACTCCAATTTCTGTGTCCTGTGTCACCCTTAATTTCTAAATCCTAAATACTAACATTTAGGTTATTTAGTTTTTTGGGTCAATAAACCTTATTCATTGATAGCCCCTAGATTAAGTTTTTTTAATATTTTTTTTTTATATTTTCAGAATATACAATTAATATTTATTTAAATATAAAATATAAAATTTCACACTTAGTATGGTGGTGATGAAATGTCTTATTATTATGATAATTATAGAGTGAAACACTAGAGGAGTCGGAGTCGTATATTTAAAATATGAGGAGTCAGAATCGGATTTTTAGATTTTTTACAATGTGTGGAGTCGGAGTCGAATTTTTACAATATGTGGAGTCGGAAAATTTTGGACCGACTCCACAACCCTGGTTTTAATGTATAAAATAGTCAAAAATATATTTTTCAAGTGTATTTTGGTGTGCTTTGTTCGAATATGACCATTTCTTGTGCAAATGAACAGAAATACAATTGTCACTGCATGGCCCAAACACATATTTCTGTTCATTTACACAAGAAATGAAAGTCATATTTGAACAGAGCACACCAAAATACACTAGCAAAATATATTTTTCATTTCAACTTCAGGCCATGTCATTTGCGACATAATTACCCTAACCAGGCCTTCAATGTTATTCTGATGTTCGCCATTGAAGGCCCAGTTAGATCAACTGTATGCTCTTGACAATTGGTTGTGTTATTTTCGTTAGTTTTAACGAAAATAACACGACAACCTAACCAATTGTCAAGGGCATACAGTTGACCTAACCAGGCCTTCAATGGCGAACATCAGAATAACATTGAAGGGCCGGTTGGTATTTGAAAACCTCTATATTGAAAATTTCATAAAAATCTGACCATAAAGAAATAAATTACACAAGGGTTGCTTTTGCTTTAGGTGCGCCGAGCTGAGCGGACTTTGTGGGAGCAGCACACCCTTGAGGCATAAGCGCTTCAGGGTAACCTAAGCTAAATTGAATCTGACCATAAAATGCATGATTATCGTAAATAGGGTATATTCTTAAGTTTTGTAGGTCACTTTGGTAGCTCTGTAGTTTTGTTAATTTGCTGACTTAGATTGACATTTTGCACAATTTCTATTATAAAATACAGCTTATGACTTGGATAAGCTCGAAAGGCCCAACCGGTTTCATATTTTCGAAATGAAAGAAACCAACAAAGCCTCAATTTCACCAAATTGTTGTGCTCAGTCAGCTGACCGAAGTATAGTAATACTATATAAATCACTGAATTAACATAAGGTTTACTCAGCGACCAAGTCTTGTTAGGAACATTCATGAGAAACAATCAACCTTTAAATCACACCAAAATTACACTTGCGATACTTGCAAAATACTGGTACTAATGATTTAAGACTCATTACAAATCTCTTCACCATCCTTTATAACAGTGTACACGATCGACTGTGGTCAGTGTGGTGTGATGTGATAAAATGTCGGAGGTCTAGCCTTTTCAACGGCACCTCCTGATGTCTTCATCCTCTGTGCTGGGCTTTAACCATTTGATATCGTATTTTCCAGAATTTATGTATTCTGTTTTTTTGTCGTCTATATTTTCCTTCCTAAAGATAAACCCCCAAATAATTTCCTCCTTCTCTGCCATGAAAGGCTGTTGTAATTCGATGGCTTTTACTCTCTCCTCCCTGTAGGCACTACATTCCAACAAGAAATGCTCCAGGTCTTCTTTTTCGTATGCACACATGGGGCATTTGGTGTCCCCTCCTGTAAATCTATTTCTGTCATTAAGTTCTAAATTATTTGCCCTACATCTGTACACTATGGGTGAGGCTCGGGTGTTATCATATATATCCTCCGTGTCGCCAATGTTTCTTTTCCATTTCCTATATATTTTTAAACTTTCCTTTCCATCCATATCTTTCCTCCAGTGGTCTTCATCCCAGCTACGTAGTTTCTTCGCCAGTTCCTTTTTTTTTGCAATCTTTTAGGTATTTTATATTTATTCTCAACTCACTCGTATATCCCTCAACCTCCTTCGTCCACTTCCCTCTTGTTTCTTCTTTTACTTTTCTAAATATTTCACCTACCAAACTGCCTGTCATTTTCAAGATACTTTTTACATAGTTGAGCTTTCCTTTCATTCTACAGATCTACAGAAGCTAAGGCTAACAAAGACCCTAAGATCCACTCTAAGGTTAGTCCGAGAGAAAGGAAAGAGTAGGGGGTTAAGAGAAGAGAATAAGGGGTTAAGTAAGTAGCAACACCTATCATTCGTCGGTTAACATTCATTCAGAAAAAGAGAAAAAAGACTGAGCATCATCATCCGCCGGCCACTGCCGACAAGTCGGAACAATAGTCGAAGAGAATAGGAAAGGGGTGAAAGATGAAAAGAAGTGAAATAAGAACACTTACAAACCATGCAAACACAGTCTTAACTCACAGTCATATCATGCAAACTACAAACATGCAAGTAGAGTTACAGACATGCAAGTAAGGAGAGGATAAGAAAAAAAAAAGTAGGTAAAGTTAAACAAAAAGTGAGTTAGTTTACTCTACGAGCTACATCTACGTTCATGTTAGTCTAATTTTTTTTTTTTATTGCTGGCATCACACGCTGGCATGTCACAAGCTGGCATTAATCGCCAACAGACTCATCCTCGACACCACCCTCGGAGCTCCTGTTACTAATTGTTTTTTTTATTTTAAACAACGTTAATATTTTAAAATGCCTATCTAAACGGTTCTTAAACATATTAACGCTGGTAGAGTGAACGGCTGACGCGGGAAGATTATTCCATTTGTCAATTACTTTAAACGTAAAGAAGTTTTTAGCGATATTAGTAATGAAACGTCTGCCTGGCAACTTAAATCCGTTATTACGAGTATTGCTATTATTGAAAGTGAACAGTTTGTCAAAATTTACGTTGTCGATGTTATTAACGATTTTGAAAACTTCAATAAGCTCCCCCCTTAATCTCCTAGTTTCGAATGAATGCAAGTCTAACTCTTTTATCCTATCTTCATAAGGCTTGTTGCGCAATGACAGAATTAGTTTCGTGGCACGACGCTGAACCCTTTCTAACCCATCAATATCCTCGCGCAAATACGGACACCAAAACTGAACGGCATATTCTAAATATGAGGCCTGACTAGGGACTTATAAAGGGGCAATATAATATCCTTCGATTTGAATGCAAAATTACGCGCTATGAAGCTTAACATCCTATTAGCTTTTGCACAAGACTCCAGGCACTGGTTCCTAACTTTTAAATCCTTAGATACGCGTACGCCTAAATCTACTTCCTCGTCAACGCTTGTTAGAAAATCTAGAAGAGGAAGAACCATTGTTGTCCCAAGGCGATATGATGACTAAGCTGATTGATGCAGCATTGCTTGTATATATTAAGTTAAGGTGTATATATATCCATCTCATAATTGTAAGGTTAGTGACAAATTCACTTAATTTAGAGCTAGCAGTTTTGGGCTCTTGTGGCATCATTGTTTGGGCACTCTGGTGGCATCATTTTGGGGCGCTGCGCGTCCTTTCTACTCGTTTGTGGAATGTCGTACGTACAGGGTGTGGTCTTACAGAGAGCTCTCTTGCATTTCAGTTTGGTTGTTTAGATACAAGATTGTTGCATCGTGCAATAGTCCAGGTTGCGTTGTTGTTGCAAGGTTGAGAAAGGAGACCATAAATAGTGCCCCTTTTGTTTTTATCTTAAATTCATGCAACTGAGGCCTAAGGTAGGCCCACATCGAGTCAGCAACCCTGAGGTAGGACCTAATAAGATCTCATGTCCGTAAGTTTTAATTTTAGCTTAACTTGGGCTGTAGGTAGAACTGGCCCTTTAGAATGTGGCCGTTCACGGCTCAGCTGGGATTTTGAACCCAACAAATAAATAAAATAACATGGTCCTTCAGAACCGGATTCTAGCCCAAGACTGAGTCAGTGACTATTTTCGGCAAAGTTCTGATTGAGCAAATTGTAGCCCAAGTTAGGCCTAGACGGGTTGAGCATTATGAATTAAGGTCCCAGGGTAGAAAGTTTGGTCGCCCAATTGCGAAACTTGGCCACTCGTCTGTCGTTGTTTTGGCCTACATTTTTACGGTTTGGTTAATTTTGGTTTATTATTGAATTAAGGTCCCAGGGTAGAAAGTTTGGTCGCCCAATTGCAAAACTTGGCCACTCGTCTGTCGTTGTTTTTGGCCTACATTTTTACCGGTTTGGTTAATTTTGGTTTATTATTGAATTAAGGTCCCAGGGTAGAAAGTTTGGTTGCCCAATTGCGAAACTTGGCCACTTGTCTGTCGTTGTTTTTGGCCTACATTTTTACCGGTTTGGTTAATTTGTTTATATTCGTAGGCGAAGGTTGCAGACTTCGGTGAGCCAGTTACTTGGGTGGAAAATTTGGTATTCCATATTGGTGGTTGGTTAGTACCCCCCAGCAATTCAGTTTATTTGAAAAAAGTAAAATTTGCGTTTGATCAGTTTGGTTAAGTATTTTTGCCAATTCAGCTCATTTGGCATTGAGCCCAATTGTTGTTTGCATTGAAGATGAGTGCATCTGAATTGAACAAATTTATGAAAAGGAGAAGCGCCAACAAAGGTCTAATTACAAAGGCCATTGCCACTATAGATTCTGCCATAGAGCAAGAGGATTTACGCTTCGTGACTGCGCAGATTTCCGTATTAGAAACTAAAAAGGTTGCTCTAAGTGAAGTAAATGTTAAAATTGAGGCTCTTATAGAAGAGGATGAAATAGAAAATAACATAATTTACTTTGAAGAGACTATTGATGATATAATTAAAGTATGCCACCGAGCAAAGGAGTTTAGCAGCTCAGTACAGTTAGAGACCACGTCTAATAATGAAACACAACACTCAACAAATGGTGTGTGTGAAGTTAAGGTTAACAGGTCTACAGTTCAATTACCGAGGCTTGTACTCAAAACATTTTCTGGGAGTATTCAGGAATGGCAAGGATGGGCAGACAGTTTTCAATCAACAGTTCATTCTAGTCAAGTGTTAAGTGCGGTGGAGAAGTTTAATTATTTGCAGTCCATTTTGGAAGGGGAGGCAGCAAAGACTATAGCAGGATTAGCATTAACAGAGGCTAATTATAATGTGGCTTGGGATATATTAAAGAAACGGTTTGGTAAGCCAGAGATCTTAATTAAAAGCCACCTCCGTGAACTTTTAGCTATACCTCCTGTTAATAATCCTAATAGTGTCAAGGAGTTACGGCAGTTATATGATGAATTTGAAGTTAGAATTAGGTCCTTGGACAACTTGGGTGTAGGAATGGAAAGGTATGGTATAATGTTGGTTACTATACTGGAGTCTAAATTGCCTAGCTCAATTTTGTTTGAATTAAGTAGGGGACACTCTACAGAACATGTGTACATCCCCCTTCAGCAGATCTTGTCTTTTAGGCACAGAATTAGCAAGACGAGAGGGAATTGAGTTTGCACAGTGGGATGTTAAACAAGGGGACAAAGGCAGGCACAGCACCAAAGTTTCTACAAAAAGGAATAGCCCAGGTACAGTGTCAGCTCTACATGCATCCTCTGAGAATAAATTAAAGGGAATCAAGGAATGCATATTTTGCGAAGGCAACCACAAGTCATATAAATGTGAGGTGGCTGAGGCTTTACCTTTGAGGAAAGAAAGGACAGGGTAACTAAGTCCACAGCATGTTTTTAAATGTTTTGAAAGGTCACAGAGCAAGGTTTTGTAAGTTTAAAATTTGTGCAAAAAATGTCATGGTAGGCATCAGCCATTGTGTGAAAACACTCCTAGTAGGCCTACCCCAGAAGTAGAGACATCAGTGGCACATGCCACTGCTATGCAAGGGAGTAGAAGTAAAGGGGATTATTGCAAACAACTGCAGCCTTATTAATTGGGAATGAGGGAGAAGCTACTGTAAGAGTGTTGTTTGATAGTGGTAGCCAGTGTAGTTTTATTAAGACCAGAATTTCTAGAAAATTGAAGTTTAAAGAACTTAAGAGGGAAAATTTAAGAATTTCTGGGTTGGGGGTTCCGTTCAAAACCGAACCAAATTTAAGAAGGTAGAAGTTGGTTAAGGGGTTGTTACCGCAAAGTCCCACTATCAAGGTCCAAGCTGTAGAGATTGAGGAACTTTGTGCTCCAGTCACTACTTGTTTAGATATGGCATGTGTCCAAGAATTGCGAGTTAAAGGAATTAATTTAGGCAATAATAAGTTTGAAGGAACAGAAGATATTAGTCTTTCGATTGGAGCTGACTATTATTGGGACTTCATCACTGGTAATATTGTTCGCACATCTCGAGGTCCGGCAGCTATTGAAAGTAAGCTAGGCTGGATGCTACATGGTAGTTATTGCAATGAAAAGGAAATTAAGGCTCTTTGTTAAGATTGAGGAGAACAGCCATGGTTTAGAAAGGCATTTGAAAGCGTTTTGGGAACATGAATCCATTGGCATAAACGACAAACAGGCAAGTACAGTGAACAATGATGTTTTAGAGCAATTTGAAAAAGGGATTGGGTTTAGAGATGGTTGCTATGAAGTTGTCCTCCCTTGGAAGGATTCTTGCAAACCCGGTTCAAACCTTCAGCTAGCTAATCGGAGGTTGGAGACTTCATTGTACAGGCTACGAAAAAATGAGGAGTTATTAATTGAATAAAATGAGGCCATCCTAAGCTATGTAAGGGAGGGCTATGCTGAAAGGGTGCAAGGTGAGCTGGTGAGCCAGGAGGCACATTATCTGCCACACCATGCAGTGGTACGGCGAGACAAACCTACCACCAAACTGAGGGTAGTTTTTGATGGCTCAGCCAAGGACAAAGGTGGTGTGTCCTTGAATGACTGTTTGGATGCTGGGCCAAATTTAAATGCAGATTTATTTTCCTTGTTACTGAGATTCAGGTTTGGTAGAGTAGCATTGACTACAGATGTGAAGCAAGCCTTTTTGCGGATAAAGTTAAAACCAGAGGACGGAGATGCAGTAAGGTATCTGTGGGTGGATACGAAAGACTTGTTGGAAAATGAACCTAAAGTTCAAGCATATAGAATGAAGTCAGTGCTGTTTGGCCTCAGCTCTAGTCCATTTCTGTTGGCAGCTACTATGCAGTACCATTTTAAGAAATATTCTGAAGTCTATCCTAACACTATTGAACACATAAGGAAAAATTTTTATGTTGATGATTTGCTGTGTTCAGTGGATAATACAGAAATGGCTAAACAGATATTCATGGAGGCTAGAGATATAATGAGGGAGGCTGGCATGGAGCTTAGAAAATGGCAGACCAATCATTCTCAATTACAAGAGTTTATGAGTCAGTCCTGTGTAGTACCTGATGCAGCAGAAAGTATTGAAGAGTCTGGTATTAAGGAGTTGTGGGCAATAGACGCAAAAGTGCTAGGCATTGTCTGGCAGCAAGGAGATGATTTGTTTACCTTCAATGGGAAATCTTTAGTAGAGCTGGCTGAGAATGAGACAAGGTGGACAAAACGTACAGCTCTTAGTTTGGCTTCAAAGGTCTTTGATCCTCTTGGATTCCTGGCTCCATTTGTGATAAAGTCAAAAATTTGGTTTCAGAGCCTCTGGGAAATTGGACTTGGTTGGGACCAAGAGTTACCTGATCATATGGTGGTAAGGTGGAAATATTGGTTCAAAGAATTGGCACATCTTGGAGACATTGAAATCCCAAGATGGTACTTTGGAGAGTTGAACCAGAGTCCAGACAATTTGGAGCTGCACATCTTTTGTGATGCAAGTGAAGAAGCCTAGGCAACTTGTATTTATATAAGAGGCGCATTGCAAGAGGAAGTAAGTTGCAGGTTGGTTGCTGCAAAGAGCAGAGTAGCACCTTTGAAAAGGCTTTCTGTTCCAAGGTTGGAATTGATGGGTGCAGTTATTGCTAGTCGGCTTGCAGTTACAGTGCAAAAGTCTTTGGCCCTCTATGAAATTCCGAGCTATTATTGGACAGACTCCACTATAGTTTGGCACTGGTTAAGAAGCCAGGCAAGGAAATGGAAATCATTTGTTGCCAATAGGGTGGAGGAAATTCAAGCGCACACAGATCCCAAGCAATGGAAGCATTGTCCAGGCACCCAAAACCCTACTGATTTACCAACACGAGGAATTTCAGTGAAAGATCTTGCACAGTCAAGTTTGTGGTGGAATGGGCCAGAGTGGCTAAAACTTGGAAGTAAAAACTGGCCTTCTAATCAGTCTATTGTAGGAGAATGCCAGGCTGAAGAAGCATGGGTGAGTGAGGTGAGAAAATGCACTGTGAACAGTTGTCAAGTTATGCAGCAGGACCCCATATTGAGGCTTGAGGACATTAGCAGTCTGAAAAGGTTGTTAAGAGTGACAGCATGGGTATATAGATTTACCACCAATATTAAGGGAGAAACAAGAAGGGAAGGAATTCTGAACAGTAAGGAGATTCAGCAAGCCAGGAAATACTGGGTGGTATATGTGCAGAAGGAAAAATTTGGTGAAGAGAGGGAATTGCTCACCAGCCGTCCATTACAGGTTCTACCAACACATTCTGCTCTCAAGGGTTTGGATGTGTTTCTGGATCAGGATTTATTGAGAGTAGGAGGTAGACTACAGTTTTCTGGGCTTCCAGAGGAGAAAAGACAACCAATTTTGTTACCTTCTGGGGGGCACTTTGTGGACCTTTTGATCCTGGATACTCATCATAAGCTGTTACATGCTGGAGTTAGAGAAGTGATAATAGAGATCAGACAACAGTTTTGGATTCCCAAAATTAGACAAGTAGTAAAAAAGGTCTTGCATAAATGTGTGGTTTGCAAGCGTTGGAGTGCAAAGCCTTATTATGAAAAGGTGGCTCCACTTCCAAGAGAACGGTGTGTCTATACTGCCCCATTTGATGTAGTGGGAGTAGACTTCGCAGGTCCAGTCTATGTGTATGAGCAAGGGGAGTCTAACAAAGGTTATATATGTCTTTTCACATGTGCTACCACCAGAGCAATCCATTTGGAGTTGGTAAGCAATTTAAGTAGTGATGTATTTATTTTGGCCTTTAAAAGGTTTGTGAACAGAAGGGGTTTCCCAAATAAAATCATATCGGATAATGCAAAAACCTTCAAAAAGGCTGCAAAGGAACTCCAAGAAGTTTGGTCCTTGCTAAAAGAGGAAGGATTCCAATCCTACTTTTCACACCAAGGGGTACAGTGGGAGTTTATTGTTGAGAGAGCACCATGGTGGGGCGGATTTTGGGAAAGGCTAGTGAGAAGTGTAAAGTTTCCATTAAAGAAACTTTAAGCTAATGCTCATTTGAGGAAAGAAGAATTCTGCACCGTTTTATGTGAAGTAGAAGCAATGGTGAACAGTATGCCTATCACTTTTGTTTATAACAGAATGCGGGATGCAGAGCCATTGACACCAAATCATTTTCTTTGTGGTAAACGATTAACATCAACCCCCAATGGGCCAGAAGATTTGCAGCCTATCCAGAGCACTCAAGGGGAGTTAACCAGACGGTTCAGGTACCTTGAAGGGCTACAAGATCAGTTATGGAAGAGGTGGCAGATGGAATACTTGCCAGAACTCAATTATTACCCATCAGGCAAGGTAAAGGGCTCCAATGCAAATTGTATCAAGGTGGGAGAAGTGGCAATGATTGGGGATGAAAGACCAAGGCATTGCTGGAAGCTTGGCATAATTGAAGGGTTGTTTGTTGGCAAAGACAATTTAGTTAGGTCTGCACTGGTAAAGACTTCAGGAGGAAAGTTAAAGAGACCTATACAAAAACTCTATGCTTTAGAAATCAGCAAAAACAGATAGTCAAGATGAAACATTTGAGTTACAGCCTCATGGAGAGGGCTTGGCTAACCTTGCAGAAGGTAATGACAACAATGCCTCTTCGGTGGGGAGTGTTCGAAAATCTAGAAGAGGAAGAACCATTGTTGTCCCAAGGCGATATGATGACTAAGCTGATTGATGCAGCATTGCTTGTATATATTAAGTTAAGGTGTATATATATCCATCTCATAATTGTAAGGTTAGTGACAAATTCACTTAATTTAGAGCTAGCAGTTTTGGGCTCTTGTGGCATCATTGTTTGGGCACTCTGGTGGCATCATTTTGGGGCGCTGCGCGTCCTTTCTACTCGTTTGTGGAATGTCGTACGTACAGGGTGTGGTCTTATAGAGAGCTCTCTTGCAATTCAGTTTGGTTGTTTAGATACAAGATTGTTGCATCGTGCAAAAGTCCAGGTTGCGTTGTTGTTGCAATGTTGAGAAAGAAGACCATAAATAGTGCCCCTTTTGTTTTTATCTTAAATTCATGCAACTGAGGCCTAAGGTAGGCCCACATCGAGTCAGCAACCCTGAGGTAGGACCTAATAGGATCTCAAGTCCGTAAGTTTTAATTTTACCTTAACTTGGGCTGTAGGTAGAACTGGGCCTTTAGAACTTGGCCGTTCACGGTTCAGCTGGGATTTTGAACCCAGCAAATAAATAAAATAACGCTCGCTAACTCTCTATCATCTATCGCGTACGTGTAATTATTGTTACGAGAACCTACATGCAAAACTTTACATTTGTCTATGTTAAATTGCATCTGCCACTTATCCGTCCACTCCATAATCCTATTTACATTGTCTTGGAGCCTATTTCTATCGTCCTCGTTAACAACCTTACCGCCTATTTTAGTATCGTCCGCGAATTTTGACATGTTACTAGTCAATCCTACATCTGTGTCGTTAATGTAAATAACGAATTGCAATGGGCCTAACACTGAACCCTGTGGGACACCACTACTTACATCCAACCACCCCGATTCACTACCATTAACAACGACCCTCTGTCTCCGAGCACGAAGCCATTCCTGTAACCAGTTAGCTACCTGACCGCGTATACGGTGCGCTTTAACCTTCGCAATTAATCTTCTATGCGGAACTGTATCGAATGCCTTTTTAAAATCTAAATAAATAACGTCAGCCGCTCTATGCCTATCGTATTCGCGCACTATTTTGTTATAAAATTCTAACAAATTAGTTAAACAAGATCTATGGCGTCGAAACCCATGCTGACTACTATTAATCAAATCTCGACTTTCTAAGTGATCGATGATACGAACCCTAACTGCGGATTCCAAAAGTTTACCGACAATTGAAGTTAAGCTAATGGGCCTATAATTGCTAGCTACTGTGCGGTCGCCTTTTTTAAAAATGGGCGTGACGTTGGCTAATTTGAAGTCTTCAGGAATAATCCCCGTTTCGAGTGACTGATTAAAAATCTTCGTTAAGGGGCCTACGATAACGTCTTTCAAATCTTTCAAATGTCTGGGATAAAAAGCGTCAGGGCCTGGAGCCTTGCTAACTTTTAGCATATCGATATAAGGCGCAATCTCACCCTCGTAAACAGTTATTTCATCCAAAATAGTCTCGCTACTAAATGGAACGATATCGTCCACGTCGGGGACATTATTTACGTCTTCTCCGGTAAAAACTGTCGCAAAAAAAGTTATTGAAAATACCCGCCATCGCCTGAGCGTCAGAAGCCAAAGCGCCGTTAACATCCATTAGACGGCCTATGTTAGCTTTTATCGGCTTACGATTATTGACGTATTCAAAAAACTTTTTTGGATTATGTTTACTATCCGCAGCTATAAGTATCTCTAAATTACGCTTAGCATTCCTAACTGATCTTTTAACCTGACGTCTAAGCTCGATATATCTATTAAAGTTAGCTGCCGTGCCATTGCGCTTATTAAGTCTATACGCATGTTACGCTCGTTTATGAACTCGCCTATTTCCCTAGTCCACCACTTGGGCCTACCATGATTTCTAGCGCGCTTGGGCCTACGAGGAATAAACTCCCTTCCAATATTCATAAAACTTTCTTTAAACGCCTCCCAATGCAAATTTGTGTCATTACCCATAAATAAGTTATCCCTAGTCCACGGATCAAGTAAGGATAAGCACCCCCAGCCTTCTTTAATTAGCCTTATAAGGCTAACTAACGAAAATATCACGACCTAACCTAAGCAATCGTCAAGGGCGTACAGTTGACTTAACGATTGGTTAGGTTAGGTCGTGATATTTTCGTTAGTTAGCCTTATAAGGCTAATTAAAGAAGGCTGGGGGTGCTTATCTTTACTTGATCCCAGTCCACTACTCTCATCCTATCCGCAAAACTATCAAAATTAGCCCTACGAAAATCTGGGACTTCTATTACGTTACTATCCTCAGTGTTTTCTATCGATAACTTAAGCCTAAGAAGGCTAAGAATTTGATGATCACTACATCCTAAACTCTCGCCTACTTCTAACTAGCGACTATATTTTCGTCGTTCGTCATCACCAAATCTAAAATATTGTCACCGCACGTTGGTTCGGTAACTATCTGTCGTAAAAAATTATCCTCCATGAACTCAATCAATCTCAAACCCTCCTCATTACCAGTAAAAGTCTCGTAATTAACATTAGGGCAGTTAAAGTCTCCGACAATTATACTATTCCGATTGTCAATAAAGTTACCAATAAGTGAGTAAAATCTAGTATCGGTGTCGAAGGGTTGAACGGGAGGTCTATAAACAATAACAAAATTAAAACTAATACTACGCGCCCTAACTTCAACGCATATCGCATTAATTGCTGCCGGAAAATCTATCTTAACCTCAATAGCCCTAAGGGAATTACGAATGTACAGCAAAACGCGCTACCAAACCTATGTAACTTATCATTAGTAAAGAGTTTAAAACCCGGTATTTCAAATTCCCCAACAAGTCCCGAGTCACGGTATTTAACCACGTTTCAGTGATAGCAACTAAATTGTAGTTGCCGGAATAAATTATCGCCTTAAATTCGTTTAATTTATTTCTAATACTACGCGCATTACACTAAAAGACGTTTAAGTTATTTTTTACCACGGGCCGGCGTTTTAAACTATTTTTTACGTCCGGCCCGCGTTCCCCGGACCCACAACGTTTAAAGAAGGCTTCGACCTCTACAGCTTTCGCACGTTTTCGTCTATTGACCTACCTAGCCTAGCATTACCTATTTCATTAAAATGCACCCCCCATCTTTTATGAAAAGGCTAGGATCACTGAATTCTGACCCCAGCTTTACGAAGGGTACATTTTCCTCAACACAAATCTCTTCTAATTTAGTATTCAAAAATATCGTTTTAGACGTAATCCTAAGACCCAACCCGTGCCAAGAGATAATACCTAGAACTAAAGACCTATCTGACCTCGCCTTCAGGGACCTAATTAACCCCCTATATCTCTCCAAAAGGTCAGGCACTCTCGTATCGGGCCTATACGAGTCGTTGCCTCCTACCATCGTCACCAACATCGAGTGACGGGAGGCAACGTCAATCCTATCCACTTCATCTCTAACTCTGTCAACCCTGGCCCCTCCTCTTGGTTGGATGCCGTTCAACGAACTCTTTGTCCATGTGGCGCACTGAAGAGTCCCCAATTAAAATAGTTTCCCCCTCATTCACGTCCCTTTCCAAATGGGCGAAAGGGTTCGAAACCTCGATGGGGGGGGGGGTTCCTATCTCCTAACGTACGCGGCCTAGCTCCACCCTTAACTTCTCTAAATCCCTCCCCATCTACTACTCTCGGACCAACTTTAACCCCTTCCTCAACTCTATCCAACCTTCTCGACAAGCTACCTAAACTAGAAACTAGGTTACGCACCTAACCCTTCAAATTACTCACGTCTTCAACGTTAGTATTGGTTCGGCTTTCGTCAACCGTAGCCTTACCCCTGCCCTCATCAAGTGTTGCAAGTCTTTCCGTTACCTTACGTACACTGCGTTTTATGTCAACTATTTCCTCCATTAACTCGCAAAAGAAACAAACTGATCTCTCGGTAATCGCCATAGGACCGCCGTTATAATCTTTAAATTCCGAATACCACCGGTTTACCCTACACTTAACACACGACGCTTTCTGCGCCGGCATCGCGCAGTTAAAAATTAGTTTATAACGTCACAAGTTCAAATTAAATTAAGCCGGCGTGCTGTTTTACTCCCTCTATTAAACACCCAAATTAGAAGGGAAAAATCTATTCGGCGGTTATTCTGTTTACACCCGAAAGTGCATAAAGTATCAGTGAATCCGTGCATATAAATTATAAAGTGAAATCCATTAAAATAAAGAAAGTGCAATACAGTTTACATCATCTATCACCAGTTTTAACGTATATATTCAAAACGAAAAACGAAATAAGGTTGGGCATTCGTGAAAGTTTGAAATAAGGCAGGAAAAAGGTCATAAAAAAAGGTCAGAAACCTCTCGAAATACACCCGACCATCGAAACATCGAAAGAAAGGAAACAGAAACCAAAAATAAAAAAATAAATAAAAAATAAATAAATAAATAAATAAATAAATAAATAAAAAAAAAAAAAAATAAATAAATAATAAATAAATAATTTGGGTGGGCACGTTTCGTTATAGAAAATTATAGAAAATTACAAAATAAACAATAAACTTAAACCTTTGCAAAATATTTTAATATCTACGCTCCACACTAAAACCAGTATGCAAGTCAACATGGCAGAGGAAGGAAACAAAAACAGAAACCCATGCATAAAATGTGCATTAGACTGCAGCCTACATGCATTAAAATGTGATGAATGCAGACTATGGATACACTACAAATGTAGTGAACTACCTATTTATTTCCTACTCATCCTTCAAAATTCAAAAAGGAAATTCTCATGCTTTAAATGTGCTCGTCAAATTTGCGATGACTATGACAGACAATTTGAAGAGCTTGAAGTAGAAGTGGCAGGTGAGTTACAGGAGGAGGAAATTATCATTGCAAATGCAGAGCTTGCTGAAAAAGTGAGAAACCCTCAGGATGAGACCCTAGAGAGAGGGACACTGCAAGCAAAAAGGGCACCAAAAGAGACAAAACAAAAACAAGAACAGGAAATAGACATTAAGACCTTCAACAAAGTGAACAACCCCACTGTACATAGTCACCAAAAAGCCAAAAGTGAAAACAAGAAGCCAGTATGCAAGTATTACAGGAGGGGCTTGTGTAAATATGGACTTAAGGGAAGAGAATGCCCATTTGCTCACCCACCACTCTGCAAAAAATTTATACACGATGGGAATGGCATTTCTGGATGTAGATCCAATGCAAGATGTCCCTATTTTCATCCCCAAATTTGCCAGAGCTCATGGTGGGAAAGAAGTTGTTTTAAAGAGAACTGCAATCTGGCCCACCTGAAGGGAACAATCCGATTCCAACCACATCAAACTCAACGGAGAGAATACCAGGATAGTGAGCCTACTATCCCTCAGCACTATTTGGCCCAAGGGGTGCAAGAAAACCCAAGACCAAATACCATTCCTGCACCCAGATCTTATGCTGATGTAGCGGGTCCAGGTAAGCCCACTGGTGAAAATAGTACAGCAAGCAACCATGAAACCCCATTGGGGTTTTACCACCTCATAAAACAAATACAAGACATTCAAAGCTCACTTGGGCTCCTCATACAAAAGCAAACGAGAACCCCAGCAGGAACCCTTCAAATGCCCTATATGTGGGAGATGAAACAAATGGCTCCACAAATGTATCAATAATTTACTTAAACATCCAGGGCCTTTACCCAAACTCAAACCATACCAAAGTACCTTACCTAAAGAGCCTAGTGGAACACACTACTAGCACAGTTATAGCCCTCACAGAAACACACCTGAACCCCATGATCATGAGTAGTGAAATTGCAATCAAAGGGTACACCACCCATAGATGTGACAGAGAAGACCGTCTAAATGGTGGTGTCCTGATGTACATCCCTGAAAACATTCAAAGTGAACTGCTCATGGCATACTCAAATGGAGCCTGTGAACTCCTAATCATCATGCTCAGCATAAATAAAGAAGACATAATACTAGTGAATATCTATAGCCCCCCAGATAGCTCCCATCTAGAGCTCACTGAAGTTCTGGAAAAAATCAGGCAATGCCCAGCTATTGTAGACTCAACAAGAGACTTAATCATTACAGGAGACTTTAATCTCCCAAATTGCACCTGGAACCAATATGGTGGTATGAAATCAGGGACAAAAAGGTCCAAATCAAAACACCTGAATGAGTTTATGGAAAAACTGCTCCTAGTACAACATGTCCACTGCCCAACTAGAAAAAATAATATCCTAGATTTAGTGCTGACAAATAATGCAACTACAATTGACCACATTGTTATAACACCAACTATACACTCCGACCACAATGTCATGCACATATTCACAAACTTGTCCCTCCACAAATGTAAGCAAGACCCATGCCAAACGAACTTGCCATACTCTGACCTAAACCTGCACAAGTCAGACTGGACATCAATAAATAACTGTCTGGGAGAAATAAACTGGGAAGATGAATTAGAAAACCTAAAGCCAGAAGAATGCTGGAGTAGAATACAATACCTGCTGTCATCAGCATTATACAAACACACACCAAAGAAAAACGATAGTGCACAGAAGCACCGGACAAAAGAGCACAGATACAGAAGGACACTTATGAGAAAGAGAACAAAGCTATCTAAACAACTGACAAAGCAATTAAGTGATACAAGACATAGTAACATCCGGAATCAGATACTGATGTTAGAACTTAAAATAAAGGAGTCAACCATAAGAGAGAATATTGATAATGAACACAAAGCTATTGGCACTATAAAGGAAAATAGCAAATTCTTCTTTAGCTATGCTAAACGCAAAGCAGTTATCAAAACGAGCATTGGCCCATTGCTTGCTAAAGATGGACTAACTCTCACATCTAATACACAGGAAATGGAAAACATTCTACAATCTCAATATGCTTTAAGCTGGAGTACCCCTGTAGTAGCAAAGAAAATAAAAACTACAGCATTTTTGATAGAGAAGAAAATGACCAAGACAGACCATTATTGGAAGATATACAAATAACCACTAGAGATATACAACAGGCAATAACAGAGCTACCGGGGAGTTCAGCCCCTGGTCCAGATGGAATTGGAGCCAAGATTCTTAAGGAATGCAAACATACTTTATCTCTGCCTTTGAAAATCCTGTGGAGATCCTCACTAGACACCAGTAGAATACCACCAATCATGAAACAAGCAAATATTACCCCAATCTACAAAGGAGGCAAAAGAAAGGAAGCCAAGAACTATAGACCCATATCTTTGACTTCCCATATTATTAAAATATTTGAGAAAGTCCTGAAAAGGCACATTGTCAGTTTTATAGAAAATGAACATCTCTTAGAAGACTTTCAACATGGCTTCAGACACAAGAGATCCTGCCTTACTGAACTTATAGACCATTGCAATACAATCCTACAATATTTGGGAGAAAACCACAATGTTGATGTCATCTATCTAGACTTTGCAAAAGCTTTTGACAAGGTTGACCATGGTATATTATTCCATAAACTAAAAGAACTTGGTATTTGTGGAAAAATAGGAAAATGGATCCATGCCTTTCTCTCTGACAGAAAACAAATAACAACTGTAAATGGAGCAAGATCTATAGAAAAAGAAGTGATTAGTGGAGTGCCGCAAAGCACAGTACTAGGACCAATTCTATTCATTATAATGCTAAACAATATAAACTGTAACCTAGGAAGCTCTCTCCTGTCATTCGCAGATGATACCAGAATACTAAGACCAATTACAGAAAAAGAAGACTGTGTAGAGCTACAAAAAGATCTACAAACTATATATGCATGGGCAGATGCAAACAATATGGCCTTCAATGAAGACAAATTTGAACTAATTAAGTATGGACCAAATAAATACCTGAAAGAACAATTCAACTACACTGGACCCACAGGAAAAGATATTGCACAAACTGATCATGTCAGGGATCTAGGGATTATATTATCTGAAGATGCAACATTCAACAGGCACATTGACAAAGTAACCTCATCATGCAAACAACTAATAGGTTATATACTGAGGACATTCAGAACTAGGGACAGTATGACCATGCTTACCCTGTGGAAATCACTTGTCCTTCCACGCATTGACTACTGCTCCCAATTATGGTTTCCCCACAAACAGAATGAATTGCAAAAAATTGAGGGCCTACAAAGAACCTTTACCTCGTATATTAAACAACCTGATGGGCAACAGGTGAGTAAAAACAAATTAAACTACTGGGATAGGCTTAGAGGCCTCAACCTTTATTCCATAGAGAGAAGGTTTGAGAGATACATCCTAATCTACACCTGGAAAATTCTAGAAGGGCTTTTAGTTGCCCCCAATACTGAATCAATTGTGCCCACCTTAACAAGAACTGGTAGAATGTGTAAAAAATATCACCTCCCACCAAACAGTCTGAGAAGGATTCAAACTCTTCAATATAATAGTATCTCTAGGCAGGGTTCTCGCCTGTTTAACTCCTTGCCTCAGTACCTTAGAGATATAAGTGCAGTCCCAGTAGATACTTTTAAAAAACACTTGGACATGTTTCTAGCCAACATACCCGACCAACCCACAGTGTCAGGGTATTCCTCTGCCAGACCAGCCCCCACAAATTCAATAGGGGACCAAATCGTATGGCAGGAGCAAGAGGAAAGAAGGGTGGCGACCCCGTCGTGGCCCCGCCTCAGGAGGCGCTGAGCGGACTTAGTGGGAGCAGCGCACCCTTGAGGCAGAAGCGCTTTAAGGTAAATTTAAGGTAAGGTATGAAAACTTCTAAATCGCTAAAAACCACTCATATTCAATTACTTAACTATAACATTGTGAATATAAACGCAAATATAAAAAATTCAAAACTTTCCAAAAGTAAAATTCTTAGCAATATGCAAAAGTAGATGCAATATCAGAGATCTCAGGAAATGCGTCCGTTCAGTACAGATGTTCTCATTATTGATGCCCCTATTCTCCCCTCAAACCACTCACAGCCACACTACTTCCTGCTGATAGTATCGTTCTGTATACTCTATTCTCATATTTCTGTAGCTGTTGAATTTCTGTTTTGCTTAGTTCTATAATAGTTGTTCCATATAATATTGATGGCAGCGCCAAGCCTTTCCAGAAGGCCTTTCCCACAACCAGTTTATTACAACTCTTTTCTATTACTGAGTAGGTCATATTTGCCATTTTCTGTGCTTTTTGTAACATCAGTTCTTCTTGCTTTTGGAAACAGTTCCGTGTATTATTAATTGTTATGCCCAAATATTTTATTGTATCTACCACTTTAATTCCCTCTATCTGCTCTGGTGCTTCTTGTTTGTTGAATATCATAAAATTATTTTTATTTTTGTTAATCTCTAGGCCATATGTCCTCCCTATTTGTATTACTTTTTTGATAGTATCACTTGCCTCATCTATTGACATTGATAGCTGTAATCCATCATCCGCAAAAAATAATGTATGTATATTAAATTTCTCATCTTTATATCCTATTATCCTATATCTTCGTTATCCAACTTCTCCAGAATTTGGTATGTCACTAACTTGAATAGAGTTGCTGATAGGGTACATCCTCGTCTTATTCCACTGCTTACTTCTATTTCTTTACATACAGTAGCTCATCATTTAGCCTCACTGTGGTTCAGTCCCCCTTACAGATTTTTGTTATGACTTCTATTATGTTTGGGTGAATCTTATGTCTTATGAGAGTATGGAAAAACTATACACGCTTACAACATGGTATCGTATGTGATACCTTTACTTCTTAATTAAATATAAATTATTAATTAATTGAATTAAATATCTATACAAAATTGCCTCGGGATTGGCGACATAGCCTATTGGGGATGAAGATAATTGCAATACATACATAGAACTCATATGTAGGCATCGGGCCTGCTTGACAACAAGAAAACCAAATTTATTATTTCGTGTCCAACATTTTCCATTGCTGACTCGTGAAAATTACTTCGAGAGAAGAGTCAACGAACTTTGAAGAATCAGCAGATTCCTAACGATTATATTATACTGGCGGCACTCTGAGTTTGCTTGTTACAGTGATGCTTTAAGCAAGGAAGATGTACTTTATCTTCCTATAAGTTCTGAGTGAAATCCTTTTAATATAAAACCTAATAACTATAAAAAGGATAGGCCTATTTCTTCAGGTATTTAAATAGTGACTGCCTATATTAGTTACATCAAATCAACTCATCGTGTAACTCCATCGTACCACGGCACTACATCGAAAAAGATCGTCGCGCCCTACATCGAAACAGAAGCGAGGCCCAACGAAATAATAAGGTAAGGCAATTCATTTCTTTATCATTAGGCAGCGCAAATACCGTGTTATTTTATTTATTTGTTGGGTTCAAAATCCCAGCTGAGCCGTGAACGGCCAAATTTTAAAGGGTCAGTTCTACCTACAGCCAAAGTTAGGCTAAAATTAAAACTTACAGATTTGAGATCCTATTAGGTCCTACCTCAGGGTTGCTGACTCGATGCGGGCCTACCTTAGACCTTAGTTACATGAATTTAATATAAACACAAAAGGGGTACTATTTATGGTCTTCTTTCTCAACCTTGCAACAACAACGCAACCTGGACTATTGCACGATGCAACAATCTTGTATCTAAACAACCAAACTGAATTGTAAGAGCTCTCTATCAGACCACACCCGGTACGTACGACATCCCACAAACGAGTAGAAAGAACGCGCAGCGCCCCAAAATGATGCCAACAGTGTGACCAAACAATGATGTCACAAGAGCTCAAAAATGCTAGTTCTAAATTAAGTTAATTTTTCACTAACCTTACAATTATGAGATGGATATATACACCTTAACTTAATATATACAAGCAATGCTGCATCAATCAGCTTAGTCATCATATCGCCTTGGGACAACAATGGTTCTTCCTCTTCTAGATTTTCTAACACTCCCCACCGAAGAGGCATTGTTGTCATTACCTTCTGCAAAGTTAACCAAGCTTTCTCCATGAGGCTGTAACTCAAATGTTTCATCTTGACTATCCGTGTTTTTGCTGATTTCTAAAGCATAGAGTTTTTGTATAGGTCTCTTTAACTTTCCTCCTGAAGTCTTTACCAGTGCAGACCTAACTAAATTGTCTTTGCCAACAAACAACTCTTCAATTATGCCAAGCTTCCAGCATTGCCTTGGTCTTTCATCCCCAATCATTACCACTTCTCCCACCTTGATACAATTTGCATTGGAGCCCTTTACCTTGCCTGATGGGTAATAATTGAGTTCTGGCAAGTATTTCATCTGCCACCTCTTCCATAACTGATCTTGTAGCTCTTCAAGGTACCTGAACCGTCTGGTTAACTCTCCTTGAGTGCTCTGGATAGGCTGCAAGTCTTCTGGCACACTGGGGCTTGATGTTAATCGTTTACCACAAAGAAAATGATTTGGTGTCAATAGCTCTGCATCCTGCATACTGTTGTAAACAAAAGTGATAGGCCTACTGTTCACCATTGCTTCTACTTCACATAAAACAGTGCAGAATTCTTCTTTGCTCAAATGAGCATTAGCTAAAAGTTTCTTTAATGGACACTTTACACTTCTCACTAGCCTTTCCCAAAATCCTCCCCACCATGGTGCTCTCTCAACAATAAACTCCCACTGTACCCCTTGGTGTGAAAAGTAGGATTAGAATCCTTCCTCTTTTAGCAAGGACCAAATTTCTTGGAGTTCCTTTGCAGCCTTTTTGAAGGTTTTTGCATTATCCGATATGATTTTATTTGGGAAACCCCTTCTGTTCACAAACCTTTTAAAGGCCAAAAGAAATACATCACTACTTAAATTGCTTACCAACTCCAAATGGATTGCTCTGGTGGTAGCACATGTGAAAAGACATATATAACCTTTGTTAGACTCCCCTTGCTCATACACATAGACTGGACCTGCAAAATCTACTCCCACTACATCAAATGGGGCAGTATAGACACACCGTTCTCTTGGAAGTGGAGCCACCTTTTCATAATAAGGCTTTGCACTCCAACGCTTGCAAACCACACATTTATGCAAGACCTTTTTACTACTTGTCTAATTTTGGGAATCCAAAACTGTTGTCTGATCTCTATTATCACTTCTCTAACTCCAGCATGTAACAGCTTATGATGAGTATCCAGGATCAAAAGGTCCACAAAGTTGCCCCCCAGAAGGTAGCAAAATTGGATGTCTTTTCTCCTCGGAAGCCCAGAAAACTGTAGTCTACCTCCTACTCTCAATAAATCCTGATCCAAAAACACATCCAAACCCTGGAGCGCAGAATGTGTTGGTAGAACCTGAATGGATGGCTTGGTGAGCAATTCTCTCTCTTCACCAAATTTTTCCTTCTGCATATATACCACCAGTATTTCCTGGCTTGCTGAATCTCTTACTGTTCAGAATTCCTTCCCTTCTTGTTTCTCCCTTAATGTTGTGGTAAATCTATATACCCATGCTGTCACTCTTAACAATCTTTTCAGACTGCTATCCTCAAGCCTCAATATTGGGGTCCTGCTGCATAACTTGACAACTGTTCACAGCGCATTTTCTCACCTCACTCACCCATGCTTCTTCAGCCTGGCATTCTCCTACAATAGGCTGATTAGAAGGCCAGTTTTCACTTCCAAGTTTTAGCCACTCTGACCCATTCCACCACAAACTTGACTGTGAAAGATCTTTCACACCTGAATTCCTCGTGTTGGTAAATCAGCGGTTTGGTTTTGGATGCCTGGACAATGCTTCCATTGGGAATCTGTGTGCGCTTGAATTTCCTCCACCCTATTGGCAACAAATGGTTTCCATTTCCTTGCCTGACTTCTTAACCAGTGCCAAACTATAGTGGAGTCTGTCCAATAATAGCTTGGAATTTCATAGAGGGCAAAGACTTTTGCACTGTAACTGCAAGCCGACTAGCAATAACGGCACCCATCAATTCCAACCTTGGAACAGAAAGCCTTTTCAAAGGTGCTACTCTGCTCTTGCAGCAACCAACCTGCAACTTACTTCCTCTTCCAATGTGCCTCTAATATAAATACAAGTTGCATAGGCTTCCTCACTTGCATCACAAAAGATGTGCAGCTCCAAATTGTCTGGACTCTGGTTCAAACTCTCCAAAGTACCATCTTGGGATTTCAATGTCTCCAAGATGTGCCAATTCTTTGAACCAATATTTCCACCTTACCACCATATGATCAGGTAACTCTTGGTCCCAACCAAGTCCAATTTCCCAGAGGCTCTGAAACCAAATTTTTACTTTATCACAAATGGAGCAAGGAATCCAAGAGGATCAAAGACCTTTGAAGCCAAACTAAGAGCTGTACGTTTTTGTCCACCTTGTCTCATTCTCAGCCAGCTCTACTAAGATTTCCCATTGAAGGTAAACAAATCATCATCTTGCTGCCAAACAATGCCTAGCACCTTTGCGTCTATTGCCCACAACTCCTTAATACCAGAATCCTCAATACTTTCTGCTGCATCAGGTACTACACAGGAATGAACTCATAAACTCTTGTCATTGAGAATGATTGGTCTGCCATTTTCTAAGCTCCATGCCAGCCTCCCTCATTATATCTCTAGCCTCCATGAATATCTGTTTAGCCATTTCTGTATTATCCACTGAACACAGCAATCATCAACATAAAAATTTTTCCTTATGTGTTCAATTAGTGTTAGGATAGACTTCAGAATATTTCTTAAAATGGTACTGCATAGTAGCTGCCAACAGAAATGGACTAGAGCTGAGGCCAAACCAAACTGACTTCATTCTATATGCTTGAACCTTAGGTTCATTTTCCAACAGTCTTTCGTATCCACCCACAGATACCTTACTGCATCTCTGTCCTCTGGTTTTAACTTATCCGCAAAAAGCTTGCTTCACATCTGCAGTCAATGCTACTCTACCAAACTGAATCTCAGTAACAAGGAAAATAAATCTGCATTTAAATTGGCCCAGCATCCAAACAGTCATTCAAGGACACACCACCTTTGTCTTTGGCTGAGCCATCAAAAACTACCCTCAGTTTGGTGGTAGTTTTGTCTCGCCGTACCACTGCATGGTGTGGCAGATAATGTGCCTCCTGGCTCACCAGCTCACCTTGCACCCTTTCAGCATAGCCCTCCCTTACATAACTTAGGATGGCCTCATTGTATTCAATTAACAACTCCTCATTTTTTTCTTAGCCTGTACAATGAAGTCTCCAACCTCCGATTAGCTAGCTGAAGGTTTGAACCGGGTTTGCAAGAATCCTTCCATGGTAGGCCAACTTCATAGCAACCATCTCTAAACCCAATCCCTTTTTCAAATTGCTCTAAAACATCACTGTTCACTGTGCTTGCCTGTTTGTCCTTTATGCCAATGGATTCAAGTTCCCAAAACGCTTTCAAATGCCTTTCCAAACCATGGCTGTTCTCCTCAATCTTAACAAAAAGAGCTTTAACCTCCATTTCATTGCAATAGCTACCATGTAGCATCCAGCCTAGCTTACTTTCAACAGCTACCGGGCCTCGAGATGTGCGGACAATATTACCAGTGATGAAGTCCCAATAATAGTCAGCTCCAATCAAAAGACTATCTTCTGTTCCTTCAAACTTATTATTGCCCAAATTAATTCCTTTAACTTGCAATTCTTGGACACATGCCATATCTAAACAAGTAGTGACTGGAGCACAAAGTTCCTCAATCTCTACAGCTTGGACCTTGATAGTGGGACTTTGTGGTAACAACCCCTTAACCAGAACTTCTACCTTCTTAACTTTGGTTCGGTTTTGAACAGAACCCCCAAACCCAGAAATTCTTAAATTTTCCCTCTTAAGTTCTTTAAACTTCAATTTTCTGGAAATTCTGGTCTTAATAAAACTACACTGGCTACCACTATCAAACAACACTCTTACAGTAGCTTCTCCCTCATTCCCAATTAATAAGGCTGCAGTTGTTTGCAATAATCCCCCTTTACTTCTACTCCCTTGCATAGCAGTGGCATGTGCCACTGATGTCTCTACTTCTGGGGTAGGCCTACTAGGAGTGTTTTCACACAATAATGGCTGATGCCTACCATGAAATTTTTTGCACAAAATTTTAAACTTACAAAACCTTGCTCTGTGACCTTTCAAAAACATTTAAAACATGCTGTGGACTTAGTTACCCTGTCCTTTCTCTCCTCAAAAGGTAAAGCCTCAGCCACCTCACATTTATATGACTTGTGGTTGCCTTCGCAAAATATGCATTCCTTGATTCCCTTTAATTTATTCTCAGAGGATGCATGTAGAGCTGACACTGTACCTGGGTTATTCCTTTTTGTGGAAACTTTGGTGCTGTGCCTGCCTTTGTCCTCTTGTTTACCATCCCACTGTGCAAACTCAACTCCCTCTCGTCTTGCTAATTCTGTGCCTAAAAGACTTAACATCTGCTGAAGGGGGATGTACACATGTTGCGAAAAATGCTCTGTATGAATTGGTCCACAATTAACCCACCCCTTATATCTCCAGTCTAACTATAGAGTAGATCAAGTCTAGCCTAGAGGGGTCAGCCTAGAGATTCCGGAAATGGTCCAGAGCGGGCAGATAAATTGAGGTCCACAGTAGGATTCCTCACAAGATTAGGTTAGGGCAATCTACCTTCACCTTTGTTAAGCTATGAGTTGATGCTGGGTCTTAGGCCACAATGTAGGCCTAACTTGTCTGACCCAGCTTAATTTAATGTTATTAACTGTTTGGTGTAAAAACTCAATTAGTCACTTACTTTTAGTTATTGCAGTCTCTCCCTTCTCCGGTTGTCTCATTCGAGAGCGTACTTTGCTGGTACGTCCTCTCGCCCCGTTCTTCGTTTTCGTTCTCTCTTTGTTCTCCTCTTCGCGGGGCTTCTCGTACCAGCGTTATCTTGGTTTATTCCCGGTTGGTTGAGCGGTAATGTATCTCCATTACCGAGCACGCTCCTCCCACACAGTATATAAATACTAGTGTGGAGAATAACTCTGGTGAGCAACCAATTGGTTTCTTCCACCCAGTTATTGACATAAAAGGAATTTAATGATTGTTAGATTAACTACCTACCTACTCAGTGAACCATTTTCGTTACCTCCCAACTACCCACTCATCAGTTTTCCATATACTGGGGGCCCCCGGGAGATAAAAATTTTGGTGTCATTGTCACCAATTTTTGTCTGAGTGTAGACTAGCTAACTATTAACTGTAAATGCCTGTTAATCTGATTAACAGTGCCTATCCTCACCTTCTCATGGAGAAGGTGTAGCATTTAATTAGAAGAGAAAATATACATCCATAGGCTGAAACTGTCTATGGTCTTTACCATAAGAAAAGAAAAAATGAAAGTTAGAAGATAAAATTACAATTCCCCAGCATCTATTTTTTGTTGTAAAAATAGTCGCGCCTTTAATGCTGTTTGTCGCTGAGGTCTTGTGTCTGTCAATGTTGTAGTAGGATGCGTACCACTCCTACTGTCAAAGGAATAGTTACTGGAAGTTCAGTGTCTCCAGTTGTTACTGTCAGTGGAGAAGGTTCTCCAAAGTCCATTGTTTTGGGTCCAGACTCTAAAGGGTACAAAGAGAAATGTCTCTTGTTGTGTCACCCGTTGAAGTCCTTAATTTGACCACTCTTGTTACCCCGTCTGCCCCTGGTCTGAATTTTGAAACTCTAGCCAGAGGCCAGTATTGTCTTGGAGTACTGTCATGTATGAGAACAAGGTCCCCTACCTTAATTGTGTCAGACCAATCCTTCTTAGTCATTTGTTTATGTCTCTCCCTTAGACCCATCAAGTACTCAGTTTCCACTGTTTAATGAAATGAGCTTTAACTCTAGTTAAATGTTGTAACTTAGTCTGGAGCTCATCATGTCGTTGAGTCCAGTTTGGGTCTTCTGAAGAGTCTATATTGTAGTCCGGCAGGAGACTAACTTGTTCTCCCCGAATCAAATGATTTGGAGTTAATGGTTCTGGGTCATTAATGTTGTCACTCACATACAGTGAGTGGTCTATTGTTAATGATGTTCTCAATCTCAGCCAGGAGAGTGAGTAACCCAAATAAGTGTATCTTTTTTTGCCAATTGCTTTCTTCAAGCAATTCTTTACTGTTTGTATATTCCTCTCCCAGATAGAACCATACCAAGGAGAGGCAAACCGGAATATACTTCCACTTTATGTTTGTATTTTGTATATATAATTGTGTGATTTCATTGCTTAACAAGTCAGGATGACTTGTTCACCAGCTTTGAAATATGTAGCATTGTCAGTCCAAACTGTCTTGGTACTGAATGTCGTGCACAGAATCTCTTAAAGACAGCAACAAAAGATTCTGCTGTAAGGTCCCCCACAACATCCAAATAAACAGCTCGTGAGGCAGCACATGTAAACAGTACAATGTACATTTTTTGTTCAGTGTCACCCACCCTACAGTCAATGCTCCTGTATAGTCAATGCCTACAGTCTCAAAGGGTCTGTTGAGAGTAACTCTCTCCTCTGGCAAAGCAGGAGGATTTGGTTTCCTATAGGGCCTAGCATGAATACGCCTACATGTGACACACTCACTCAGGACTGTTTTAACAGTGATCCTTCCCTTGGTATCCAATAAGTTTTTCTTAATGTAGTTAGTGTCTGTGGTACCCCCATATGATATACATCATTGTGTGTTTTCTGATTATTAATGTTGTCAAATAGCTAAATCTAGGTAAAAGGATTGGATTTTTGCTTTTGTATGACAGTTTTGATTTGTCTAATCTCCCTTTACACCTTAGAAGGCCTTCCTCATCTCTGAACAAGTTTAGATCCACAACTACTGATGGTACAGGTTCTTTTGTTTGTTTCCCATTAGTTAAGAATTCTAGCTCTTTATTGTACTCTTTTTGTTGGGCTTGGCCTATCCAGTATTGGGTTGCAACTTCTGTATAATTATGATTATTTTTATTTAGCTGTTTGTTAATTGTAGCTAAACAGTTGTGAGCAAACCTCAAACAGTAGGCTGTCACCCTGACAAGTTTGTTGGAATCAGAATACTTTTCATAATTAGTGATTGGTTCAACCTTTTCATTTGAAAAGATTAAATTTAATGTCAAGTTAACTTGTTCCACAGGCCATTGGTCTGTATCACAGAGCCACTTAGGTCCCATAAACCAAGTTTTGTTTGACTTCAACAACTTGTAGGATAAACCTCTGGTCAGAAAGTCTGCTGGATTCTGTTTAGTTGGAACATAGTGAAAGTTTACTTGTAGGCTTTCATTAGCGTCAGCTATTTTTTTAGCCTATTTCTTACAAAGATATTCTTACTATTAATGCTATCATTCCGTATCCAGGCAAGACAAATCTGACTGTCAAGCCAGACGTGGATATTAGTTATGAACACATCATAGTAAGCATCCTTAAGCAATGAAATGGTTTTAATGGCTAATGTAGCAGCCAATAGTTCCAATTGAGGTATGGTTCGGGTAGGTTTGAGAGGTGCAACTTTCCCTTTTGCATAAATTAGATGACTTTCTGTAGGGCTTACAAGATACGCACAGCACCCATAAGCTTGTGTGCTTGCATCAGCAAACACATGAAGCCTCTGGGGCTTATCCCTAAACCCACAGCACCTTTGAATTTTAATGTTCTGCACTTTTGTTAAATCAGTAGCTAACTTCTTCCAAGATTTTTGATTTTCATTTGTTATTGGATCATCCCACCCAACATTTGTCCTCCAAATTTCTTGGAGGAGAATCTTTGATTTTATTGTTGAAGGCAGGAATAGACCCATAGGATCAAAAATTTTGGAAGCCTCTGATAATATTTGTTTTAGTATTTGCTTCCTCATCAAGTTTAAAACCTTTAGTACAGATTGAATCATGACTGTTAGAAGTTGCATCCAAATACCAGTTCATACCTAAAGTTTTAACTCTGTCTAATGGCTCAGTAAGACCATTATTATCCTTTAAAATCTTTTTGTTTAAATCCTCATCATTTGAAATCCACTCTCTAAGTTCAAAGTTACCTTGTTGCATAATGTTTTGAGAGTGTTCATAGACTTCAGATAATTCAGATTTTGTTGTCGTTGAGCCTATTAGATTGTCTACGTAAAAATGTTCCTTAAGGAAGTTCAATGTTAGAGAGTTATTAACTGGTTTAAATGATGTCTAATTGTCAATGCTAATAGGCTAGGTGAGCAATTGGCTCCAAACAACACAACATTAAATCTATAGGTTATGAACCCTTTATTCAAATCAAATGGATCCTTGAACCATAAGAACCTAAGTTGGTTCTTATCATATTCATTTTTAAGATTTATTCTCAAAAATGCCTTTGAAATGTCACTTTGTACAGCATATTTGTCTAACCTGAACCTCAGTAAGATCTTCACAAGGTCAGAAATGAGATTAGGACCCTCAATCAAGCAATCATTCAAACTGTGTTTATCACTGTCTTTGAGGCTACAATTATATACTACTCTGAGTTTTGTTGTTGGGGCATCTTGTCGATAAACCCCCCTGTGGGTTAAATAATGACAACCATCTTTTTTAAAAGGGTTATCTGTTACTTCTTCAATGAAGCCTTTCTGTAGCTGTTCTTTGAAGACATCATTATATGATAGAATATTGTTATCTTGTTTGAGTTTTTTCATTACTTTATATAAATGTCCTTTAGCTACTTTGAGATTGTCTCTTAAAGTTGGACAATTTATTTTCCAAGGTAACTCAACAAAATAACTATTGTCTTTGCACTGAATGGTGTCTTCAAATCTTTCTACCATTAACTGATCTTCTGAAGTTTGATTTGTGTCATGTATACCCACAGATTCTAGCAACCATAAAGTTTGAATTGCCTCATCCAAAGTTTCATTTGATAATGATGAATTAATGTTCTCAGTTGAGATAATATTATTCAAAGTGTTGCTATTCTTACAGGTGTTATGTAGGACTGAGTTGAGGCACATAGTATTGTTGGTCATGCACTGTTTTGGTTTAGGTCTAGGTTGTATTCTGATAGGTCACCCAAAGGGGCTATCCCTGATGGAGTCTGAATAGCTATACCATTACCTATCTCTACTATGCCCTTATGAATAAGATTAATATAATCTGCCCTTATTAGCATTTCAATGTTAGCTACTGTGTTGTTAGTGATATGTCTATCAGCTATTTTGTAGTGTTTTCCCAAATGATTTATGGTTTGTTCTAGTTTGGGTATAACCAGTTTGTTTTGTCCTACTTTAGAAATAATAACTGCTTCAATTTTCTTGAATTTACTTTCTAAATGTAGTTCCAGGTCAATTGTCTTATAGCTATTTTTGTCCGAGTTATCCTTAAAAGGACGCAATATTGAGGTTTTGTTCATTCGGGTTTGGTGTCAAACCCAATTTATTAACTACATTTTTTGAAACAAATGTTTGTTGAGAACAACAGTCTATAAGACATCTCACTGGAGTGGTACTACCCTCACTATTCACTAAGTCCAAAGTAATAGTTGGTAAAAGAATCTCAGTGTTTCTTGTTACATTGTTTGAACAAGCAGAATGTCCCATGAAAGTGGCATTTTCTTGATTACCTTTGTTTGGGGGAGGTATCTTTTGAGTTTGAGTATTATTGTTTGGACACTTTGGTGAATCACACATTGATGAGACATGTCGTAAACTTTTACAAAACTTACACTTGAATCTTAACCTAGATTTACAGTCTTTCTTATAATGTCCCTGGCCAGTACACTTTTTACACAGGTTCAACTGTTCACATCTTTTAGCCCTTTGGTTAAAGTCTGAATATTTGTCACACCCAGTACTACTGTGTTCATTACTTGCACAAAATTTGCAATGTGGTGTGTAAGTTGAGGCAGCAGTTACATTAAAGTTCTGTAATGTAGGTGTTCGTGTATTATAGTTGGTCACATTTGATTCTCCAGTATTAAGTTTTGTCTGTTGGCTGTAGCTAGTTGGTCTCTGGGAACAGTCTTTGGTTTATCCATAGTCTGGGTCTTATGTGTTGGAAAATCTCTCAAGTTGTAATTAATTAGGATATTGGGGAAGTTTTCTCTTATTTGTTCTAAATTAGGATAATTTTCTCCCGTCTTTAGAATTAAATTATCTTTAACCCTCGAAGGAAGGCACCTAAGTACTATGCTTTGTATAAGCCAAGATGAAGTTTTAATATCTATCTCATTGCTAACCAGTTGTCCTATAATAGCTTCTAATTTTGTATAAAAATTTTCCATATCACTATGGTTATCTTTTATGGGTGCAAATTCAAAAATTTGTTGAGATAATTCATATACAATCATATCTTTATTAATGTAATTACGTTTTAAAAGATCAATAGCTACTTCATATGAATCCCCTACGGCTGGTAAATAGGCTATTAGGTTATAGGCTGGGCCTTTAAGGGAACTAGTTAAGTAACTAAACTTTTCAACAGTTGAAATATAAGGTTTATTACCTATTAAATTCTCAAATTTGTCAATGAAAGATGGGAATTGTACCGTGTCCCCTTCAAATGTTGGTACTAGCAAAATGGGTAACTGAGCCCTCAATTCTTGTGACTCAGGATTTTGCATGCCACTTGAATTTTGTTGAAGGTTAGCCCTACTTTGATTAAAATCAGAATTAGGTTTTTTTGGTGTTAAGTCAGTCAACCGAGACCGTAGTTCCCTTATTTGCTGTTCAATTGAGCTTACCTGATCATCATCATCAGCGTAAAGGTCTATCAATTGTTCTTCAGCCATTTCGGATTCAACTAACTCTGAAATACTCTCATTAATGGCTATTATTTCCTTCTTTTTAATTTCTAATTTAATAATTACACACTCTATATTTTTCTTACCTGGTTGTGTAATATTGTTAAAAGTGTTCACAGCCTTTGTAACAGCTCCCAACTTTGCCCCCTTTTCTTTTTTAACTTTTTCAATTCCTCACTGTCCATGTCTAAGTCAAAATTGTTTAACTGGGGATCGTAATGAAATAGAGGACAAGAAGAAATTACCAGAGAAGAGAGAGCACAGACAAAACAGTCGAGTTTAAATTTGGTTTAATCCCCCCCCAAGTACTTGTGTGTCACTCAGGTCTAAGCTTATAAGAGAATGAGACTCCTTAAATGTAAATGTTTCCTAGTTAGGCCCTAGGTTGTAGACCTAATTAGGCTTGCTCAGGTTAGGCTTAGGCTAGACCATTTAGCCTAATTCTGCAATTTTTGTTAAGTAAGGTTAAGGTTTGTAAATTCCCCACACACGGACCACCAATGCGAAAAATGCTCTGTATGAATTGGTCCACAATTAACCCACCCCTTATATCTCCAGTCTAACTATAGAGTAGATCAAGTCTAGCCTAGAGGGGTCAGCCTAGAGATTCCGGAAATGGTCCAGAGCGGGCAGATAAATTGAGGTCCACAGTAGGATTCCTCACAAGATTAGGTTAGGGCAATCTACCTTCACCTTTGTTAAGCTATGAGTTGATGCTGGGTCTTAGGCCACAATGTAGGCCTAACTTGTCTGACCCAGCTTAATTTAATGTTATTAACTGTTTGGTGTAAAAACTCAATTAGTCACTTACTTTTAGTTATTGCAGTCTCTCCCTTCTCCGGTTGTCTCATTCGAGAGCGTACTTTGCTGGTACGTCCTCTCGCCCCGTTCTTCGTTTTCGTTCTCTCTTTGTTCTCCTCTTCGCGGGGCTTCTCGTACCAGCGTTGTCTTGGTTTATTCCCGGTTGGTTTGAGCGGTAATGTATCTCCATTACCGAGCACGCGCCTCCCACACAGTATATAAATACTAGTGTGGAGAATAACTCTGGTGAGCAACCAATTGGTTTCTTCCACCCAGTTATTGACATAAAAGGAATTTAATGATTGTTAGATTAACTACCTACCTACTCAGTGAACCATTTTCGTTACCTCCCAACTACCCACTCATCAGTTTTCCATACATGTTCTGCAGAGTGTCCCCTACTTAATTCAAGCAAAATTGAGCTAGGCAATTTAGACTCCAGTGTAGGAACCAACATTATACCATACCTTTCCATTCCTACACCCAAGTTGTCCAGGGACCTAGTTCTAATTTCAAATTCATCATATAACTGCCGTAACTCCTTGACACTATTAGGATTATTAACAGGAGGTATAGCTAAAAGTGCACGGAGGTGGCTTTTAATTAAGATCTCTGGCTTACCAAACCGTTTCTTTAATATATCCCAAGCCACATTATAATTAGCCTCTGTTAATGCTAATCCTGCTATAGTCTTTGCTGCCTCCCCTTCCAAGAGGGACCGTAAATAATTAAACTTCTCCACGGCACTTAACACTTGACTAGAATGAACTGCTGATTGAAAACTGTCTGCCCATCCTTGCCATTCCTGAATACTCCCAGAAAATGTTTTGAGTACAAGCCTCGGTAATTGAACTGTAGACCTGTTAACCTTAACTTCACACACACCATTTGTTGAGTGTTGTGTTTCATTATTAGACCTGGTCTCTAACTGTACTGAGCTGCTAAACTCTTTTGCTCGGAGGCCTACTTTAATTATATCATCAATAATCTCTTCAAAGTAAATTATGTTATTTTCTATTTCATCCTCTTCTATAAGAGCCTCAATTTTAACATTTACCTCACTTAGAGCAACCTTTTTAGTTTCTAATATGGAAATCTGCGCAGTCACTAAGCGTAAATCCTCTTGCTCTATGGCAGAATCTATAGTGGCAATGACCTTTGTAATTAGACCTTTGTTGGCGCTTCTCCTTTTTATAAATTTGTTCAATTCAGATGCACTCATCTTCAATGCAAACAACAATTAGGCTCAATGCCAAATGAGCTGAATTGGCAGAAATACTTAACCAAACTGATCAAACGCAAATTTTACTTTCAAATAAACTGAATTGCTGGGTGGGGTACTAACCAAACACCAGTATGGCATACCAAATTTTCCACCCCAGGACCTTAATTCAATAATAACCCAAATTAACCAAACCGGTAAAATGTAGGCCAAAAACAACGACAGACGACTTGCCAAGTTTCGCAATTGGGCGACCAAACTTTCTACCCTGGGACCTTAATTCAATAATAACCCAAAATTAACCAAACCGGTAAAATGTAGGCCAAAAACAACGACAGACGACTGGCCAAGTTTCGCAATTGGGCGACCAAACTTTCTACCCTGGGACCTTAATTCAATAATACTCAACCCGTCTAGGCCTAACTTGGGCTACAATTTGCACAATCAGAACTTTGCCGAAAAATAGTCACTGACTCAGTTTTGGGGTAGAATCCGGTTCTGAAGGACCATGTTAATTTATTTATTTATTGGGTTCAAAATCCCAGCTGAGCCGTGAACGGCCAAATTCTAAAGGGCCAGTGCTACCTACAGCCCAAGTTAAGCTAAAATTAAAACTTACGGATTTGAGATCCTATTAGGTCCTACCTCAGGGTTGCTGACTCGATGCGGGCCTACCTTAGACCTTTGTTACATGAATTTAATATAAACAAAAGGGGTACTATTTATGGTCTTCTTTCTCAACCTTGCAACAACAACGCAACCTGGACTATTGCACGATGCAACAATCTTGTATCGAAACAACCAAACTGAATTGCAAGAGAGCTCTCTAACAGACCACACCTGTACGTACGACATCCACAAACGAGTAGAAAGAACGCGCAGCGCCCCAAAATGATGCCAACAGTGTGACCAAACAATGATGCCACAAGAGCTAAAAAATGCTAGCTTTAAATTAAGTTAATTTTTCACTAACCTTACAATTATGAGATGGATATATATACACCTTAACTTAATATATACAAGCAATGCTGCATCAATCAGCTTAGTCATCATATCGCCTTGGGACAACAATGCTTCTTCCTCTTCTAGATTTTTTAACATACCGAAGGCAAATAAACATAGAGGTCCTTTGAAGACCTACATATACATAACTCTCTAGCGAAAAAACGTAGGGCTTTTGTCGTTAACTCTCCACTGAAATCTGCTGGACATTTCCAACGGATGAAGGTAACAGGCAATCAACCCATAGCCCGATATAGTTTTTTCATAGAGAGCTTCCACTAGTTTTTCTCTTTTAACCGAATCAAAAGCTTTTGCGAAGTCAATTGCTGCCACTATCAAGGGTTTTCTATTTCTGTAGCTATTTTCTATACAATATTTCAAGATATAGATATTATCCTCTATTCTTCTCCCTGGTGAAAATCCAGTTTGCGTATCCTTGTCCTCATTATTCCTAGTTAGGTGTTCCTCTATCTTCGCTTTTATGATAGACATGAACAGCTTGTATGCTACATCAGTTAATGCTATAGGTCTTAGGTCTTTCTCTGTAGGTTTGTTCTTCTTTGGCACCATTACTGTTTTTGACATCTTCCAATTTCTTGGTAGTCTCCCTGTTCTCAGGATCTGGTTGTAGGAGTTTGCTAATGCTTGGGTGCACACTTCATCCTTTCCCAATGCCTTGAAGAGTTCTGGTTTTAAACCATTTGGTCCAGCAGCTTTCCCATTTTTTATACTTTTTAATCCTTCTTTTATCTCCCTTGTTGTTATGAAAGGTGCATCCATATATCCTATCTCACTTCTCACCTCTAACGTCATATCTATATTTCTCTCAGAGTAGGTGGTATTTGGTATTCTAATGTTCCTATTATCACTTCTTGGTCATCTTTGTCATGTCTCTCTTGTATCTTAAACTCCATACTTATATGGTCTCTTAGGCTGGAGGGTAGGGTATGTTTCTCACTCACCATGACCTCTTGGGCAAAATCATTCTGTCTGTACCTATCTATAAATTCTGCCTTCAACCCCCAGTCAGAGACTGTATCCAATTTATTTGGGTGTTTCTGATATATTCCTAACCAGTAGCCTTTAAATTTCCTATCTGCCTCTTCAGGTGCCAGTTTATTTTCCTTGTTCATCGTAGAATTCTATTTCTGTCTTCCTCTTTACCTCCTTTCCTTTAAGCTTGTTGATATGCTCCCATAATTTATCATCTCCTCCCTCTTTAATCTCTTCACTGACTTTTTTTCATGCTTATATATTTCACCCTTTATCGCAGTGGCGGCTCGTGACTTTCAGTTATGGGGTGCTGCCTCAGAAATTGCGAACAATTGTGTCGATTATATATATATATATATATATATATATATATATATATATATATATATATATATATATATATATATATATATATATATATATATGAGAGAGAGAGAAAGTCGAATAGATAAATAGATAACTACTCACTACTCAGTCATAAAAATAAGTAAAATAGTATCATAAAATCAATTATAGGGTACTTACGCTTAACGGGTAATTTCGAATTTGCCAAAAAAATTATTTATAAACAAATTCCATTCTTCTGTTTTTATTCTGAGCGAAAAAATATTCTAAGAAATGAGAGCTATATATTGTAAATAATCCAATTATTATAAAGGGTGATCCAGAGAAATGGGACCCAAAAGAAACCCCTGTAACTCTTAAAGTATAAGTCCTTTTATAAAATCATACGCATCATTCGAAAGAGGATAGTTACAAGTTTGTACAGGATTGTATAGGTTTTGACAATACAAGACAAGATAAGATACAAAACAAAATAAAAGTGTTAGTTAAAACTAACCCTTCAAGATGACTGCATGGACTGTGGAACAGCTGCGTTTCATAACTGAGCAATATTATGAGCATGGAAGAAGTGTAGTTTCAGCTCAAAGATCTTTCAAGACAAATTTTCAGATGTCAAAATCACCTTCTAAGAAAGTAATCCGTTGGTGTGTCAGAAATTTTTCCCTAACTGGCAGCATTGGAAAAAGAAAACCAACTGGAAGAGTGCGTACAGCAAGGATAGACGAGATCATTAACAGAACTCATGAAATTGTACAGGATAATCCTAACATAAGCATCAGACGTGCTTCTCAGCTGTTAGGAGTTGGATATGGAACAACACACCGTATATTCAAGCAAAATTTAATGCTCTTTCCATATAAAATTCAACAACTAAACGATGGAGATTTCGCACGAAGACGACAATTCTGTCAATGGATCCAACAGAAGGTAAATGACACCACCAATTTTCTAGCAACTTTGATTATGTCAGACGAAGCCCATTTTCACTTGAATGGAACTGTAAACAAACAAAATTGTCGTTTCTGGGCAACAGAAAATCCATTGAATATTACCGAAGTCCCGTTGCATAGTCAGCGTGTAACTGTTTGGTGTGGTCTTACTGCATCTCAGATCATAGGGCCGTACTTTTTCGAGGATTCCACCGGAAACACGGTCACTGTAAATGGTGATCGCTACGAAAAAATGTTGACCGATTTCCTTATTCCTAAATTAAGAGATCTTTGTCTAGAAAACCACTGGTTCCAACAAGACGGAGCTACCTGCCATACCACGAGGAACTGCATGGCAGTTTTGCGTCAAACGTTTCCAGGCGAGTTAATCTCAAGATTTGGAGACGTTGAATCGTTGAATGGCCCGCAAGGTCTCCGGATTTTTCTCCCTTAGATTATTATCTCTGGGGATATTTAAAGAGTAGGGTCTACAGAAATAACCCAACGACCTTGCAAGAATTGAAGGCCGCCATCACAAATGAGATACAGGCCATACCACCGCACACTCTTGCAAAAGTGATGCAGAACTTACAAGCGAGAACACTGGAATGCTTGGCAACTAATGGAGCACATTTGAAAGGAGTCATTTTTAAAAAATAAATATTTCATAATAAACTTGTAACTCTACTCTTTCGAATGATATATAGTTTTTATGAAAGGAATTAAATATTAAGAATATTTGGCTTTTTTTTATGGGTCCCATTTATCTGGATCACCCAGTATAATTAACTTCAATTTCACGACAAAAAATAAATGATAACGAATCATTGATAAATGCAATTCGGAAATTAAATTTCGAATTAGCAAACGATACAGCAACACAACTACCACGTCAAACAAACAAATCGGCACTGCTCTGTCCACAGTGCTTTGGATCCTCTTGAATCCGCGATTCTGACTCGCTCTTCGTACGTCCGCCACCGAGGTTTCAAGCGTTTCGAACAAAATCTGGAACCGTTAAGTACGCAGTTCCACGGGAAGGCTGAAGCTACTTTCGTGATTCATTCGTTCGGCATTGAAATAGTTTAAGGAAAAAAGGATATAATCTGATTTAAAAACTCAAAGTTCATTGAAAAAAAACAATCAGAGAGGCTATTTTAAATATTTAAATATAAAGATCATAAGATCATGGGAGTGCTGCAGTTCCACAGTGCCTACCTGCGAGCCGCTCCTGCTTTATCATTATCTGGACTTTCCTTTTTTGCTGCATGTACTTCTGTTGAAAGTGTGCTTTTTCTTCCCCACATGAATTTATCTTTTTTTCTATTGTATTCCTTTCTCTTTTTATCCCTTCTCTAATCTTTTCATTCAACCAGGGTTTCTCTTCAACTCCAGTGTTCTTAGTGATCCTCTTTTTACATGTTCTTTTCAGTTCACTATTGTTATTTTATTTATTTGTCGGGTTCGAAATCCCAGCTGAGCCGTGAACGGCCAAATTCTAAAGGGCAAGTTCTACCTAAAGCCCAAGTTAAGCTAAATTAAACTTTACGGATTTGAGATCCTATTAGGTCCTACCTCAGGGTAACCTCAGGGTTGCTGACTCGATGCGGGCCTACCTTAGACCTTAAATTACATGAACTTAAAAGGTAAACAAAAGGGTACTATTTGTGGTCTTCTTTATGAACCTTGCAACAACAACGCAACCTGGACTATTGCACGATGCAACAATCATGTATCTAAACAACCAAACTGAATTGCAAGAGAGCTCTCTATCAAACCACACCTTTACGTACGACCTTCCACAAACGAGTAGAAAGGACGCGCAGCGTCCCAAAATGATGCCAACAATGTGACCAAACAACGATGCCACAAGAACTCAAAAATGCTAGTTCTAAATTAATTTAATTTTTCACTAACCTTACAATTATGAGATGGATATATATACACACCTTAACTTAATATATATACAAGCAATGCTGCATCAATCAGCTTAGTCATCGTATCGCCTTGGGACAACAATGGTTCTTCCTCTTCTAGATTTTCTAACACTCCCCACCGAAGAGGCATTGTTGTCATTACCTTCTGCAAGGTTAGCCAAGCCTTCTTCATGAGGCTGTGACTCAAATGTTTCATCTTGACTATCTGTGTTTTGCTGATTTCTAAAGCATAGAGTTTTTGTATAGGTCTCTTTAACTTTCCTCCTGAAGTCTTTACCAGTGCAGACCTAACTAAATTGTCTTTGCCAACAAACAACTCTTCAATTATGCCAAGCTTCCAGCATTGCCTTGGTCTTTCATCCACAATCATTACCACTTCTCCCACCTTGATACAATTTGCATTGGAGCCCTTTACCTTGCCTGATGGGTAATAATTGAGTTCTGGCAAGTATTCCATCTGCCACCTCTTCCATAACTGATCTTGTAGCTCTTCAAGGTACCTGAACCGTCTGGTTAACTCTCCTTGAGTGCTCTGGATGGGCTGCAAGTCTTCTGGCACACTGGGGTTTGATGTTAATCGTTTACCACAAAGAAAATGATTTGGTGTCAATGGCTCTGCATCCTGCCTACTGTTGTAAACAAAAGTGATAGGCCTACTGTTCACCATTGCTTCTACTTCACATAAAACAGTAGAGAATTCTTCTTTGCTCAAATGAGCATTAGCTAAAAGTTTCTTTAATGGACACTTTACACTTCTCACTAGCCTTTCCCAAAATCCTCCCCACCATGGTGCTCTCTCAACAATAAACTCCCACTGTACCCCTTGGTGTGAAAAGTAGGATTGGAATCCTTCCTCTTTTAGCAAGGACCAAATTTCTTGGAGTTCCTTTGCAGCCTTTTTGAAGGTTTTTGCATTATCCGATATGATTTTATTTGGGAAACCCCTTCTGTTCACAAACCTTTTAAAGGCCAAAAGAAATACATCACTACTTAAGTTGCTTACCAACTCCAAATGGATTGCTCTGGTGGTAGCACAGGTGAAAAGACATATATAACCTTTGTTAGACTCCCCTCGCTCATACACATAGACTGGCCCTGCAAAGTCTACTCCCACTACATCAAATGGGGCAGTATAGACACACCGTTCTCTTGGAAGTGGAGCCACCTTTTCATAATAAGGCTTTGCACTCCAACGCTTGCAAACCACACATTTATGCAAGACCTTTTTCACTACTTGTCTAATTTTGAGAATCCAAAATTGTTGTCTAATCTCTATTATCACTTCTCTAACTCCAGCATGTAACAGCTTATGATGAGTATCCAGGATCAAAAGGTCCACAAAGTGCCCCCCAGAAGGTAGCAAAATTGGATGTCTTTTCTCCTCTGGAAGCCCAGAAAACTGTAGTCTACCTCCTACTCTCAATAAATCCTGATCCAAAAACACATCCAAACCCTGGAGCGCAGAATGTGTTGGTAGAACCTGTAATGGATGGCTGGTGAGCAATTCCCGCTCTTCACCAAATTTTTCCTTCTGCGCATATACCACCCAGTATTTCCTGGCTTGCCGAATCTCATTACTGTTCAGAATTCCTTCCCTTCTTGTTTCTCCCTTAATGTTGTTGGTAAATCTATATATCCATGCTGTCACTCTTAACAATCTTTTCAGACTGCTAATGTCCTCAAGCCTCAATATGGGGTCCTGCTGCATAACTTGACAACTGTTCACAGCGCATTTTCTCACCTCACTCACCCATGCTTCTTCAGCCTGGCATTCTCCTACAATAGGCTGATTAGAAGGCCAGTTTTCACTTCCAAGTTTTAGCCACTCTGGCCCATTCCACCACAAACTTGATTGTGAAAGATCTTTCACCGAAATTCCTCGTGTTGGTAAATCAGCGGGGTTTTGGATGCCTGGACAATGCTTCCATTGCTTGGGATCTGTGTGCGCTTGAATTTCCTCCACCCTATTGGCAACAAATGGTTTCCATTTCCTTGCCTGACTTCTTAACCAGTGCCAAACTATAGTGGAGTCTGTCCAATAATAGCTTGGAATTTCATAGAGGGCCAAAGACTTTCGCACTGTAATTGCAAGCCGACTAGCAATAACGGCACCCATCAATTCCAACCTTGGAACAGAAAGCCTTTTCAAAGGTGCTACTCTACTCTTTGCAGCAACCAACCTGCAACTTACTTCTTCTTGCAATGCGCCTCTTATATAAATACAAGTTGCATAGGCTTCCTCACTTGCATCACAAAAGATGTGCAGCTCCAAATTGTCTGAACTATTGTTCAACTCTCCAAAGTACCATCTTGGGATTTCAATGTCTCCAAGATGTGCCAATTCTTTGAACCAATATTTCCACCTTACCACCATATGATCAGGTAACTCTTGGTCCCAACCAAGTCCAATTTCCCAGAGGCTCTGAAACCAAATTTTTGACTTTATCACAAATGGAGCCAGGAATCCAAGAGGATCAAAGACCTTCGAAGCCAAACTAAGAGCTGTACGTTTTGTCCACCTTGTCTCATTCTCGGCCAGCTCTACTAAAGATTTCCCATTGAAGGTAAACAAATCATCATCTTGCTGCCAAACGATGCCTAGCACCTTTGCGTCTATTGCCCACAACTCCTTAATACCAGAATCCTCAATACTTTCTGCTGCATCAGGTACTACAGAGGAATGACTCATAAACTCTTGTAATTGCGAATGATTGGTCTGCCATTTTCTGAGCTCCATGCCAGCCTCCCTCATTATAGCTCTAGCCTCCATGAATATCTGTTTAGCCATTTCTGTATTATCCACGGAACATAGCAAATCATCAACATAAAAATTTTTCCTTATGTGTTCAATAGTGTTAGGATAGACTTCAGAATATTTCTTAAAATGGTACTGCATAGTAGCTGCCAACAGAAATGGACTAGAGCTGAGGCCAAACAACACTGACTTCATTCTATATGCTTGAACCTTAGGTTCATTTTCCAACAAGTCTTTCGTATCCACCCACAGATACCTTACTGCATCTCTGTCCTCTGGTTTTAACTTTATCCGCAAAAAAGCTTGCTTCACATCTGCAGTCAATGCTACTCTACCAAACCTGAATCTCAGTAACAAGGAAAATAAATCTGCATTTAAATTTGGCCCAGCATCCAAACAGTCATTCAAGGACACACCACCTTTGTCCTTGGCTGAGCCATCAAAAACTACCCTCAGTTTGGTGGTAGTTTTGTCTCGCCGTACCACTGCATGGTGTGGCAGATAATGTGCTCCTGGCTCACCAGCTCACCTTGCACCCTTTCAGCATAGCCCTCCCTTACATAACTTAGGATGGCCTCATCGTATTCAATTAACAACTCCTCATTTTTTCTTAGCCTGTACAATGAAGTCTCCAACCTCCGATTAGCTAGCTGAAGGTTTGAACCGGGTTTGCAAGAATCCTTCCATGGTAGGCCAACTTCATAGCAACCATCTCTAAACCCAATCCCTTTTTCAAAGTGCTCTAAAACATCATTGTTCACTGTACTTGCCTGGTTGTCCTTTATACCAATAGATTCAAGTTCCCAAAATGCTTTCAAATGCCTTTCCAGACCATGGCTGTTCTCCTCAATCTTAACAAAGAGAGCCTTAACTTCCATTTCATTGCAATAACTACCATGTAGCATCCAGCCTAGCTTACTTTCAATAGCTACTGGGCCTTGAGATGTACGGACAATATTACCAGTGATGAAGTCCCAATAATAGTCAGCTCCAATCAAAAGACTAATATCTTCTGTTCCTCAAACTATTATTGCCCAAATTAATTCCTTTAACTTGCAATTCTTGGACACATGCCATATCTAAACAAGTAGTGACTGGAGCACAAAGTTCCTCAATCTCTACAGCTTGGACCTTGATAGTGGGACTTTGCGGTAACAACCCTTTAACCAGAACTTCTACCTTCTTAAATTTGGTTCGGTTTTGAACGGAACCCCCAAACCCAGAAATTCTTAAATTTTCCCTCTTAAGTTCTTTAAACTTCAATTTTCTGGAAATTCTGGTCTTAATAAAACTACACTGGCTACCACTATCAAACAACACTCTTACAGTAGCTTCTCCCTCATTCCCAATTAATAAGGCTGCAGTTGTTTGCAATAATCCCCCTTTACTTTTACTCCCTTGCATAGCAGTGGCATGTGCCACTGATGTCTCTACTTCTGGGGTAGGCCTACTAAGAGTGTTTTCACACAATAATGGCTGATGCCTACCATGACATTTTTTGCACAAAATTTTAAACTTACAAAACCTTGCTCTATGACCTTTCAAAAAACATTTAAAACATGCTGTGGACTTAGTTACCCTGTCCTTTCTCTCCTCAAAGGGTAAGGCCTCAGCCACCTCACATTTATATGACTTGTGGTTGCCTTCGCAAAATATACATTCCTTGATTCCCTTTAATTTATTCTCAGAGGAGGCATGTAGAGCTGACACTGTACCTGGGCTATTCCTTTTTGTGGAAACTTTGGTGCTGTGCCTGCCTTTGTCCTCTTGTTTACCATCCCACTGTGCAAACTCAACTCCCTCTCGTCTTGCTAATTCTGTGCCTAAAAGACTTAACATCTGCTGAAGGGGATGTACACATGTTCTGCAGAGTGTCCCCTACTTAATTCAAGCAAAATTGAGCTAGGCAATTTAGACTCCAGTGTAGGAACCAACATTATACCATACTTTTCCATTCCTACACCCAAGTTGTCCAGAGACCTAGTTCTAATTTCAAATTCATCATATAACTGCCGTAACTCCTTGACACTATTAGGATTATTAACAGGAGGTATAGTTAAAAGTGCACGGAGGTGGCTTTTAATTAAGATCTCTGGCTTACCAAACCGTTTCTTTAATATATCCCAAGCCACATTATAATTAGCCTCTGTTAATGCTAATCCTGCTATAGTCTTTGCTGCCTCCCCTTCCAAGAGGGACCGCAAATAATTAAACTTCTCCACGGCACTTAACACTTGACTAGAATGAACTGCTGATTGAAAACTGTCTGCCCATCCTTGCCATTCCTGAATACTCCCAGAAAATGTTTGAGTACAAGCCTCGGTAATTGAACTACAGATCTGTTAACCTTAACTTCACAAGCATCATTTGTTGAGTGTTGTGTTTCATTATTAGACCTGGTCTCTAACTGTACTGAGCTGCTAAACTCTTTTGCTCGGAGGCCTACGTTAGTCATATCAATAATCTCTTCAAAGTAAATTATGTTATTTTCTATTTCATCCTCTTCTATAAGAGCCTCAATTTTAACATTTACCTCACTTAGAGCAACCTTTTTAGTTTCTAATATGGCAAGCTTCGCAGTCACTAAGCGTAAATCCTCTTGCTCTATGGCAGAATCTATAGTGGCAATGACCTTTGTAATTAGACCTTTGTAGGCACTTCTCCTTTTTATAAATTTGTTCAATTCAGATGCACTCATCTTCAATGTAAACAACCCTTGGGCTCAATACCAAATGAGCTGAATTGGCAGAAATACTTAACCAAACTGATCAAACGCAAATTTTACTTTCAAATAAACTGAATTGCTGAGTGGGGTACTAACCAAACACCAGTATGGAATACCAAATTTTCCACCCCAGGACCTTAATTCAATAATGACCCAAAATTAACCAAACCGGAAAAAAGTAGGCCAAAAAACGACAGACGACTGGCCAAGTTTCGCAATTGGGCGACCAAACTTTACCCTGGGATCTTAATTCAATAATAACCCAAAATTAACCAAACCGGAAAAAAAGTAGGCCAAAAAATGACAGACGACTGGCCAAGTTTCGCAATTGGGCGACCAAACTTTACCCTGGGACCTTAATTCAATAAAACCCAAATTAACCAAACCGGAAAAAAAGTAGGCCAAAAAACGACAGACGACTGGCCAAGTTTCGCAATTGGGCGACCAAACTTTTTACCCTGGGACCTTAACTCAATAATACTCAACCCGTCTAGGCCTAACTTGGGATACAATTTGCACAATCAGAACTTTGCCGAAAAATGGTCACTGACTCAGTCTTGGGGTAGAAATCCGGTTCGAAGGACCATGTTATTTTATTTATTTGTCGGGTTCGAAATCCCAGCTGAGCCGTGAACGGCCAAATTCTAAAGGGCAAGTTCTACCTAAAGCCCAAGTTAAGCTAAATTAAACTTTACGGATTTGAGATCCTATTAGGTCCTACCTCAGGGTAACCTCAGGGTTGCTGACTCGATGCGGGCCTACCTTAGACCTTAAATTACATGAACTTAAAAGGTAAACAAAAGGGTACTATTTGTGGTCTTCTTTATGAACCTTGCAACAACAACGCAACCTGGACTATTGCACGATGCAACAATCATGTATCTAAACAACCAAACTGAATTGCAAGAGAGCTCTCTATCAAACCACACCTTTACGTACGACCTTCCACAAACGAGTAGAAAGGACGCGCAGCGTCCCAAAATGATGCCAACAATGTGACCAAACAACGATGCCACAAGAGCTCAAAAATGCTAGTTCTAAATTAATTTAATTTTTCACTAACCTTACAATTATGAGATGGATATATATACACACCTTAACTTAATAATATACAAGCAATGCTGCATCAATCAGCTTAGTCATCGTATCGCCTTGGGACAACAATGGTTCTTCTTCTTCTAGATTTTCTAACAACTATCTGCCACTTCTTTCATAAAGTTTTCCATTCCCTCCATGTCCTCTATATGTCTTTCAAGATTTTTCTTTCTATCATTTTTACTAGTTCTCTAAAGCTGCTTGATCTTTTTTGTAATATTCCGTTGATTTCTATTCACCTTTGTTGTAGCTAGTTTTGTTCTCTCTATCACATGAGAAAGAAACCGTGATTAGGTTGTGATCGGATAGATCACTTTCTTCCCTTTCTTCGTCAATTTTCATCGTCTTAAATCTGTCATACATGTTGTTTGTTACTAGTACAAAGTCTATCGCACTCTTTTTTAGAGTCTCTCTTCCATGTAGATAAACCTTCACATTTAGGGTCATTATTTAATAAGATTATCCCATATTCATCCATCCACTCTATTATCATATTCCCCGTGTTGTCCAGCCTGGAAAGCCTACATGGCCGTTAAAATCACCCAGTATTACCATATTTTCATTACCCATTTTTCCTAAATTGTCCTCTGTTTCTATTTTCAGTCCCGCTTTTCTTCTCTTATCTTCCTCCTCTCCTCCACTAAATAGATATACAAGCATTATTATAAATTGAAAAGTCCCTATTTGGTACTTAGACACCAAGATATCCTTATTTATTGATGGCAAGTGGTTTATATTTATATATTCTACATCGTGATACAATATCATTAGTCCTCCTTTTTTGTCTTCAGCAGATCTCATACTTTGTATTTTTGACAGTCCTTTGCTTTTCATTATTTTTATTTACTGGTTATTGGGAAAATTAGTTTTTGGAAAGTTGGTTTTCTGGTTATTAGTTAATCTGTGGTAATAGTATGGATAATTAGTGAAACAAGCTCACGTTTGCATCAGTGAACACCTCTACTATTCCCCGACAAAAGTCTTCTTCAGTTCCTTGATATCAGTATTTTAAGATATATTCATAAGCTACATTAAATTTTAAAAGCGTTTTAGGTTGGAAGTAGGAACATCGCCAGCCGAAAAATTTCCAGGCGGAAAATTGCCACCCGGCTGGCGATGTTCCTACTTCCAACCTAAAACGCTTTTAAAATTTAATGTAGCTTATGAATATATCTTAAAATACTGATATCAAGGAACTGAAGAAGACTTTTGTCGGGGAATAGTAGAGGTGTTCACTGATGCAAACGTGAGCTTGTTTCACTAATTATCCATACTATTACCACAGATTAACTAATAACCAGAAAACCAACTTTCCAAAAACTAATTTTCCCAATAACCAGTAAATAAAAATAATGAAAAGCAAAGGACTGTCAAAAATACAAAGTATGAGATCTGCTGAAGACAAAAAAGGAGGACTAATGATATTGTATCACGATGTAGAATATATAAATATAAACCACTTGCCATCAATAAATAAGGATATCTTGGTGTCTAAGTACCAAATAGGGACTTTTCAATTTATAATAATGCTTGTATATCTATTTAGTGGAGGAGAGGAGGAAGATAAGAGAAGAAAAGCGGGACTGAAAATAGAAACAGAGGACAATTTAGGAAAAATGGGGAATGAAAATATGGTAATACTGGGTGATTTTAACGGCCATGTAGGCTTTCCAGGCTGGACAACACGGGGAATATGATAATAGAGTGGATGGATGAATATGGGATAATCTTATTAAATAATGACCCTAAATGTGAAGGTTTATCTACATGGAAGAGAGACTCTAAAAAAGAGTGCGATAGACTTTGTACTAGTAACAAACAACATGTATGACAGATTTAAGACGATGAAAATTGACGAAGAAAGGGAAGAAAGTGATCTATCCGATCACAACCTAATCACGGTTTCTTTCTCATGTGATAGAGAGAACAAAACTAGCTACAACAAAGGTGAATAGAAATCAACGGAATATTACAAAAAAGATCAAGCAGCTTTAGAGAACTAGTAAAAATGATAGAAAGAAAAAATCTTGAAAGACATATAGAGGACATGGAGGGAATGGAAAACCTTATGAAAGAAGTGGCAGATAGTGAACTGAAAAGAACATGTAAAAAGAGGATCACTAAGAACACTGGAGTTGAAGAGAAACCCTGGTTGAATGAAAAGATTAGAGAAGGGATAAAAAAGAGAAAGGAATACAATAGAAAAAAAGATAAATTCATGTGGGGAAGAAAAAGCACACTTTCAACAGAAGTACATGCAACAAAAAAGGAAAGTCCAGATAATGATAAAGCAGGAGCGGCTCGCAGGTAGGCACTGTGGAACTGCAGCACTCCCATGATCTTATGATCTTTATATTTAAATATTTAAAATAGCCTCTCTGATTGTTTTTTTCAATGAACTTTGAGTTTTTAAATCAGATTATATCCTTTTTTCCTTAAACTATTTCAATGCCGAACGAATGAATCACGAAAGTAGCTTCAGCCTTCCCGTGGAACTGCGTACTTAACGGTTCCAGATTTTGTTCGAAACGCTTGAAACCTCGGTGGCGGACGTACGAAGAGCGAGTCAGAATCGCGGATTCAAGAGGATCCAAAGCACTGTGGACAGAGCAGTGCCGATTTGTTTGTTTGACGTGGTAGTTGTGTTGCTGTATCGTTTGCTAATTCGAAATTTAATTTCCGAATTGCATTTATCAATGATTCGTTATCATTTATTTTTTGTCGTGAGATTGAAGTTAATTATACTGGGTGATCCAGATAAATGGGACCCATAAAAAAAAGCCAAATATTCTTAATATTTAATTCCTTTCATAAAAACTATATATCATTCGAAAGAGTAGAGTTACAAGTTTATTATGAAATATTTATTTTTTAAAAATGACTCCTTTCAAATGTGCTCCATTAGTTGCCAAGCATTCCAGTGTTCTCGCTTGTAAGTTCTGCATCACTTTTGCAAGAGTGTGCGGTGGTATGGCCTGTATCTCATTTGTGATGGCGGCCTTCAATTCTTGCAAGGTCGTTGGGTTATTTCTGTAGACCCTACTCTTTAAATATCCCCAGAGATAATAATCTAAGGGAGAAAAATCCGGAGACCTTGCGGGCCATTCAACGATTCAACGTCTCCAAATCTTGAGATTAACTCGCCTGGAAACGTTTGACGCAAAACTGCCATGCAGTTCCTCGTGGTATGGCAGGTAGCTCCGTCTTGTTGGAACCAGTGGTTTTCTAGACAAAGATCTCTTAATTTAGGAATAAGGAAATCGGTCAACATTTTTTCGTAGCGATCACCATTTACAGTGACCGTGTTTCCGGTGGAATCCTCGAAAAAGTACGGCCCTATGATCTGAGATGCAGTAAGACCACACCAAACAGTTACACGCTGACTATGCAACGGGACTTCGGTAATATTCAATGGATTTTCTGTTGCCCAGAAACGACAATTTTGTTTGTTTACAGTTCCATTCAAGTGAAAATGGGCTTCGTCTGACATAATCAAAGTTGCTAGAAAATTGGTGGTGTCATTTACCTTCTGTTGGATCCATTGACAGAATTGTCGTCTTCGTGCGAAATCTCCATCGTTTAGTTGTTGAATTTTATATGGAAAGAGCATTAAATTTTGCTTGAATATACGGTGTGTTGTTCCATATCCAACTCCTAACAGCTGAGAAGCACGTCTGATGCTTATGTTAGGATTATCCTGTACAATTTCATGAGTTCTGTTAATGATCTCGTCTATCCTTGCTGTACGCACTCTTCCAGTTGGTTTTCTTTTTCCAATGCTGCCAGTTAGGGAAAAATTTCTGACACACCAACGGATTACTTTCTTAGAAGGTGATTTGACATCTGAAAATTTGTCTTGAAAGATCTTTGAGCTGAAACTACACTTCTTCCATGCTCATAATATTGCTCAGTTATGAAACGCAGCTGTTCCACAGTCCATGCAGTCATCTTGAAGGGTTAGTTTTAACTAACACTTTTATTTTGTTTTGTATCTTATCTTGTCTTGTATTGTCAAAACCTATACAATCCTGTACAAACTTGTAACTATCCTCTTTCGAATGATGCGTATGATTTTATAAAAGGACTTATACTTTAAGAGTTACAGGGGTTTCTTTTGGGTCCCATTTCTCTGGATCACCCTTTATAATAATTGGATTATTTACAATATATAGCTCTCATTTCTTAGAATATTTTTTCGCTCAGAATAAAAACAGAAGAATGGAATTTGTTTATAAATAAATTTTTTGGCAAATTCGAAATTACCCGTTAAGCGTAAGTACCCTATAATTGATTTATGATACTATTTTACTTATTTTTATGACTGAGTAGTGAGTAGTTATCTATTTATCTATTCGACTTTCTCTCTCTCTCATATATATATATATATATATATATATATATAATCGACACAATTGTTCGCAATTTCTGAGGCAGCACCCCATAACTGAAAGTCACGAGCCGCCACTGCGATAAAGGGTGAAATATATAAGCATGAAAAAAAGTCAGTGAGGAGATTAAAGAGGGAGGAGGTGATAAATTATGGGAGCATATCCCTCCCCAACTTATAACTCTCCAACCGCCCAACCCATAGTTTGTTTCCTGTTTTGTTTTGTTTTAAATTACTCGTGCCTCGGAACCAGCATTGAAAGGTTCGTAGTGTTAATTATTCCAGTGTACTAATTTCAAATTTACTATATGTAATTTAAAAATAGCTTTTTAAATTTCTTGTAATTTTATATGTAAATTTTTATAACTTTGAATTTAACCCTCTTCTTTGTCTTTTTAAAATTTACTTTTAATGAATAGGTTTCATAGAAATTATTTTGGCTTGTTCTCATTTATTTATTGATTCTAATTTCATATTGTTATTATCTAGCCTGACAGGGCCGGACTTTCACCTGCTGAGGCCCTAAGCTATATGAAATTTGAGGCCCTTCTCTAAAAAAATTCGGGTAAAAAAATTTAAAATAATGTCATTATTACTATAATTATTATTTTTTATATTAATGTTAATGATAAAGAAAAAATAATATATATATGTATATATAATTTTTGATGAATTAGTGTTAAAGAATAAAAACTAATGATAAAATAAAAATATATTTAAAAAAATGAGGCCCCCGAGGGTGTGTGGCCCTAAGCTATAGCTTATTTAGCTTATAGGTAAGTCCAGCACTGTAGCCTGATGATGAGCGTATTGCTCGAAACGTTGCGCATTAAAGAAGACTTTTCATGGCATTTACATTCCTCCTTGTCATTGGATTTCTCCTAAATATTAAATTGAAGCTTTGTAGAAGCAACCCGCATGACTATATATACTCAAGGTATGGACAAGATGGCCTTAGGGCTTATCGCCATGTTTGGAAGACTTCACGAAAGCTTCTCAAGTCAAAACTCGATTGTTATTTTCTTGAAATGTGTCGTACCTGCAGGGTTTTCCCGAAATTCGTTTACTTCAAACTTTATCGTGACAATCTATATGACTCTGAATTTTATCAATCTTCCCTGGAATATTTATTAAATAATGAAATTAATTATAAAATCAAAATTTCAGACTCGCATAATAAGTCGCTTGAGCATCATATAATTACTTTTAAAAATACCCTTTCGTTATTGGATTATTTATTAATAATTTCTCTTGTACAACGTGATCTTGAAAAGTTTCATTCTACCATTTCTGAAACTCATGAACGTAAGTTAAAGGCCCTGGGTCTGAATTTTTTCAATTCTGATAAAGTAATTTCGAATTTTTCTAGTTATACCCTCTCCCTCGGGAAAAGTTTTTACTCTCACTTGGCTTGCAATTTAAGCTTCCGTTATTTCAAATATATAAGCCTTCGTTTTTTCTTTACTTTGAAATTTTTTTTAATGGCTTGAAAAATGTTCCCCATGTTGGTGATTTTAATAATTTTAAATGTCAGTTTGCTAATTTAACTCATGAATTTTTTCACAAACTTAGAAACCTTAAATTTAAATCTTTCATATTTAAGAAGAGTGACTTGCAGGTTATTAAGAATTTGGCAAAGAACCAGGAGATTGTTGTGACTAGACCGGACAAGGGCAACGGAGTTGTTATTTTGAATAAATCTGATTACATAAATAAAACTAATGAAATCCTAAGTGATGTTAGCAAATTCAAACAAATTCTTGAACCCGTCAATAAAGTCATTTTAAGGTTGGAAGACCAAGTAATAGATTTTTGTCACGATTAAAGTCTTTAAAGATAATAAAAAACGATATTTACTCTCAGTTGTTCGTATCTGGTTCTGATCTTGCTCAATTATAGTTTGCCTAAAATCCATAAAGTTGGAACACCTCTCCGTCCTATTTTAGCTTCGTATAACTTACCTACCTTTCAATTGGCAAAATTTGTTGTTGGTCTCCTGTCACCTTTTGCGAAAAATGCTTATACTATAAATAACTCTTATGAATTTCAAAAGATCTTCTTAGTGAGAATTTCGATTCAAAAAAGTTTTTTGTCAGTTTTGATGTAAAGTCGCTTTTCACGAATGTACCTGTATCAGAAACTATTGCCATTATTTTAGATAGGGTTTTTAGCTCTGTTGATAGTTTTCATGGTCTTATTTTAAGGAACTTTTAGAATTGGTTTTTAAGCAATGTTATTTTACTTTCAATAATAAGGTTTACCAACAAATTGATGGTGTTGGGATGGGATCACCCGTCGGACCTTTATCAGCTGATTTTTTTATGACTCATTTAGAAAGTGTAATTTTTAAACAATCTCCCACCCATTGTAAACCAATTTTCTATCGACGCTTCGTTGATGACTCGATAGCTGTTTTTGATAATGCTGTACAAGCGCAACAATTTTTTAACTTCTTAAATTCTCTGCACCCCAATATACTTATACAATGGAAACTGAGAAAAATGGCTCCCTTCCCTTTTTAGATCTTTTAATTTCGAAAAAAGGTGATTCTATTACTACATCAGTTTACAGGAAACCCACTTTTACTGGTTTGGGCATGAATTTCTTTAGTTTTACTGATTTTAACTATAAGATGTCGTGTATTAAAACTCTCTTGTTCAGAGGATATAATTTGACCTCTAGTTTTACCTTACTTAACGATGAATTTAATAATTTAAGATCATATTTTACCAATAATAGTTTTCCTGTTCAATATGTAGATAAACTAATAAGATCTTTCTTAAATAATGTTTATAGCCCTCAACTTCCCTGTATTTCAGTGCCTAAAGATATAAAATATTTCTTGGTACCTGAAATGGGTCCCATGAATAAAGAATTTAAACTTAAATTTACAAAGTTGTTAAGAAATTTTTTTTATCATACTGATTTTCGCATTATATTTATTAACAAAATGTCTTTAGGTAGCTTTTTCTCAGCGAAGGATCGAACTCCTGATTCGTTGCGTAGCGGTGTTGTATATTTATTTACCTGCCCAAGGTGTCTCCTTGGTACTTATATTGGCAGCACCGTGCGCTCCCTCAGGGCTAGATTTTATTCGCATATGGGAATAAGTTGTCGAACAGGTAAAATTTTAAATAAAAAAGAAGCCTCTAGTATTCGGGAACATAGTATTAAATGTAAAACTGATGTCACTTTAGATAATTTTAAAATTCTCGGTTGTAATTCTTGTCCTAACTCACTTAGAATTTTGGAATCTCTTTATATTAAAACATTGACCCCTTCTCTAAACGTGGATTCCTCAGCTGTCCCTCTAAATTTCTTATAATCCCCCCTCCCCAACTCCCCTCCCCCCTCCCCAACTTATAACTCTCCAACCGCCCAACCCATAGTTTGTTTCCTGTTTTGTTTTGTTTTAAATTACTCGTGCCTCGGAACCAGCATTGAAAGGTTCGTAGTGTTAATTATTCCATTGTATTAGTGTTAATTATTCCAGTGTACTAATTTCAAATTTACTATATGTAATTTAAAAATAGCTTTTTAAATTTCTTGTAATTTTATATGTAAATTTTTATAACTTTGAATTTAACCCTCTTCTTTTAGTCTTTTTAAAATTTACTTTTAATGAATAGGTTTTATAGAAATTATTTTGGCTTGTTCTCATTTATTTATTGATTCTAATTTCATATTGTTATTATCTAGCCTGATGATGAGCGTATTGCTCGAAACGTTGCGCATTAAAGAAGACTTTTCATGGCATTTACATTCCTCCTTGTCATTGGATTTCTCCTAAATATTAAATTGAAGCTTTGTAGAAGCAACCCGCATGACTATATATATATATATATATATATATATATATATATATATATATATATATTAGGGCATTCCGAAAACACGAAGTTCGAAATCCAGCAACGCACATATGCTAAACTGGATCCACTTGTACTAAAAAGAAACCACCCAAATAATGGTCTTGATAGTCTCATTCCTTCCACTCCCCCAAGCCCCTTGTACATTTGAGTCAACTTGTAGAGCGTTGAAACAGCGAGTGTATTGACACGAGCACACGACTAGCACTACTCGTCCACACACACACACACACACACACACACACACACACACACACACTGTGATAGCGTGGGGTAGACACCCCAGTTAGGTTACTTAGGTTCTAGCAAACAATCAAAAGCACTTACCGGTGCGTTGAATTAGGTATTCCTTGAAGCCTACCGGTTTATTCCTGTGTCCCACAACAGCCTACCTAACTCTCTCTTACATTACCTATTTAGAAGCTATAGACATTACCCCTAACTATACTTAAGTACGAACAACTTCCTACCCGATTTGTTACCTTAGATTCATCACCTAATTTTACTCAGCACCAAAGATTAGGTCAGATAGGAAAAACATGTCTAGGCCAGACCGAAGCAATACGAACAGCCCGTTGGTTGTTTATGGCTTCGTCTTGCCATTCAGCTTAGATTTAGTGATATTTACTCTTTAGTGACTTTTAGACTATATACATATATATACATACACGTCACCTCACTCCTCCCCTACAAGTTTAGTCTGTCAGGGGGATGAGGGACCCTAGACGACCTGCGGAGCGGGGTTGATGTAGTAGGATCAGGTGCAACCTGTATAGGCGGGCAAGTTGAACCATTTTCCGGAGGATCAGTTCTCTCTTCCGGAAGACTCTGGTCCTTCTGCACTTCCCGTTCCCATATCTGGTCCTGATGGCGTTTAATAGAACGACCATCTTCTAGTTGGCACTTGAAGGAAACAGGGCCCGTTCTCTCCTGCACAGTTGCAGGAACCCATTTTGGTCCAGCCCCATAGTTGCGAATCACAACTGGATCATTAGGTTTCGCTTCTAGAACTCTCCCTCTTTTAGTGTCGTGGTACAACTTCTGTTTTTCCTGATGGCGTAAAACTCTTTGTTGTAACATTTCGTTTGGACGTAACAAATCAAAAACTGAACGAATTCCCCGGCCAATCATAAGTTTAGAGGGAGACACCCCTGTCGTGGTGTGTGGTGTTATTCGATATTTAAACAAAAATTTATCCAACACCACTTGCATTTCCTCCCCACGAGAATGACGCAAGGCCGACTTGAAAGTACGGACCATGTTTTCCGCGAGACCGTTAGTAGATGGGTGGAAAACACTAGACCGGACATGTCTAATGCCATTTAGGTGGACGAAGGAACGAAATTCCTCACTGGTAAAACAAGTACCATTGTCGGAAACCAGGACTACGGGTAAACCCATCGAGCGAAAACTGAACGGAGTAAGCGAATCGTTACACCCGAAGTCGTGGAAGTGGTTGGAAAAATTTCCACCCACTTAGAGTAGGCGTCCACCATGACTAGGAAATAAATATTATTTATAGGACCTGCATAGTCAACATGGATCCTATGCCACGGTATAGTAGGCCATTCCCAAGGATGAAGTGGACTTTTCCTTGGGAGATCTCTGTTCTCTAGGCAGCTTTGACAAGAACGAACCAATGATTCGAGTTCTCCATCTAAACCAGGCCACCAGAAATAAGCTCTCGCCAGCTCTTTCATTTTTGTTGCGCCCATGTGTTCAGCGTGAAGTTCCTTCACTAAATTCGACCTGCCTTTATTTGGAATAATCACTCTGTGGCCCCATAAGAGACAGCCATTTTGAATAGAGAGGCCAGACTGACGCTGAATAAAAGGCTGTAATTCACTCTCAACCTTAGTAGGCCAACCAACTGAGCAGAAATGGATGACCCTAGACAGAATAGGGTCTGATTTTGTCCACTGCTCTATTTGTACTGCAGATACTGGAGTGGATTCCAAAAACTCCAAGTGAACCCATTCTGTAGGTATAGGTACACAATCATTTGGATTTTCTAAGGGCAACCTACTTAGCGCATCAGCCGTACCTAGAAGTTTACCTGACCGATGTACTAAGTCAAATTTATAGGCTTGTAGAATCAGTGCCCATCGTTGAATCCTACCTGAGGCCATAACTGGAATATTTTTATTAGGTGAAAATAAACCTAAAAGAGGCTTATGGTCAGTAATTAGTTTAAATTCATGACCCCATAGATAGAAATGAAATTTTTTTACTGCAAATACTAAGGCTAATGCTTCACGTTCCACTTGTGCATATCGTCTTTCCGTCTCAGTTAGTGTTCTAGAAGCAAAACAGATAGGCCTATCTACACCATCAATGTGGTGAGATAACACTGCCCCAATTCCATAAGAACTGCTGTCTGCTGAAACTACGAGAGGAAGTTTAGGATCATAATGCACTAGGAGAGTGGACTTTAGTAGTACGTCCTTGGAAGCCTCAAATGCTTCCTTTTGAGTTTTCTCCCATCTCCACTGTTCCCCAGATCGTAATAGCTTATTCAGGGGTTCAAGGAAAGTCGATGCATTAGGCAAAAATTTCCTATAAAAGTTTAGGAGACCTAAATAAGCTTGTAACTGTGTGATGTTTTGTGGAGGTGGTGCCTTTTCTATTGCTTCTAGTTTATCCACCGTTGGATGAATGCCTGAGGCATCTATGCGGAACCCTAAATATGAAACCTCATTAGTGACCCATGAACACTTTTCTCTCTTTAGCTTAAGTCCAGCATCCCGGAGTCTTTTTAGAACCGTGGTTAATCTAGTTAGGTGTTCTTTTTTAGTCGAACCTGAAATGAGGACATCATCTAGAAAGCAAAGTACCCCTGGAATGTGACCTAGAACTTGGTCCATTGTCCTCTGAAAAATACCTGGAGCCGATGCTATTCCATAGCATAGCCTATTGTACTTATATAGGCCTCGGTGCGTATTTATGATAGTTAATTCTTTAGAGTTTTCATCTAAACTTAGTTGAGCATAGGCTTGGGACATATCGAGTTTTGTGAAATATTTTCCCCCAGCAAGAGAGCTAAATAATTCATCAGGCTTGGGTATAGGATAGCAATCTAGAAGGACGGCTCTATTTGCTGTTAAACGGTAATCCCCGCATAACCGCACGGACTTGTCCGGTTTTAGTACAGGAACTACTGGGGCAGCCCACTTAGCGTGTGTGACTGGTTCAATAATTTTATCTTTTAGCAGCCTGTCAATTTCTAAATCTACCTTCTCCCGCAGTGCATGCGCAATTGAACGAGCCTTACAAAATTTCGGAGTTACATTAGGATCTACTTCTATGCAGACCTGATGGCCTTTTAGGTTGCCTACTTCAGGCCCAAAAATAGAAGAAAACTCCCTTAACAATGAGTCTATGTCAGATGGATATGAAAGTGTATGCACATCTGCCTGACCCCTTGGCAAGATTTTGTCAATTGGCATTTCCAAAGCATCAATCCAATCACGGCCTAGTAGAGTAGGCCCTTGCTCATCCACCACTAAAAGGGTTAAGGGATGAGACAAAGTTTTCTGGTTAAGTGTAACTGTGACGTATGCTTCTCCACAAATAGGTATTTGTATGTCACCGTACTTCTTCAAAATCGTTTTAGATGCATGTAGTTTAGGTGTGTTTTTGAAAATCTTATCAAAAACTACCTTGGACATGACCGTCCGGGCAGCACCCGTATCCAATTCTAGAGGAACTGTAATTCCATCTAGGCCTACCTCTACAATATATGGGCCTGTATTTTCCCCACTTTGCTGCTCATAGAATAGGTACTCCACTCCAATGTTCGAAGTATTTCCCTTTTGAGGATTTATACTAGAAATGTTAAAATTAGAATTTTCACCCTTTGTTTTCTTTGAATAACACACTTTAGCTATGTGGCCTATTTTACTACAGTTTCGGCAAACTGCTTCTTTAAAAGGGCAATCTTTCTTCCAATGGTGTTTTCCACACCCTGTACATGGCTTGGAAGGCTTAGTAGAATTAGTAGGCTTAGTCATATTCGCCTCATACCTTTTATTTGCCTGTCTAGTAGGCTCGTTAGGTCTGCCAGGCCTAGAAGATTTAAAGCTATTTACGTGTTGGGCTTTACTACTATGATTTCCAAAAGCTCTAACATCTTTAGCAGCTGCTTCTCTAGCCGTAGCTATTTCTACAGCCTGACTAAAAGTTAGGTCCTGTATGGCTAATAGGGCTCTCTGGGTAGACTCCTCTTTGAGACCCATTACAAACCTATCTCTTAGCATTTCATCTAATTTGTCCCCAAATTTACACGTACGGCTATGGCTTTTTATTCCTGCAACAAACTCTGCAATGCTTTCATTTCCCGTCTGATGCCTTGAATAAAATTTGAAACGTTCATAGATGAGAACTACTCGGGGTTTGTAGTGATCGGTTAGGGCCTGTACCAATTCCTTATAGGTGCAAGTTTCCGGTGCTTTAGGAGAAAACTAGGTCCATAACTAAACCAAACGTTTTAGGGCCTATTATAGTTAAAAAGGTAGGTACTTTCTTAGCATCCGGAATGGAATTTGCCTCGAAAAACAACCTCACCCTAGTGGCATAAGCTTCGAAGTCCTCCCCATTGTCTTCGTAGGGGCTTATATGGCCAATCACCGACATGCTAGAGCAAAACCGAATTAGACCAACTCACGTGAAGTAGGTTAGGTTAGGTTTAAATTTGGTCTAGTTACTGAATAGTGAATTTTATTAGAGTTAGGGCTGAATAGTGAATTGTATTAGAGTTAGGGCTGAGTAAGAATTAGTTTTAGAGTTAGGGCTGAGTAGGAATTAGTTTTAGAGTTAGGGCTGAGTAGGAATTAGTTTTAGAATTAGGGCGGCGGGACCTACGCTATAGTACGGTAGCTTCCCCACACAAACAAACCAAATCGGACGACCCACTAGTCTGCATCCAATTTTCCAAACAACCTTGAACCCAATAAGCCAAATTAACCCAATAAGCCAAATTAACCCAATGAGCCAAATTTAACCCACTGAACAAAATTTAACCAAATGAGCCAAATCCCATCCTCGTCGCCAAATGTGATAGCGTGGGGTAGACACCCCAGTTAGGTTACTTAGGTTCTAGCAAACAATCAAAAGCACTTACCGGTGCGTTGAATTAGGTATTCCTTGAAGCCTACCGGTTTATTCCTGTGTCCCACAACAGCCTACCTAACTCTCTCTTACATTACCTATTTAGAAGCTATAGACATTACCCCTAACTATACTTAAGTACGAACAACTTCCTACCCGATTTGTTACCTTAGATTCATCACCTAATTTTACTCAGCACCAAAGATTAGGTCAGATAGGAAAAAACATGTCTAGGCCAGACCGAAGCAATACGAACAGCCCGTTGGTTGTTTATGGCTTCGTCTTGCCATTCAGCTTAGATTTAGTGATATTTACTCTTTAGTGACTTTTAGACTATATACATATATATACATACACGTCACCTCACACACACTTTCCGTTCATCAACCCATCCCCACTAGGCGGGCATCTGCTGCCTGCCTACAAACTGTGTTATCAGTCTGACGTGTCGTACCACTACTAATGAGTCTTATTTGTTTCACAGATGGCAACAACACGTAAGCAAGTGAGTTTGTGGCTTCTCGGGCACCTCAGGGAGGAGGATTTCTCTTCCATGAGACAGCTTCCCACCATGGGTGAAGTTGGAAAGCGTCTCTTTTTCATCCAACGAGTCACGAAGCAAAGCCTTTCAAGAGCATGTAGTGATGTGGCCGAAGAACTCATGGAGGTTTGGACAAAAGCATCGTTGAAGACATCCCACAAGCCATACATTGTTGCCAAGCTCAAAAAGCTTCATAAGAGGTATGTGAAGTTGTCTAATCACAAGGATCGACGAATGGAAACACAGCGAGCTCGTGAACAACAGTTCTTGTTGGACATGGAGACCTTGTTTGATGTTGCTCACTCTGAAGCTGGATCTTCAAAGATAAATAAAGAGGACTGCGGCTTCCTTAAAGACCACTGGACAATGAGAAAGATGGTCATTGGCCCAGAAATGTTGCATTTGCCAAAGCATCCAAGGCAATGAAGCAGGAGAACGAGGAGCAACGACGACACAAGTCTAAGGAGGAAATGAAACGAATATGGGAGCCGGAGCATGCAGAGGCAGATGCAGAATTGACTGGCAGCTCGTCCAGCTCCACCGAGTCTTCGGGAGAGAAATTCACTCAGGTCAGCCACCGCCTCCGCCAATGTGGCTCTCAGCCAAAAGCCATGATGATGGACCCTCGCCGGGTTATTGATGACCCCCAGTTCATCGTAGCCCTTGACCGGACAAATACAAGCGTGCAAAAAGCCATACACATCGTCGCTCCTGCCCTGTCAGCAGCTGGGGTGAATGTGCGAGAATTGACGCTCTCAGCGACCTCCATTCACGGTGCCAGAACCAAAACATGACACAATTGCTGAGGACATTAAGACCAACTTTGACCTCCAGAAGCCGTGCATTCTCCACTTCGATGGGAAGATCCTTCCTGATGAACGAGGTGGTAAGTCGGATCGCTTACCCATCATTGTATCAGGAGAAGGCTTCGAAAAGCCGCTGGCCATTCCAAAAATTGCATCAGGAACTGGAAGAGCAATGGGAGATGCCATACTCACTGTGCTGGACAATTGGCCAAAGGTGAAACCATTCATTGCAGGAATATGTTGACACAACGGCGGCAAATACAGGTCTCCACACAGGAGCATGTGTCACAATTGAAGAAGGCTTGCAGCGTCCACTCGTCGTCTTCGCTTGCCGCCACCACACTCACAAGTTGGTGGTCACTGCAGTCTTCAACAAGTTCTTTTCTTCCTCTGGCCCGAACATTCCTTTGTTTGCTCGCTTCAGCGATTACTGGAGCTTCATTGACCAGGGCAGCTACCATCCCTTTGAAGATGACCCGCAAGACCCTGACCCCTTGCAGACTTTTGTCTCTGATAACTGGAATAGTGTTGTTGAATTCATCAGTGCCAGACTTAGTCAGAAGCAGGACCAGGATGATTACCAAGAATACATGGAGCTGGCGCTTCTCTTCTTGGGGGCAACGGTCCCTCCAAGGAAGCAGCAGAAGAGTCTCTTCCGCTATCCCGGAGCATTCCACCGAGCTAGGTGGATGGCAAAAGGAATTTATTCCCTCAAGATCTTCTTGTTTTGGAGGCGGTTTTCCCTAACGCCGTCGGAAGAGAAGGCGCTGCGACACATCAACGTATTCTCCACTACGATTTAACTTCAAGCGTGGTTTGAGGCACCCAGTGGCGTCGATGCTCCTCCGACAGCTTGAAGGATACAAGACCAAAGACGAGGCAGTTGCAACCATTGCGATAGCCAAGGCTCAGAACCACCTCTGGTACCTCAGTGAAGACCTTGTTGGTCTCGCCTTTTTCTCAGATAAGGTACACAATTTGGAAAAGAAGCATATGCTTAAAAATCTCCATGAGGTCCCTGCGCGCAAGAAGGGGCTAAGAAAATTCGAGTCAAAGTGCATGAAATTGCCGTATCTGCTCTCTCTCCCAGACTTCGTGACTAGACACTGCTAACTTCTTCAAATGCATGGGACTCAAAGTTCCCCACTACCTGGAGGACCTGGTGGCGATGAAGGAGAGAGTTAGGGCCATTCAGGTCATCAATGACTGTGCTGAGTGAATGGTGAAGCTCGCAACTGACTTCAACAGCTCGATCACCCAGCACAAAGATGAGAAAGAATTGGCATTCCTAGTGATCGAGCATCATCAGAAGACCATGCCCAGTGCAAAGAAGTCCCATTACATATGATCCCTATGGATATGTTGGTAAATTTTTCATTGTTTTGTTAATGTGTTGAAAAGACTAAGGTTTCTATTAATTGTTTTGGTTGTAAAGTTATGGAAGTACATTTTTTGTTCAGCTGATTCCATAATCTCCCCAATAAGACTTGAAGGAGGCTCTTGGGGGACCAGTAAATATTACTCAAATTGAATAAAATTTTGTTGGTGTTGTTCAGTTAATAAATGGACTTGATTAAACATGTGTGTGGTATTGAATTCCAAACTTTGTACATCACCCCTATAGCCGCAGAATGCCCTAATATATATATATATATACACACATTTTAACTGCAAACAACACACAGTATAATTAATGTAAAGAACGACGCTTGTATAGAAGAATGTTCCGCACAAGATGAGGAGGGAGAACGAACAAATGAAAAATGAGGTAACCACCTGGGAATCGAACCTGGGATCTTCCGATTGCTGGTCAGATATGCTATCCACTACACCATGGGCCTCGATTGATCAGAAGTCGTAATTCTCCTACATACGAGCAGAAACCAATGCCCTGAGGGGGCACCTCCTGCATGCTGCACATTGGTTTCTGCTTGTATGTAGGAGAATTACGACTTCTGATCAATCGAGGCCCATGGTGTAGTTGATAGCATATCTGACCAGCAATCGGAAGATCCTGGGTTTGATTCCAGGGTGGTTACCTCATTTTTCATTTGTTCGTTCTCCCTCCTCATCTTGTGCGGAACGTTCTTCTATACAAGCATCGTTCTTTACATATGTATATTTATTTTAATTTTTTTGTTTCGAAGTATGACCGCTCATGGCCACCAAAAGAAAGGTGGATAGCAGAGCGAACACAGGATGAAGACTATGGAACAGCTAATGGAAATGAACAATAGAGGGAGGAGGAGGAGGAGGGAGAAAAAAAAAAAATATCATAGCAGAGTCACAGCTGGTAAAGAAGTCGGGAGCGAAAGAGGAAGGAGAACAACCTGGTTACCAAAAAGTAGGGACCTTCAGATAGAATAGCGCCAAGCCTATCACAAGGCCCGATGCTCCCTAAAAAGGGAAAATACTCTGCATGCAGGTGGGTGTGGCCAATATGGAGGCGGGCCAGAGCCATCTCCTTATGGCGTGACTGATGGAAGGAAGAGGCCCAACATCCCAATTTGGGTTTAATCTTGCAGAGTTTGTCATTTGTAGCGCCATCCCAGTGACTCTGCTACTGGGAGCGTAAAAACCTACGGAAGCCAGGGATATAATCGGAAAAGGGGAGGGACACGGGTGAAATCTGTAGTCGGCACGCGGAACGGGCAGCTTGATCGGCAGCCTCATTTCCAGCCACGTTAACATGTGCAGGGACCCAGCAAAATACCACCTCCTTGCCACCAAAAGTGACAAGGATATGGCACAGTAGCTGGATTCGTCAGACCAGTGGGTGGACAGGGTCAAAACACTCCAGGCCATCCAGGGCACTATGGGAATCCAAATAGTTGACAAACGACCCATCCGGATGCTCCTGCACCACCTCCAGAGTGCTCAGAATGGCATAGAGCTCCGCCGTGAAAACGGAAGCCTCATCAGGGAGACGGGTACATCGGGGAGCAAGGGCAGATGACTGGGGAACAGCCATGGCCCCAACGCCCCCCGACGACGTTGAGCCATCTGTGAAGACCACAACACATGCAGTGACACACTGCATGCTGAAGGAACAGAGACCGAAGCAAGGCAGAGGCAGAATTGGCCCTGCAAATGGGGCGCAATGCCCTACAGCATGCAACAGGGGTGCTCTCCCAAGGTGCAACACCCCTGAAAGAGACTGGTATAACAGATGGAGGAGGAGTGCCCATACCATCGAGGAGGGAGGTCACCGTGTCAGTGAAATACCAACCCTCATCCTGGCAGAATGCCCTCTCAACCACCTGAAACAGAGGAGAGTTGGGAAGACGGAGAATCCGGAGATAGTGCTTGGCAATGAGGAATGACCTCCGATCCTCCAAGGGAGGGATGTCGCACTCAACCTGCAGACTATCAACTGGAGAGGAGCGGAAGGCGCCAGATGACATGCACAGTCCTCTAGAGAGGACCGGATTCAGTATCCGAAGGGCTGTACGGGAGGCGGAGCCATACACCACACTCCCATAGTCTAATTTTGGCTGTACCAGGGACACATACAAACGGAGGAGTGTCCGCCTATCCGCGCCCCATGTAGTATGCGACAGATGTCCCAGCAAATCCAGGGTACGTCTTGTAGACTTGTGCAGCCGGCGAAGGTGGGGAACCCAGCTCAAACGGCTGTCGAAAACCATACCCAGGAAACGTACTGATTGAACGAGGGCCAGAGGCTGACCCCCGAGTGTAAGATTAAAGGCCGGGATGGTGCCGGATCCCCATATCCTCGATGGAAGGAAGGCCACACACGAAGTCTTCGGAGAAGACAGTGTAAGGCCCACCGACGACGCCCAGCATTCAACCCGATTGACTGTGATTGGACTTGCCTCTCCACAAGGGGGGGGGACTTGTCCCCATGGCATAGACAGCCAGATCGTCAGCGTAGATGGAACAGCGCACCGAGGGCGGAAGGGCTCCCGGTAGCGCAGACATAACCAGATCGAAGCAGGAGATGCGCAAGACACACCCCTGGGGCACCCCCTCCTGAACATACAGGTCAGATAGGGCCACCCCATTATGGACACGGAAAGTGCGACGGCAGAGGAAGTTACGAAGAAATGTGGGCAAAAAGCCCACAAAACCAAGAGACTTCAAACAGTCCATGACAACTCCCTGATGGGTCGTGTCATAGGCCTTTTGGACATCGAAAAAGACGGCCAAAACAAGATTCTGGCGGGAATCGGCCTCCCGTACATCATAACCAAGGCGGAGATGGGGGTCCAGAGTACCCCAAAATCGACGAAAGCCATACTGGGTCGGGGGTTATAACCCAAGTGACTCCAGTGTAAAGGAATGTCGGATGGCCACCATCTTTTCAAGGAGCTTGCATAAGCAGCTCGTCAAGGCAATAGGCCGATAGCCCGCCACTTCTGCTGGATCCTTCCCCGGCTTAGGTATCGGGACTACAATCACCTCCTTCCAATGGGAAGGGAACGACCCCTCAACCCACACCTGTTTGAAAAGATCCAGCAAGAAGTGTAGGGCCATCGGGTGCAGGTTCCAAATAAAGTCATATGGAATGTCATCAGGGCCAGGGGCAGAAGAACGACAGGTTGCCAAGGCAGCCCGAAGTTCCCACATCATAAAGAGATGGTTATAGGGCTCGTTCCCAGGCGGTGGGAACGTAACATCTTACAAAGAACGATCCGCAGCTGAAGGTGAATGGGAAACCGCAGCAAAAGCACTGGCCAGCTGATCGGCTACAGCAGCAGGATCTGAAAGGAAGCTGTCCCTGTCCTGAAGGACAGGACAACTAGCAGGGACCGGCTTCCCCTCGATACTATGTTCCTTCTGCCACACAGCAGCAGAAGGGGTAGATGAGGAAATGCCGGACACAAAAGCATGCCAAGAGGCCTGATGGACCAATTTGAGAGTCTGGCGGGCGAAAGCCTTCACCCGTTGCATCTCAATCAAGTGGTCCGGGTGCGGTGGAAGCGGCGCATTGCCCTCTTCCTCTCACACACCGCCTGGTGACATGCTGGAGTCCACCACGGGACGCTACACGTCCGCGGGTTACCGGAAGATCGAGGAATAGTCCTCCGCGATGCCCATCACCACCTGCTCGAAGAACTCCAAGCTCCCATCCACAGAGCCAAAGCTCAACACCGAATGGGCAATGATGGAACAAGCTCTGAAGGATGGCCAGTCAGCCTGCGCAAGGCACCACCTCAGTCGAGACGAGACACCCGGCTGTGGTCCGACTGGCTCAAGACAGACTGGGTAATGATCACTGCCATAAGAGTACCCCAACACCTTCCACGAAAAATCGAGTAAGGCATCGAGAACACCAAGGAAGATCAATACAGGTAGATGAACCCGTGGGTTCGTGGAAGTATGTAGGTAGGTTCACCGGAATTGAGGCACGCGAAGGAAAGTTCCTCCATTAAGGAGAGCAACATACCAGCAACATTAGTCGACCAGACATCTCCCCAAGCTGGGTCGCGACTGTTAAAGTGAAACGGTTGAGGGTCATTCCAGCTCAACTAGTACAGATTTCAGAAAGTTGGTTGGGTGACCATCTCCGATTTTCTTCAAATTTTCAGGGTTGATTCATACACCATTCAATAGCTTAAATCTAAACTTTTAGCTTCCTCAGTCAAAAACATTTAATTTTATGGTCGCTTAAATGGCCCCACCTTCAACAAAAATGCCCATGTTGGGCTTGATTGGCCAATGCCTTCATTTTGAGAGGCCTTGAAAAGTGTCTTCTAATAGGTAGAAGCTTCAAATTTGTCATGCCAATACTACTTCTGGTGGGCTTTTCAATTTTGCAAGCTAAAAGGCTGTGGAACAAATAGTTTCTGAGTTACAAGGGCTTAAACATGGCTCCATTTTGAAGCTTGCATCATTTCCTCCCACTTTTACGACTCTACCATTTTAGTTCTACATCAATCACAGCTGTTTTAATACTCCTAATAGTCTCTGGGTTGTAAATTTATGAGTGAAATAAAAAAATAACCAAAAAAGGATTTATTTCTATTTTTAAAAATTTCCAAAAGTTGATATTTTCACAAAATTTGCAAAATTAACATCAACTTTGGGGCTTAATATAAAGGTGTCCGAAATTAGTGAGGGAGTTGATACTTCTAGTAAAGAAAGATACATATGTGTACAAAAACATATATTAAGGAATAGATCTGAACTCAACTCCTTCATATAGTTTTGGCTATTCAAAGAAAAGTACTTTTTGTGAAAAATTCTGAATTTTTTCAAAATTTTGAAATGTTTAAATTTCTTTTTACAATATTGAATTGTAATTTTACTTCCATTTTATTACTTGGTAAGTTAATTCACAAATGTTAAATTATCTAAATAAGTTTTACTCATAAAAAGACATAATATATACCTAGATTATTACTACATTTGCAGTTAACACAACAGATGGACCAGCTTGTAGGCTCAATACTTGGATCTACCTAAGTAAATCATGTAGAACCGTGTTCTACTGCTCTTTAAGCACTTCCTAGTAATTTAAATTATGCAGTTAGTACAGATAAACTAGCAGTAACCACCATTTTCAGTACAAAACCTTAAATTTAAGTAGCTTTGTTGTATTACTTCCCTTAATACAAGTGTACAGTACTTAGCTATATACAATAAGCAGTGGCTTCATACAGACTATACCCAACTGGTCACAATGACAAAAAGTGTTTCGAATGTAGTAGAAGACATATGTGAAAGTGCAAAAAAGTTGAAAGTACACCATTTCATAGCAAAAGCCCAATCAAAATATTTGTCTGACTGTAAAGAAAACCAATGATTCTACAGCATTAGTGCTTGTTGACTTCTCTGAAAACTATAGTTTTATAATTCAGGGTACCGTACAAGGGCATCACTGGGACAATACCCAGGCTACCTTGCATCTGGTAGTCTGCTATCAAAAAGTTGATGGTGAACTAAAAGTTACAAATTTTTGTGTAATATCAGATTCACTTACACACAACACAACTGCAGTTCGTTCTTTTTTTTTGTGAAGCCTTGAAATTACTTAAGTCAGAATCCTAAACTAAAACATATTTGTTACTTTAGCAATGGCATAGCAAGTCAATATAAAAACTATAAAAACATCATTAATTCAGTGTTACATGAAAAAGATTTCCAACTAACATGTGAATGGAACTTTTTTGCCACCTCTCACGGAAAGAGCCCCTGTGATGGTGTTGGTGGCACCGTCAAAAGGTTAGTTGCCCGGGCAAGTCTACAAGCAACAAGTAAAGGTCACATCACCAATCCAAAAGAGATGTTCATTGGTGCAAATCTAATATTAATGGTATACAATTTCTGTACATTGATTCAGCTAAAATTGAGGAAAATGCTAATTTTTTGAGTTAGAAAAAAGGTATTCCTTAATTAAGACAATCCCAGGAACCCGTTCATATCACTGCTTTAGACCTTCATCAACAGGCATTAAACTGTACAAAATTTCTAGTGATGAAAATTTCTTTAACGTACAACTTTCCTTCCTCAATGCTACACAAGAAAATGTGGCTTACCAATATAAACCTGGTACATATGTGGCCTGTTTCTATGAAGGTGACTGGTTTGTTGGAAACATAGTTGAAGTGTGTGATACTGAGAAAGATCTATTAGTAAATTTCATGAAAAAGAATCCTTTTAAAAGGCCTGAAGAAGAGGACGTTTGCTGGATTCCATTCCAACATATTTTGTGTTCAATTGAACCACCTACAGTTGCTGGGAAAATAGGGAGACAGTACAAGTTATCAAATGATTGTTTATCTAAAATTGAGGAGTATTTTAAAAAAAGCCTAAGTAACTACAGACCTGTATCAAGCTGAATAATAAATTGCCAGTTTATGGCTGTGAGGCCATGTAGTGTTGAAGACAATCAGACTTAAAGCCTGAGTACAATAATAAATTCCTGAGTCAGTGTCTAAACATAAGAGTTATTAGCTATATATAAGTTTACATACGAATTTACATAAAACAACACACATTAAAAAAAGAATATGAACTTATAGCCAATAATTCACATGCTTAAAAACTCAGGAATTCATTATTGTATATAGCTAAGTACTGTACACTTGTATTAAGGGAAGTAATACAACAAAGCTACTTAAATTTAAGGTTTTGTACTGAAAATGGTGGTTACTGCTAGTTTATCTGTACTAACTGCATAATTTAAATTACTAGGAAGTGCTTAAAGAGCAGTAGAACACGGTTCTACATGATTTACTTAGGTAGATCCAAGTATTGAGCCTACAAGCTGGTCCATCTGTTGTGTTAACTGCAAATGTAGTAATAATCTAGGTATATACAGTCAACCCTCGTTATAACGGACTAATAGGGGGGAAAAGGTGTCTGTTATAGCCGATTGTCTGATATAACCGACGGTACTGGTAATAGGCCGGGGCTGAAACTCAAGATAGAATTAATCAGAGTCATTAACAGTTGGCTTTTGATATAAAAATAAGATTCCTGAAAAAAATAATTGGTGGCCACCAACGTGTGTCCGGCCACCCCTGTTTTTGTAAAAACATCTAATGCCGCACTAGCAAAATCAGGAAAATGGCAATATCTCTTCTTCTGAACATGCTAGAGAGATGGTTTGCATACCAAAAGATGCAGAATTTGATTTAGAACAAATTAAAGAGGTATTTTTTATAGAACCTTTAGTTTTTGAGTTATTTTAGAAAAACTAATTTTTGGGGCCCATAGACCCCCTTTCGACGGACCTTAGTGACAAAAGAAATTCTAAAATAAGCATGATTTGGCTTTTTGATTACTAACATTGCCCTAAAAGGATGTTGACATGGACATAGTGATCACATGATATGACTTTTCCTTGTTATCTTGCATCCATTATGCTTGATTAAAGAATAGAGGGTGGGGCTGCTTCATGAACTTTTTTTAAACATAATAAATTGAAAACCTTTTTTTTCAGGTGCCTTGTTATAAGTTTCCAACTGCAATTTGTCATTGAATTCAACATTTGCAATATAAAGTATGACTTCTACAAGGAAAACAGTTGCTAAAGTACTTGGTGATGTACGTTTTATGCCAGCAGAACAGTTTCCTTTAGGGAAATTGCCTACGTTGAAGCAAGTTATTGAAAGGTGTTTGTGTTTCGGAGACTATAAAACAGATGCTGTACTGAGAGCTACTTTTGAGGAATTGCATAAATTGTGGGTCACATATAATATTTATCCAATATCAGTAAATGCCATACAGAGCCGACTGCAAACCCAAATAAAGGAATTCAACCGCCTTCTGAAGTATGACAAAAAGAAAAGGGGACCTAAATATCATTAAGATCTGGATGATTTTCTGAAAACTGTAAACGTTATTTGACATATATCAACATGATCGCAAACTGTTGGCAGATACAGAGAAAAAGCACTTACTAAAAATGACTGAATCTGATTACCAGTTTTATGAGGTAGTTCTGTTGATTGAATTTCAAGTTGTAAATTATTAATTAATATTAATTAATTATCAATTATTAATATTATCAATTATTAATAATTTGCTATAATTTTTAAAGTGCATTTAATAAGTTAGTAATATCAATAATACACTATTAATGATGTTAATGATAAGTATATTTTAGTATTTTATCATTTTTGTAAGAATTTCAATTTACATATAGAGACCCATAGATAAAAGATACATTATAGTGTAATGAAATATAATCACTTTGTAGGACCAGAAAACAACTAGGCATGGTTACTGTACCCTGAAAGAAGTCCCAGAAACAGCCACTGACTTAAAATTCAAATCACGGGTTATTCAATCTCAAAAAGCAAAAGAATCAGTTCCTCCTCATCTCCTGAACCTATGGACATTCCTGAATTGACAGATAGCGACAGTTGTAATGATTCATTTGATACAGACTATGTTCCAGAAGTCTCAACATTACAGAACAGAACTAGATTACGCTCATTAGCTGAAGCATGTGACAGGTATAGTACTGAAAGATAAATCTTTTAATACAGCTTAAAGTGAAATCATTGTGACTAAGAGATTAAGATTACCAATAAATTATTCATTGACAATAGATATGTAAATCTACTTTAAATATCCTAACAGATATCAAGTAAGTGATAGAGCAGGAGCGGCTATTGGTTCTGCTACATTGGTGGACTTTGGCGTAATCACCCAGATAACATACAAAATGTTATTGATAAGTATGTTTTTAATCACTCTAGATATTACATTTCTTAGCTTCTGCTATAAGTTCTAAATCACCAGATTTACTATTATTTTTAATTAGCATCAAAATTTCTATTTTGTATTTATATTAATTAGTTTCAAACAGGACACTGACATTTGTATTTTGTATATTTGTATAATGCTAATGCAGTAATGCATGGCCAATATTTTTGAAATACTTTTCAGAAACAAGTTGAGAAGGGAGAGAGCTAAATTGAGAGCTGAAAGGAAGAAGGAAGAAGAAGTGATATTTGAAAAAGTGACTGGCATTGGCTTTGACAGTAGAAAGGATGCTACACTTGCTGTTAACAAAGTAAATGAAAAGTATTATACATCCACAATCCTAGAGGAACATTATGTCATTACTGGAGAGCCAGGTAAATGGAAATGATTGTCATACAGTTATAGGCGTTATGCTGTTATATTACTGTACTATAAAGTAATATTTCAATTACTTAAAATTTTTTCTTTTTAAGTGACAACTGTCCAGTTAACTTTATTCCTTCCTTTTTCATTTTCATTTAATTGTAAAATTAGTTACATTTATTTTCAGATGATTTCTACCTCGACCATTTTACCCCAGAGAGTGGCAAAGGCATTGACATTGCTCATGGCATTTATAAGATCATTAAAGGGACAGAACTTGAGGCCCAATTAAACTTAGTTAAAGCAGATGGGACAAATACTAACACAGGACATATGCATGGGTCAATCAGATATTTGGAAATGTTTTTAGGGCAACCTCTTCAGTGGGATATTTGTCTTCTGCATCTAAATGAATTGCCACTTAGACACATCTTCATAACTTTAGATGGGACAACAAAAAGTCCAGACAAATTTTCTGGCCCTATTGGTTCTCAGCTCAATGGGGATGTGTCAGAATGGAATGTTGTGGACTTCAAATCTATACCTTATCCTGCATTTGTGCTTCTACCAAATGAGGTGGTCAATAATTTATCAACAGACCAATACTATGGATACTGCATCTGCTGGGCAATTATTACTGGTGAAGTGGATGAAGACCTTGCACTCTTAGAAGTTGGCCTGCTAAATCACTCTCGATGGCTCACCTTAGCCTTTAGAATTCTTCGCTTTTATGTTTCACAAAAAAGACCCAGTAAGAACCTCAAAATCATAGTAGAATTCATCATCAAAGTATACTTTCACAGTTGGTTCAATATCAAGGCTAATAAGAGGCTAAGTGATGGGTTAAGAAACCTATTCAATATGATTCAAAGAGTAAATAAATTCCCTGACAGGAAAATTAGAGAAATTTGTTATGATGTATTAAACAATAACAGCTATTTTGCTCATGGTGAAAATATTTTAGTTGGAATGCTGGCTGATGAAGATGAAGAGGTGAGGAGGTGTGCTGTCAATAAAGTTCTGTGTCTGAGGGGAGTTATAGAGGATTTTGATGATGAATCTGGTAGCAGCAATGATTTTGCAGGTGGAATAATTGAAAGTGATGATGAGAATGAAGAGGATCATGAAGGTGGTACTGATGAATATCCTGCTATAGATGAGAATGTTAGGGTCTTTAGAAATCCAATCATCAATTTCAAAGCTTCTGCATACCACAAGCTGTCTGCTATGTCCCAATGGGAAACTGTTCCACCTGTATTAAAAGAATTCAGTAATGATGAACTGCGTGATATCATTAATACCACATTGAAACTGGATCACGAGTGCCACAGTCAGAATGTTGAAAGGCACATCAAGCTTGTCACTGAAGCATCCTTGGCTGTTGTAGGTCATGAGCATAGAGATGGTCTTATTAGAAACAAAATTAGATCACGTAAATTAATGAAAGATTTTGTGTCTAAAAAATATTTTAAATTCTAGATTATTATTTATCATGCTAAAATATGACAAAATGACAATTTGTTAATTGTATAATTTAATGTTTGGCATTTTGGAATGTCAAAAAGCATTTTCAATGAATTTAAAATGGCTGATTTTGATTGATTTTGATTGCTGATTGAAAACCACTAATACATGTCAATTTGCAGCTTGAGAATGTTGTATTGTGTTGACATTCAGTTGAAAGGGGGTCTATGGGCCCAAAAAATTAGTTTTTCTAAAATAACTCAAAAACTAAAGGTTTTATGAAAAAATACCACTCTTAATAATTTGTTCTAAATCAAATTCTACATCTTTTGGTATGCAAACCATCTCTCTAGCATATTCAGAAGAAGAGATATTGACATTTTCCTGATTTTGCCACGTGTAGGTGGCCACCAATTATTTTTTTCAGGAATCTTATTTTTATATCAAAAGCCAACTGTTAGTCACTCTGATAAATTAAAATCAAACAAAAATTATAGTTTCAGCCCGGCCTAACTGGTAACCTACGGTATACGTATATGATACGGTAATGGAGATACTATATACAGTACTGTGCACTGTCTGCTGAACACGATACATGATAAATGATACAGAAAATAATGAAATATAATAAAAATATAAAAGTTAGCTTATCCTTGGCCTTACGAATGTCGGAAACAGTTTGCTTTTTCACGCCATACTCCGCGCACACCTTGGCCACGAAGTACCCGCCTCTAACTTCTTGATTAATTCCAGCTTCTGGGTCACTGACAGGGTCACACGCTTCTTCTTTTCCTGGTTAACATCGCCAGTGGTGTGTCCGGTTTATCCGATATCCGCTCTAACGGGGTCCGTTATAGGGTCATTCTCTGTCAGATCAACCAGTGCCTAACACCCTCATCTCTCAGATTTTGCTGAAATTTGGTTTATAGGGAGTTTGTGGGCCCTGAATCCATTTCTGAAATTATAAGGTCAATCCAACCAACGGTTCAAGAGATATGACCTCGGGAAATTTGAGGTCACTTGCGAGGTCACTAACATTTGGCGACCCATAACTTGGGTAATAATGGTCACAATTATATAAAAGTATATATATTTAGAATCAGAAAATGACAAGGAATCCAAATATGCAAGTTTTAGAACTCTAGGTTGAAAAATAAAAAAGTTACACTGTAACCAAAATTTGAGGTCACGATTTGACCTCTGGGGTATCAAATGAGAATTTTTTTTTTAAATGTAAAAAATGAAGGCATAGGCATTGGCTATTAGAATCAGCAAAAAAAAGTTTGTTTATGTTAGTATTTTTCATGTAACTAACATATAAGTGAACACCATATTCATAAGTTGTGCGTCAATTCTACCTATTTTTTCACACTTAAGCTCATAATTTGACCTATAGAAATTAAAATTACATTTTTTTATAGATATAAAAAAAAGGCAAAAAATGTAAAATTGTATTTCACTGCTAATCTACACTGGCAATAATAGTTATATTTCATTTGGAGCTGATTTCACACTGTCAAGTAACTCAAGAAAATCCAGGACACCCTCTTCTCTTGGGCAATCATTGCAAAGTTGCATCATGCAAGTCTCTCTTTCTGTACTGCAGACACTGTAATCCATAAGATCCTTGTATGAAAGACCTCTTTCTCCCAATGCAGCCAGCTGCAATTTTGGATTTTGATGGTATGTGCAGACACAGACAGAATGAGTCCCACCACTACCGGCAAGCACACAATATGATGGCCGTAATTTTGCAAATGTGGAAAATCCTATTTTGGGATTCTTTTCATCATTTTTATATAGTTCAAACATCTCTCTTAAATTCCCGAGGACCAATCGTTTTTGCACCTTCAGCACTGATAACTTTCACGCAATCCTTTTGGCCAGGACACATACGACTAACCTCTTCTGACTCATAGAATCTTCTAACTATATCTTTGTGTTCTTCAGATATCACTTTTCCTTTGCTCATTAGTGGAATCTTCGGAACTAGCTGTTTTTTCAATTGTGTATGGTGAGAGTGTCAATATTTGTAGTTTGTGATGGTGACATTTGCTCTCCAGGAATGACTGTTTCAATTCATTCATTAATTTGTCTAGATGTTTTTCAGATTTAGTTTCAGGTTTTGAAGTATCACTTACCTCCTCGGTAATTTGAACACCATAACTGAGTTCTAGCCTCTCCTTCAGGTGTTTCTGAGCAGATGATAGCTTACCATGAGCCTTGCGCTTTTTCTGGCTTAATGACAGCCCTTCTGAAAAGAACAGAAAAAAGGTTTCACACACCTGAATATAGTAATTAAATATTAATTATAGTACCTTAAATGCTATATAATTGGCTATATAGTAGATCAAACAGACCTTGTAGTAAAGTATAAGTTTTATATTAATTTATTACTTACTTTTTTTAACTGGTGTTTGGTCCAGAAATGCTAGAACTGGTTCAACTGAAGTTGAAGGATTTTCCTTTATCAAGCAATCACTGTCATTGTCCAGATCTTGAATTGAAGAGATGTTACTCAAGCCACTGATAGTAGATGATTCATTTGAATCCTGCTCAGACTCGTTGTTTTCAGTGGTACCAAGTATAGTGGGGTTTTTCATTATCAGTGTCCAGCAGTTCACACACAACAATGAGTCTTTTTTCACTCTTCCAGCACATTTTTCAACAAGTACATCAGTCACTTTTCTAAGATTGATTGTTATGCGTTTCTTCTGTTTTTGAATAGGGTCCTGGCAGTATTTCAAGTGCCGAACCATTGTATTTTGATCTGTAAAGATATAGGATTTACAATTAGGTAATATATATTTTTTAGAAAATATATAGCTATACACACTTAATATTTTAGGCCTTGATAGTCTCTGAGGCTCATTAAAACACCATACCCACCAGCCACCCACAGTGCTGGCTGGAACTGTACTAACCTGTAGACAAGGAATTTTGCAACTATCTGTGTTGATTCTGCACTTAGACAAGTAGCAACATGTTTCAACAGGTTTGTTTAGGCTACATGTGAGCTTAGTCTTCCCCTTTCACTATTATAACTATTATTGCCAGTGTAGATTAGCAGTGAAATACAATTTTTATTAAATTCTTGGAGCTTGAGGTCAAATTGATAGCTAAGATATAAAAATTCCTTGAAATGACAAGCAATTTATAAATATGGTGTTCACTTATAAGTTAGTTACATGAAAAGTACCAACATAAACAAACTTTTTATGATTGTTTCTATTAGTCAAGAACTCTGACTTTGTTTTTTATATCTATAAAAAATGTAATTTTAATTTCAATAGGTCAAATTATGAGCTTAAGTGTGAAAAAATAGGTAGAATTGACGCACAACTTATGAATATGGTGTTCACTTATATGTTAGTTACATGAAAAATACTAACATAAACAAACTTTTTTTTTGCTGATTCTAATAGCCAATGCCTATGCCTTCATTTTTTACATTTAAAAAAAAAATTCTCATTTGATACCCCAGAGGTCAAATCGTGACCTCAAATTTTGGTTACAGTGTAACTTTTTTATTTTTCAACCTAGAGTTCTAAAACTTGCATATTTGGATTCCTTGTCATTTTCTGATTCTAAATAATATACTTTTATATAATTATGACAATTATTACCCAAGTTATGGCTCGCCAAATGTTAGTAACCTCGCGAGTGACCTCAAATTGCCCGAGGTCATATCTCTTGAACCGTTGGTCGGATTGACCTTATAATTTCAGAAATGGATTCAGGGCTCACAAACTCCCTATAAACCAAATTTCAGCAAAATATGAGAGATGAGGGTGTTAATTTCAATTTTTTTTGGTTGATCTGACAGAGAATGACCCTATAGCGAGGGTTGACTGTATTGTCTTTTTTATGAGTAAAACTTATTTAGATAATTTAACATTTGTGAATTAACTTACCAAGTAATAAAATGGAAGTAAAATTACAATTCAATATTGTAAAAAGAAATTTAAACATTTAAAAATTTTGAAAAAATTCAGAATTTTTCACAAAAAGTACTTTTCTTTGAATAGCCAAAACTATATGAAGGAGTTGAGTTGAGATCTATTCCTTGATATATGTTTTTGTACACATATGTATCTTTCTTTACTAGAAGTATCAACTCCGACTAATTTCGGACACCTTTATATTAAGCCCCAAAGTTGATGTTAATTTTGCAAATTTTGTGAAAATATCAACTTTTGGAAATTTTTAAAAATAGAAATAAATCCTTTTTTGGTTATTTTTTTATTTCACTCATAAATTTACAACCCACAGAGACTATTAGGAGTATTAAAACAGCTGTGATTGATGTAGAACTAAAATGGTAGAGTCATAAAAGTGGGAGGAATTGATGCAAGCTTCAAAATGGAGCCATGTTTAAGCCCTTGTAACTCAGAAACTGTTTGTTCCACAGCCTTTTAGCTTACAAAATTGAAAAGCCCACCAGAAGTTGTATTGGCATGACAAATTTGAAGTTTCTACTCATATTAGAAGACACTTTTCAAGGCCCCTCAAAATGAAGGCGTTGGCCGATCAAGCCCAACATGGGCATTTTTTGTTGAAGGTGGGGGCCGTTTAAGCGACCATAAAATTAAATGTTTTTGACTGAGGAAGCTAAAATTTTAGATTTAAGCTATTGAATGGTATATGAATCAACCCTGAAAATTTGAAGAAAATTGGAGATGGTCACCCGACCACCCCTGTACCAATTGAGCTGGAATGACCCTTGAGGCAGTTGCAACACCAACTCGCGAACTGCGTCACAAGAAGGAGGGTCATGAGGAGGAATATAAATTGAGTAGGCAGTGTACTGGCGGTCTAAAAAGAGCTGCACAGCCACAGCCTGCAAGGAAGTATGAAGAGGCACACCTCGTGAGGGTAATGAATGATGTACATAAATCACCATACCCCTCCGGCATGTGTGCTCATCCGGGGTGCAAGGGAAACCAACATAGCCAGAGAGACGAGGGAGTCCCCGCGCAGCCAGGATAGTCTCCTGGAGACCACACAGGAAGGCTGCTCACTCTCTATCAGGAAGGCAAGGTTCTCCCAGTTAGCTAAAAGCCCCCTACAGTTCCAATGCAAAATGGAACTGTAAGGGGAAGTGGCATAAGAAGCAGAGAAAGCAGAGAAATAGCAATGGACCAAGCTGAGCAGCAAACTCAACGGTCCGTAACCAGGGACGGAATTGGCTTCCCCGACTCACCCCGAACATGGGGGGTAGGGGCCACTGACCCCGCAGCTGCTTCACCCATAGTAGAACGAGAGGTGGAAAGTGGAACAGGGAGTTCAGAGGGGGCTCCCCTGAGGGGGGGAGACGACGAGACGGGCCCAGCCAAAACCCCTGACTCCCAACCAGAGGGGGGCTGGGGAGAACCAGATGTTTGAGGGCTCATCACACCAGACAAGTGCTGATGGGGTGGGGGGAAAGGTCCACCACAGGTGGGAGAGGTAGATCCAGGAGAGAGACCCAACCACTCTCAGCAGGAGCCGAAGAGAGAGAGAGAGAGAGACCATGAAGAAGGGCCAGGCTCCTTTCGACCGGGTCCACCATGGGAACCGAGTCAGTAATTGAGGGTGTCATGGGGCGGTGTACCTCAACTGACACCCGGACACTAGTTGGGGCACCGGGAGGTGATGCCTCACCAGCCCTCCGTATAGGTGGGGGGAGTCCCGAGCGGATCAGGATATATATATGTCTCTTTCCAGGTAACCTAGGTATTCATTGTGTTGTTCTGTTTTGAAAATGGTCTGTCCGAACCTATAAAAGACAAAAAGGCGCTAGGTGCTACTTGGACTATGGTGATAATATCATAAAGCAGGCTTTAGAAGCTGTGAATAAAGGAACTTCAATAACAAAGGCAGCAAAGACCTTTGGTGTTTGTAAAGGTACCTTAATGAACAGGATTCACAACAAACATTCTGCGTCTCACTTTGGTGGACAAACTGTTCTCAGTCCAGATGAGGAAGCTCTAATTACACAGCGAATTCTTCAGTGTGCAGACTATGGCTACCCATTATCACATTATCAGCCATTGACCTTCGGTATGTAGTAAATAACAGAGTTGCTCGCACACTGGAAGAGCTGAGTAGCATTGAATATGAGCTAGTGTACATACCTGGGAAACAGAATTGTATCGCAGATGCACTATCCAGGTCTCCAATTGACAATTGTCAAGAATCATTGGATCAATATGACAACCGATCAAATGCCATCCAAAAGGATTCATAAAGACTGAGTCCCAGGGGGAGGAGATTCCCTCTTTTATTGTCTATCCTTGTGGAGTAGTGGCACAATGGATCATCATAGGGAAATCAGAGAAGCAACAGTAGCAGAATAATTAACAGGCGAAATAAGTATGGGATCTCTTCTGATAAAGCTATCACCCGTCAGCTGAATCTGATGAAACATGTTGGTCAGATCCCAACCCCACGTGTGATCCAAGTTTATAGTGATATGAATAAGGTAGAGATTTGGGTATATCATGGAGATCGAGCTCCCTTAAAGTATGGTTCTGACAACTACCATGATCATGTTATCTGCAGTGCCTCGCTGGGATCCATTACAATTGGTTAAACCCTATACACCTACCTGGTCAATCAAATGATAAGCCTTCCCCTGAAATTCTAAATGTGAATAGGGAAACTGATAGCCCCTTTGAAGAATTTACACTGCTTGATGATAGCATGGAGGAGGACCTTGCACCTGACACAGAGGCTAGTGGGGAGGGGAATCTACCATCGATAACCTTACACCACAATTGGAACTGACATCAGTTGTGGTGGACATCTGTCCAGTGATTCCTTTGAGAGAAGGAGAACAACTCCCAAAAGAAGGAGGGGCATTGTCACTGGAAGATGTCATAACCTTACAAAAACTTGACCCTCACCTATGTTGCCTTAAAAAGGGGATTAAGCAACAATGGCCAGCAAAACGATATACTGGAAACCTACAACCATATAAACGAGATCATCAGCAATTGGTAGTTATTGATGACATCATTTACCATAGGGGAAGAGACCACCACTTGCGTTGTGTTGTTGCCAAAGGTGTTGCTATAGATTGGGCTGTCATTTTTCACAAGGAGTTTGCTCACTTAGGGCGAAATAAATTGCTTGCCCTATTATTGGAACATTTTTGGTACCCGCAGCTGCATCGCATAGTGACTGAGATAGTCACCTCTTGTGTGGAGTGTCAGAGAGCAAAGATTACCAATATTCTCCACACACCACCTGTGTTTAAGATTGTAACCCAACATCCTTTTGAGTTGATTGCAGCAGATCTTATCTCCTACCCTATCTCTCAAAAGGGGAATGTTTGTGCATTGGTGGTGGTTGACCATTTCTCTAAGTGGTTGTCCGTGGTCCCACTACCCAATAAACGGGCCTCTACTGTAGCACAAGCATTCAAAACTCGAGTATATCCATTTCTGCCCAGGCTGCCTGAAAAGCTACTCAGTGATAATGGGCCTGAGTTCACAGCCCAGGAATTTGAAGATACCTTGCTTGAACTGGATATACTCCATGTAAGGACTTCTCCCTATTGCCCCACATCCAATGGGGCTGTGGAGCGAGTAAACAGGACACTAACCCAATATTTGCGGATGAGTTTGAACCAGGTTGAGACCTGGGATGACCATCTGCCCAGGGTGGTATCCATTTACAACAATACCAAGCATCAGGAGACTGGTATTTCCCCAGTAGCCTGTCTCTTATCCCAGACTCACATCTTCCCTCAGGGCCCTAGGATAGACCACCATCAGCTTCAATATCGGGATGAAGGCCACCCACGGTTCGAACCCTATCACTTAAACCAGCTGGTGGGCTGAAAATACACTATCCTGCAACCTGAGCATCAATAAATTCAAACCTCGGTATGCTGGACCATACTGTATAATTAAAGTGAACCCAAATGAAATTACTTATCAAGTTCAGTCAATGAACCCTCAGGAACCCACTATTTATAAAGTTCACCACAAACATCTGAAAAAGTGGAATGTGGCTCCACCATATCTTCAACAGAACCGCTACTACCAAAGGCTTTTGGGAGATGCCCATTATGAGGTTGAATTCCTACCGCAACCTACACCTGTAGAGATGAGTAAGGGTCCATCTCTAATTGAAGAACCAAGCCATGATGAGCCATTCTTTAAGGGTTTTCGCTTCAACCCATTACCTGTGGAGCGTCTGAGAAAATTCAGCAGACTCTAGATCAGACTCTCCACAACCTGTATCAGTTGGAAGAGAGATTTCATGAACAGCCACCACCCAGCAGAAATTCTTCAAGACTAGATAAGAAAAGTGGGGAGGATAAAGTTAATGGGGACACAGAGAATGGATGCCCAGTAGCAATCTCATCCTTTGATTCAGGGCAGGAACTACCTTCCTCTGAATTGGAGCCAGTGAAACAAAGTCCCCTAATCTTTTCGATTTATTGCACCAATAATCAATCATATTTAGCTGCTGTGGAACCTGAAACAGACTTTGCAGCGACACAATCTCCAGAATCTTCAGAAATGACAAGTGAGTTGGACCTTAGTGACATAGGAGGAGGACTGAGTCCAACTGATCAGCCAACTCACGCAAGGCGATGAGGGTCCCTCACTCTGGAACCATTCTCTGGTGTATTAAAGTGGGTAAAGAAAACATCATTGACACCTTCAAAAATTGATTTTAGAGGGTTCTCACCTGAATCTCAAAACCTGCCTTTGCCAGTTGTTACACAAGTAGGTACCCTCAATAAGATGGGGAACCGACCATTCACAAGGTCACAGGGCAGATCTCAGGAATTGCCTAGGGTACAAAGTTCCCCACTTGAGAGGAAAACTAAAAGTAAGGTTACTGATTAGGTTAAGGTAAGACATAATTTGTAAAGTGTATTAAAGTCCCATACTATCACTCATCACTACTTATGTTCTTAGAGATAAAAATACCTGTGTTGTGCACCCCACAACAAGTGGGGAGGAGTGAGATGGTATGGTTAACACCCCAAGTTGGTGGGAACTCCACTATTGGGAAGGATTCCTGAGAGCTCCCAAACCCCTCAGTAAGGCCTGGGAGGTTTCAGTAATCCCCATTGGGCCAGAGCTTTCTTAGAAAGCCAGGCCTTCAGAGTTACTAAAAATGTTTTTCTTCTCTTTTTAATTGATTATAACAGATTTGAAATTCTCTCAATATAGAGAATGTTAAAAACATTGAGGCAATCATATGCCTGAGTATAACAGCTTTGAAATTCTCTCAGTATAGAGAATAATCAGAAGCTTGAGGCAATCATATGCCCATTTTCATATGCCCATTTTCATATGCCCATTGATGGTGTGGTAGGTGATCCTATAGTCTTGTTTTTATTATTGGTGTTTTGTATTGCTTAACCATTAGCTATAAGAACCATGTCTCACATATTTGGATCACTTAAAATTATCATGTAAATATCATAATCATTTTTGAATGCCTGATTTCCTTTAAAGACCTTGTTGAAAAACCTAACTTCAGTTATCAACATGCATCATAATGGATGTTGAGCTTTCTCAGGCTGTGAACTAAATTGTACCTTTAACTGCCTTATGAGCAACATATTAATGCAAATACATATCCCAAAATTTTAGAACCTCAATTATCATCATTATCAATTTTGCTCCCTTTTCTGGCATCATTGCACTCATGGATTCCTGTGGGTCCACTGATGACAGTACTCGGGGGATAATCTCTAAATGTTGTTGGTTTTTTTCTCTTTATTAGGGATTTGTTTTTGGCTGGGACATTTGCTTATTGAAGTGAATTTGGACAAAGCTTTTTCTTCCCCAATACCTGCACAAATGCTGAAGCCAGTATTCACATATTTTTTTTGTTATAAACATTGCTTTTGTTTGTACTGATTGAGCCAAGAATACCTTTAATGACTGTGAGGTGAAGTGGAGTTTAAAATGACACATCTGGGACTTAGCAGGTTTATACAATTTGGGTAACACTCATTGACCTTGCCCTAGTGACTAATATTCTTTGTTTTTTTTGCATTAGTTATGTAAGTTCCTTTTTTTCTGTAAGTCTTGTCTCCTTTGTGTGGTAATGGGCTGGTGATGGCCAATAATTTAATGGTTTTATTTTATGTTGACATTTTTGTGTGTGGTATGGGACTAATGATGTTTGTTTCTTTTGTTTTGTAGTAATAATTTTTTTTTCAAGTGCTTAGTTGGTTCTGAATACACATTGGTGTATGATCAATAAAATTGTTCATATTTTCTTTAGTTACCTGTAAAAACTTGCCTGCTGATGCAGTTAACCTTGTAAGTGTTATTGTTGTTTCGTTGATTAAATTAGGCAAAGGACGTTTTACTTTTCTTAAATCCTCCCACCATAAGCCGAAGAGTAAGTCTTTAAAAGAGTCAGACTGGCTATGCCCCAGAGATCTTAAAGGTGAGAACCCAGTTTCAAATTGGTAGGAGCTGCCTATCTGACATAATCTCAACCACACTAAAATTGTTAATGTGCTCACCTCATTTCTCTCATTCTTACTAGTGCGGGTGGTGCTGAACAGCTGAAGTCAAAGGATTTTTATTCAATTGAAGGCCCTCTGGGTGGTCCTCACTGGCAGCTAAATCTCCCATCTCAGCAACCAGCAGCAGCTGCCGTGACCCCACTAACAGAGTATCCAGTAGGTGAGTAATGCAAATGCATCTTTACACAGATACACTTACTGGCATCGTGCCCCCATTTCAATGATGTAAAAAGTTACCTTGACATGGAGGGCAGGTCCATAGAAAAGTTTTTAGTGAATATGCCTGGGGAAGATCGGTCGTTCATTCCTTAAATGACATCAAAATGTATCTAAGCACATTTCTAATGACATCAAGCATTTAAGAGCTAAGGTGAGAGAAGAAATAATTGCCAATTATCATGCTCATTTGACTCAACAACTTGCAGGCATTCCAGCATCAAATATTTTCAATTATGATGAAACCAATCTTGCTGATGAAACATCACAAGACAAACTCTTGTTTAGGAGAGGAGTTAAATATCCTGATCAGATCATAAACTTTACTAAGAGCTGCGTGACTGTGATGATGTGTAGAGCAGCTGATGGTAAACTCCTTCCCCCATTTGTTGTCTTCAAAAGTGATGCACTTTACTCCTCTTGGACTCTGAATGGACCAAAAGGTAGTCCATGCTGTGCTAACAGATGTTGCAAAGCTGGAGCACAATTCCACCACACCACTAGTGGATGGTTTGACTTGCCAACTTTTGAAAAGTGGTTCATCAAATTATTCTTGCCACATGCTAAGAATCTTCCTGGCCCAAAAGCTGTCATAGGAGACAACCTAAGTTCACACTTCTCTATGACAGTGTTACAGTTGGCACAAGAAAATGATATCAAGTTTCTATGCTTACCTCCCAACTCAACATATCTGTACCAACCACTTGATGTAGCTTTCTTTGGGCCAATGAAAGCAGCCTGGAAACACATCCTTCTTGACTTTAAAGCAGAAAACCTGAGTGCTAGCATTGTTGATAAATATCTATTTGCTTCAATGCTCAAAAAACTGATCCAGCATCCTAAGTTCCAGCCAAACATTGAAAAGAATCTCAAGATGGGATTTAAAGCTACTGGCATTTTCCCTCAAAATCTTGAGACCCTGTTACGACATCTAACTGGAAACAAAATGACTGAAACAGTACAATCACCACAAGGCAGTACTACAAACACTTCACCCATCATAGAGGAATCACCTATATCCTACTCCATGAAAAGCGGTTTGGGACAGGACCCTACATGGCCTACATGGCCAGTTTCAGCTTAGCAATACAATAATAAAATATATATGGTACCATAAATAATAAATACAGTATGGTTCAGTACATATAAATATAGAGTGATATATATAGTATTATACCGTACCTATATGACTTTCACCATTAATGGGGTAACTTTGACCACCCCAGTCAATGTGACCCCAGGACCAGGGGTGACTTTGACCACCCCTATTTTTTGATGTACCAGAAGTACCAGGACAGCTACCTGCCTCAAAATTTAGGTAAGTAAAATATAGGCCTAGAGTATTTATATGTAGTTCTAGTTTAACATTACCTATTTGGGTAAATTTGGATATGCCAATCAAAAGAAGTAAAAAGGTGGTCAAAGTGACCCCGTCTTACAGTATATGATGTGTATAATAAAGTTAAAATGAATTTATATAAGCTTTAATATACTGTAAATAGCATAACTAACAAATACTTGTGATGGTCCATATTCACCCTGGTGCCTGCTCCACATTCACCCTGAAATGTTGCATGTAGCAGACCACAAAATGCCCTATATAGCTCAGTAAGTACAAAATATTATTTAATGTAACTTTCTCATATTGTATCCCTGTATGTAGGCATGATACCATGTAAGTATGAACAATTTTGGTTAGTAGGTTAAAAAGTTATTAAAACATTTGTCATTTTGTGGTCCATTTCACCTCAGTTGACCCTATAGGAAGTCATTTATTTTCCTGAAATGTAAATGTAGGCCTAATTATAAAATTAAATTTAATAAATTACAATTTTAAAATAAATTTACTATTTGAATTTTTATGATTAGGCCCTATATTAAAATATTAATGTTATGTAGCCTAATTAAATATTCTAAAATATCAAAAATTCTCAAGAGAACATATAGATTAGATAACTAGCTAAATTGTAGCCTTTTCTTTTCTTCAGGTACCCAAATGGCAAAAATAACAAGTGTTCATTGCTTCCTTCATCTACTAGATCTTGTGGTGAAAGATTCAGTTTTCAGTCAGCATTCAATCATTGACATTTGTGTAAAAGCTCATTGCATCGGTACACAATTCAATCACTCAAGTTTGGGTCACAGTGAGCTAAAAATCTACAGTCTGATCAAGGCATTAATCCTTATTTGCTGGGGTTATTCAAATGAGCCAGATTGGTGGATGATGGGAAACCTCATATGAGGCAAGTGTGCATCCTGCCACTTTGAAATCTTATGTACTGTTTCATCTCTTGTTTCTCACTTTCATGGGATTCAGAAGGTAAGAATAGTTGCCTAGTGTTTTCAGAAAAGACCTAAGAGTTTCCAAGTAGTTATGCAGCAAAATGAAAAAACAAACATGATTTGAGAATTGTGTGACGCAGTGCAAGAATCAGCACAGCTGCTAAACCCCTCCCCCTTTATTCCACTCCCCCACCCATACAGATTGTCAAGGAAGGATTTTAATGGGTGAATAATCTGTGTCAAAGCCTAATATTACAGTACATCATATTTACGCATTCCATAAGTCTGCAATATATTATAAATATAAAAAAAATGCAATTTTTTTCCTTTCAATTGAGGGGGTAGGTTCCTTATCCTAGCAGATAAGGGTTAAACAACAACTGTTTCCAGTCCATGATGTTATCACCTGTTGGAACAGCACATAGCTACTTAATGTTTGAACATTTATTTACTTCGAAACTACCAATTCAAATTTACACAGCCATTCATGATCTTCCTATCCTAAGTGTGAATGAATGGAACCTTTTTGAGAAAATGCTATGTGTGCTGCAACCATTCTATGAGATTACAAACTCTGTGAGCTCTGAGCTTTGCTCTCTAGGTGATGTTATTCCTCATGTAATTGCTCTGGATCACTTTCTGTCCAAGCAAAATAGCAATGCTGGAATTAAAACTACAAAAATAGAACTGCGTACTGCCCTACACAAGCATCTTCTTTCTAGCTCAGGTGGTCTCAATGTGTTGAATGAGAAGCTTTATATAATAAGTACAATTCTAGATCCATGATACAAACTGAATTATATGAAAGCCCCAAAAAATAAAGTTAAAGTTTTTCTTTTAGAAGAAATTCAGAGTTTTTTACCAACATAAAATGTATATGAACATGAAAGTTTATCTAGTGAAGACAGTGAAGGTGATACGACTGAATTTGAAGCAGCTAGTATGTCTGGAATACAAAAATTTAAAGAACAAAATGAAAAAAATACTAGTAGCTACAGAATTTGTCAAGTCCTAAAGGAAGAAATCCACAAAGATTTCCTCAGCTGTTATGATGAAGTTGAAGAAGTGGAGGCTTCAGAGAGATCTTTGGCTATTGATAAGTTTCAGAATAAAAGACAGAGTGGACCAAACATAACAGACCTAATAAATGAAATAGAAAACTATATGAACACCTCTTCCATTCATAGAGAAATGAACCCATTTACAGTTCTGGAAAGATAAAACACTGGTAGCTATACCCAAACATTTCTAAATTAGTGTATTGATATATATCTTTCTTGTCCTGCTTCATTGATTTATTCAGAAAGGCTTTTTTCCGAAGCTGGAAATATATTTGAAGAGAGGAGAACATGGCTACTCCCACGGAGTGGTGAAAAACTATTATTTCTTTGTCACAACCTCCCTTGATTTAACATTGAATAGTTTTTGTATTATTAACATTTAAGTTCATGTTTAAGTTACATAATCAATAAAGTCAAGATGTATTCTTTTTGGTTTGATGCGGAAACTATAGTCTGTTTCAATATATATATATATATATATATATAGCATTCAACATCCACCCCAGCAATGCCAGGTCACTCCGCTAGTATATATATTAGACCGTTTCACGATTATATGGTAATTTTTCAAATTGAATTTTGATAAACGCACACACTTTTATTTTTTTATATAAAGGAAGAAAAACAAATAGACAAAATATCATTTTATTTGAATGATAAAAAGGTACCCCTCAGATGGCACTTCTTTTACATTAATGGATAATTAGAGCAAATATAAGACTGAACGAAAAATATGTTTTAAAACAGAGCGACTTAAATTCTATTTAAGACATATATTGATTAAGAATATAGGGATTTCAGTGGCTGAGGGACCTCCTTTCTCTGATTTTCAATGATTTGAAAGGCCAGTTGTCTTTCTTCCTCACTCTTTGTGAGCTTCTCATTAAACTCTGTAGCCAGTTTGACTCCTCGTTCAGCACAGTCGTTGATTACTTTGACTGCCATGACCCGATTACGGTGCTCCTCAATGTCTTCAAGTTTCTTGGGAATTTCTATTTTCAAACACTTGAAGAAGTCTTGTGTTTGAGTTGTGACAAAACTGGTAATCTTTAAGTCATTGGGGTTTTGCAACATTCGGGGGTCCACCTTTCTTGCTCTCACTTTTCGAGGAGGCGCGTGGTGAAGGTTGTGGAGCATTAGAACCTTATCATCTTCAGTCACGAGGTTTGAGAAAAAGCCAAATCCTATAAGATCCTCACTCAAGTACCAACCATGGTTCTGAAGTTTTTTGAGGGCTGTAGCACCCACTTCCTTATCAACCTGGATCTTGTAGATATGTAGCATCTTGAGGAGGGCCAAATCATTTGCTGGAGCATCAATTCCAACTGGAGATGTATACCAAGCTAATCAGTGACGTGCACAGACTTTCAGAAGGGCAGGGGCTCAGTTGAAAAAAGGGCACTCCCCTAACATTTTTAAAAATGAAATCCGCAATGCCATATAGGCTATATATATGTATACACACACAAAGAAAAATTTTAAAATTGTATGTGGTAAATATTCTTAAATTCCATTAAATTCAATGCATTATTTTTGTATATATAGCTGATTAAAGAAAATAAATGAAAATTTGTTGTAAAAAGGCATGTTTTTATTGCAAGATTTTCAAAAGATATGAAGATATTGAAATATTGGAGTGTATTTACAATTATTATTCAATTTTACTTATATTGACTTTTAGCTTGCTCATCATATAAATTACAGTATTCTGCTGTATATACAATTAAATATGGAATAATATGAAACTATAAATTAAAGATTTATAGAAATATACTGTGGGCTATTTAATATGATGGCCACAGCTCTTAAGTAGCAATAGAAAAATATTGATTCTTATCAGGAAAATACAAAAGCAAAAATTATAAACAGTAAACAAACAGTAAACAACACCCACATACCCGAGAGACGCAATCAACAGTGAACAGCTGCAGTCAGTGTTACCACTAGGGACGCCCTCCCTGATTGACAAAATAATAGTAACGGTATGTTAAGTTTATTATTCTAATAAAAAAATCATAGATCAAAGTAATTCCAGTTTTGAAAATCTGTTGAAGTAGCAGTAACTAAATAAAAATATAACTAATTAATTCAAATTTATGTCGAATCAATATATTTATGAATTTTGACTAAAAGGGCACTTTTGATATGAAGAAAAAAAAGGGCAGGGGCTCAAGCACCCCAAGCACCCCCCCCCCCCCCCCTGTGCACGTGCCTGCTGCAAGCTTGAAGATAAACTGTCACTGAAAAGGCGTTTATTCGTATCAGAGCTTGTTTTTCATGAGGGGTGAGAAGGAATTGGTTCCTAAATAAGTAAATTTTTAAGGAATAGATGCCCTTTCCCATCCATCTAGCTCTGCTGTAAGCTCCTGGGTAGTGGAATCTGCTATCAGAGCCTTTATTTGTTTTAGGCATTGGACAACCAAGGAAGATAAGTGCAAGTTCTAAGTATTCCCTGTAGTCACCTCGAGTGTGGCCCTCTTGAAGTTTGGAGTTGATGAAAGAAATAAGCTTGTCTCTGTGCTTCAAGATCCAATGATTTAAAGATTCTGAGGTGAGATCATTGGGTTCATAGGGCTTGTAATTCTGCTGATCAATGTTATCCCAACAATCTCTGAATCGATTGAATAAGGGAATTTGTGGACCCGAAGAAGAGAAAAACATGTCAAAAACTGCAGTGATAAAAAGCTCGTGGATATGGTGGCGGCATGCCAGAAAAAGGAGTGATCTCTGAAGGGCCTTTTGGATGATGGTACAAGCCCCAGCATGGATACCTGTATTGCTTGCAGTAGTATCAAAACAAAGGCCTGCTACCCACTCATTTACTTGTGGCCATTGCTTCAAGACATCTAAAACTGCTCCCCCCATTTCTTCTCCCGTTCCAGAAATAAACTTTGGAATAGACAGTAATTTTTCTAATTCGCCTGCACCAGTCACAACAATGGGCATTACATCAATCTTACCCCCATGCATGGATGGAAGAAGCTTTCCATCAAAATGAATTATTAAAGGGATATTTGGTTGGAAACTGGCTTTAATGTCTTCTCCCATCTGCATCCGTGTTGATCGCCGAGACCTGTAGATAGAGGATGATGAAAGTGTGATCTCTTCAATTTCCACTCCAGCAGCTGAAAGGGCAGGTGCCACAATGTGCATAGCAGCTCTTGCAGATGTTCCAGTGCGGTCCAGAGCAGCCAAGAACTTTTTATCCCTAACAATTACACCTGGTTCAAGCTTCTCCTTTTTTGAAGATGATGATGAGAGTGCTCTGTAGAACAATTCATCACCAGATGATTCTTCACTTCCTCCTGAACCGGAATTTTCACATTGGTTGAGATCCACAACCTTTGTCAATTGCCTCATTTCTTCCTTTGATTTCCTGCGAAGTTTTTCCATTCTTTCCATGCTTATCTGTCGTGCTTTTGCCTTTCTTGAAAACTCCTTGTCTTCTGGACCCATAATCATTTTCCGATCATTCCTTTGATCCTTAAGAAAATCTTTATCCTCCTGCAATTTTATTTCTGTTTCCACTTCTGAATGAGCTACATCGAAAAGCTTCTTTAAGCTGGTGACAAATTCTGCTTCATTCTTCTCTTGGGTAGGAGTTCGTCGAGTTCGGTTCTTGACCAGCCCTTCATGCTTATTGTAAAGCCTTTTAAGCTTTGAGACAATATAAGGCTTGTGGGATGTAATTAAGGAGGCTTTTTCCCACATAGCAATAACTTCGTTGGCTACAGTTGCGCAAGCTACAGAGACATTTGCTTTCCCACCTTAATGTGATAAAAAAGACGTTTAAGGACATCACTGTTAGTTGGAAGCTGCTTCTCAGAAAAACCCTCTTCCAGCACTTGTCCGACCAACCAGACTTCACACTTGTTTCTGGTTTGTGCCATAATTCTGAGGAAAAAAGTTTTACCACCTGTTAGTCTTAATAATAATATAATATAATCATTAATCACTCACCTAAATTATATTATGACTTGATTACTGTAAGAAAGTTGTAAAGTAACATGAAGTAACCTTTCTAGAACAGTAAACTTGTGAAAATATCAGTAATTATAGATGAAAAAGCAAATAAAACATCATATAATCCATAAAGGGAAAAAATGGAAATTCTAGAATAGTTATCCTGAAGGAAGAATTTTCTAGAATTCTCTCTAAAGAATATAGGGGGGTTACTGGACCATTCCTGAAAATGACCTACTTATCTTCCAATTTTATTTATGAATTTTATATACCAAATTTAAGAGGACATCACAAAATAAATAAATATATTTGCCAGAAAAATGAAAATTTTCTCATGAGGGGTAAAATAGATATGCATTGAGGGGTGGGATAACAATAAGCTCTTGTCTTAATATTTTGCATGAAGTCTTTATTCATGACATATTACTTTCTTAGTATGTGTGCGTTGAGCCATCATAAATTTCGATTTTTCGAAATGGCCTAATATATATATATATATATATATATATATATATATAATATAATACTAAGGTCTGAAAAATGGATTAATTTGTAATAAATTCATAAAGAAATGGCTTTTATTATAGGCCTAAACATATTTGAAATTCTCCCAGTTCCAGTTCCAGTTCTGGAAGTAACCAGCTGGAACCAAGTTCTGGTGCATCCCTAATCTGTATCATATGTCCCCTCATACAACATCTCTCAAAACTAAACATACCTAATTCCTTTAATCTTTCCCTGTATTCCAATCTTTTTTGGTTAGGGATAAGCTTGGTTGCCCTATGTTGCACACCTTCAAGCATATCAATATCATGTCTAAGGTAGGGGGACCAAGCTTGAATGCAGTATTCTAAGTGAGGCCTAACATAAGAATTATATAATTTACAGATTAGGCTAATGTAGAGAAAACCCTGGGTTAATGATTTTTTAATAAGAAGTGGTATTTCTAGAGGTACTTTTGCTCCTGAATCCATTGGTGATATTAATTTTTTGTGGAAATGGCTAGTTTTGAAGTTATTAAATTTTTAATTTTATGTCTAATGAAAAACATTCATACATTCTGCAGCCAATCAGCAAATTTGTTTCTTGACAATTAGCCAGATGCGCATCAATTGTTGCTTTGTTTGTCATGTGATGGCTGCAATCTCTCATTTGTTCAAGCAGTTCAGAAGTATTTAGACAATGATGATTTGGCTATTAAACTATTCCAGGAACATGGTGTACTTCAAACTACTAAGAAATGCAGCAACTGTGATAATGACAGTTTTGAGGTGACAGACAAGACTTTCAGTGCTACCATGAGACTGTTGACAAGAAGTGGAAAAGAAAGAAGCATTGCATTAGGTTAGGTAAAGTTAGGTTAGTTTTGTTTTAGTGTGCTTACTATTGTTTTTTGTGTTGACCCCTTAATTTCCCTCTTCTTCAAAGCCCTGCCCACTTTCATGTGGTCCAGATTGTTAGGGTAGAAATGGCCTATATCTCAAAAACTAGCCATTTCCCCAAGAATTGAATATCACCACTGGATTCAGGAGCAAAAGTACCTCTAGAAATACCAATTCCTATTAAAAAATCATTACCCTGGGGTTTTCTGTACATTTACCCTTCCTTACTCTTGTAATTAGCATTTTATTTCCTTTATTTCTAGCCTCTAAGCACTACTTAGAAAATTTGAGATCACTACTGACGATAATGACAAGATGTTTTTCCTGTCTAACATCCTCTAACCAGTTCCCTTGCATCTCATAGCTACCTAAAGTTTTCATTATTTCTACCAAAATGGATGACTTTGCATTGAAGTTGAAGTGGATCTACATATCTACAGAAGCTTATCATTTGTGGGTTAAAATTCATTCAGAAAAAGAGAGAGAAACACTCACCATCATCATCTGCCAGCCACTGCTGACAAGTCAGAAAAATAGTCAAAGAGAATAGGAAAGGGGTGAAAGATGAAAAGAAGTAAACTAAGAATGCTTACAAACCATGCAAATACAGTCTTAACTCACTGTCAGACCATGCAAACTACAAACATGCAACTAAAGAGAGGATAAGAAAAGAACAAAAAAAAAATTATGAAGAGTATAACAAAAGTGGGTTAGTTTACGCTACGAGCTACATCTAAGTTCGTGTTAGTCTAATTTTTTTTAATATAATTTTGTTGCTGGCATGTCACAAACTGGCATTAATCATCAACAGACTCAAACTTTGACCATTACCCCCAGCGCTCCTGTTTCTAATTGTTTTATTATTTTAAATGGCTTTAATATTTTTTAAAATGCCTATCTAAACAGTTTTTAAACGCCTATCTAAACAGTTTTTAAACATATTAATGCTGATAGAGTTCACAATGGATGCAGGAATATTATTCCATTTATCAATTACCGTATTTTTCGGTGTATAAGACGCACTTTTTTTCCAAAAAAAGGGGTCTCAAAATCACTCCGTGTTCTATACACCGAAGGTCATAATATTACCTTTATATGGGCTAGAAGAACTGATGGATTTTTACAAAAATTCATCATCTCTTAGTCCCTCCTGACTGTGTATTGGTTTGGCCAATTTTACACTGAGTTTCTACTCTTCCTAACCCACTGATAACAAGAAAAACAGTATGTATTGCATAATGATTTACTTTTATGTTTCATAACATATAGTATAGTCTCCCGTATACTTAATACTATTTTCTTATAATGAGTATGGGTGAAAGAAAATGTATCACCATACTTTTGATGGAGGGCTTTAACAAAAGTCAGCCTTGCTGGTAGAAAATTACAGACATTTTCTGACAACTAGGCAGTTGGTCATAATTTTTTTCCTGAAAAAAGGCCTTGAAAATATGGGTGTGTTTTATACACTGAAAAATACAGTACTTTAAATGTAGAAAAGTTTTTAGAGATGTTAGTAATGAAACATCTGCCACGTAATTTAAATCCATTATTATGGGTATTGCTATTATTGAAAATAAACAATTTGCCAAAATTTGTTATTGATTTTATTAATGATTTTGAAAACTTCAATAAGCTCCCCCATTAATCTCCTAGTTTCGAGTGAATGCAAGTTCAACTCTTTAATCCTATCTTCATAAGACTTGTTGTGTAGTGACGGAATTAGTTTCATGGCACGTTGCTGAACCTTTTCCAACCTATCAATATTCTCATGCAGATATGGGCACCAAAACTGAATGGCATATTCTAAGTGAGGTCTGACTAGGGACTTATAAAGGGGCAATATAATATTCTTTGATTTAAATTCAAAATTATGTGCTATGAAGCCTAACATCCTATTAGCTTTTGTGCAAGATGCCTAAATCTACTTCCTCCTCAACGCTCGCTAACTATCTATCATCCATTGTGTATGTGTAATTATTGTTATGAGAACCTATATGCTAAACTTTACATTTGTCTATGTTAAATCGCATCTGCCACTTATCCGTCCACTCCATAGTCCTATTTACATCATCTTGGAGCCTATTTCTATCATCCACGTTAAGAACTTTACCCACTTTTTTACTTTGCATGTCTGTAACTCTCTTTTCTTGCATGTTTGTAGTTTGCATGGTATGACTGTTAGTTAAGACTGTGTGGTGCTACTGTAGTATGCGGTCTACCTACGATTCGGCGGTCTACCTTTTAATTATAGCTTCTTATCTTCTTATTATTTTATTATTAGGTTAATTGTACGCCCTTGACGATTGGTTAGGTTAAGTCGTGATATTTTCGTTAAAACTAACGAAAATATCATGACTTAACCTAACCAATCATCAAGGGCATACTGTAGTAAGCGGTCTACCATTAAGTATGCAGTAGTAGTATGTTTAACTTCTTTAATAATTCCTTAATTGTGTAAATTAAATTATAATTCCTTTCAATTCATTTTCAATTCCTTTTAAATATTTTGAACGGTAGACCGCATACTACAGTAGAAACTTAATGGTAGACCGCATACTACAGTAGAAACTTAATGGTAGACCGCATACTACAGTAGAAACTTAATGGTAGACCGCATACTACAGTAGAAACTTAATGGTAGACCGCATACTACAGTAGAAACTTAATGGTAGACTGCATACTACAGTAGAAACTTAACGGTAGACCGCATACTACAGTAGCACCAGACTGTGTTTGCATGGTTTGTAAGCATTCTTATTTTACTTCTTTTCATCTTTCACCCCTCTCCTATTCTCTCCGACTATTTTTCTGACTTGTCGGCAGTGGCTGGCGGATGATGATGGTGAGTCTTTTTTCTTTTTTTGAATGAATGTTAACCCACGAGTGATAGGTGTTGCTCCTTACTTAACCCCTTATTCTCTTCTCTTCTCTTAACCCCCTACTCTTTCCTTTCTCTCAGGCTAACCTTAGAGTGGATCTTAGGGTCTTTGTTAGCCTTAGCTTCTGTAGATTTGTAGACCTATTTTAGTATCATCCACGAATTTTGACATGTTACTAGTCAAGCCTGCATCTATGTCATTAATGTAGATTATGAATAGCAATGTGCCTGACTGCTACCCAGGGCTGCTGAGAGGTGGCTTGGAAAGAGGGGGGGATAAAATCTAAAAATATTAATAAAGCAATTGATTAAATAACAGAGAGGAAATGTAATTAATAGAACATACATTTTACAGAGATTATCATAGTCAAACTGAAATGGATAAAATATTATCTGTCATCCATCAATGTCCAAGACTGACTGACAAATCTGGGAACCATTGTAATTGAAAGCCAGTTAGCCTGTACTTTAAATTTCACCACTTTGCTAGAGAGATGGCAAAGAAAGTAACTTCTAATTATGAAAATCTTGCAGTAAACAATTGTCTTGCCAGCATGGACTGGTACTGCATTTGTAAATTGTATGGTGATAGAAGAAAATAACTATTTTATTTTTCAAATCAATTATATTAATTTTGAGTTGTTTATTCATACTGTACGTTTTGAACAGTGACTTGGACATATAATCAGTTTGCTTGTTATGTACACAAAAAACATTCATAATAAAATAGAGTAAACAGGGGGGGTCCATATACCAATCCTTCCCTGGGGTCTTATGGCAGCTCTCAGTGGCCCTGCCGCTACCTACATCCAACCACCCTGATTCCCTACCATTAACAATGACCTTCTGTTTCTTGGCATGAAGCCATTCTTTTAACCAGTTAGCTACCTGACTGCGTATACTGTGCACTTAAAACTTTGCAATTAATCTTCTATGCAGAACTGTATTGAACACTTTTTTAAAGTCTAAATAAATATCAGCCACTCTGTCTAAATTGTATTCGCACACTATTTCATTATAGAACTCTAACAAATTAGTTAAACAAGATTTATGGCATCAAAACCCATGCTGATGACTATTAATCAAATTGTGACTAAGTGATTGACAATATGATCCCTAACTATGGATTCCAAAAGTTTACTGACAATTGACATTAAGCTAATAGGCCTATAACTGCTAGTTACTGTGTGGTCGTCTTTTCTAAAAATGGGCGTAACGTTAGCTAATTTGAAGTCTTCAGGAATAATCCCTGCTTCCAGTGACTTATTAAAAATTTTTGTTAAGGGGCCTACAATATCATCATTCAAATCTTTGAAATGTCTAGTTATTTCATTCAAAATAGTCTCGCTATGAAATGGAATGATATCATCCATGTCAGGGACATTATATCTTCTACAGTAAAAACTTGCAAAAAAGTTGTTAAAAATACCTACCATTGCCTGAGCGTCCGAAGCCAAAGTGCTGTTAGCGTCCACTAGAGGGCCTTTGTTATCTTTTATTGGCTTACGATTATTTTATTGACAGTCAAAAAACTTTTTTGGATTATGTTTACTATCTGCAGCTCCAAGTATCTCAAAATTATGCTTAGCATTCCTAGCAGATCTTTTAACCTGACATCTAAGCTCAATATATCTATTAAAGGGTGTCTGGCGAATTTGTCTACAACAATTTGTCTAAAGATACAATTCATCTACAACAATTTGTCTACAACAATTTGTCTACAATAATTTGTCTACAGATACAATTCGTCTAGAGAGGAAAAATGAAAGCTATTTGATGTTAATTATTATTAATTTAAAAAAAAAAATGAAAAATTTGTTTCTGCAATCGGTTTTCTTGAGAAATGATAAAGAAAAATGTTAATGGATATTGAATAAATTTATTTACTGAAATGACGCAATACACTCCAACATCTTTTTGAATAAGTCCGAGCTGGTGTGGCGCTTATGCCATACAAATTCACAAAAAATGACAAGAATTAGTGCGATATCTTGCAAAAAACAATAGTATAAGAAACTCGATTAGGTCAGGTCAGGTCAGGTTAGGTTAGTTTTCTCAAGAAAACTGATTGCAGAAACAAAATCAGGGTCATCGACTGCCCTTGTTTTCAATTTCGTAGGAAAATTAAGAGCAGTCCATGAAACATACTAGGTCCAATATTAGTAATAGTTTCTCTAGACAAATTGTATCTGTAGACAAATTATTGTAGATAAATTGTATCTGTAGACTAATTGTTGTAGATGAATTGTATCTTTAGACAAATTGTTGTAGACAAATTCGCCTGAAACCCTATTAAAGTTAGCTACTGTGCCATTGTGCTTATTAAGTCTATACACTCTGTTATGCTCATTTATGAACTCGCCTATTTCCCTAGTCCACCACTTGGGCCTACCATGATTACTGGCATGTTTGGACCTACATGGAATAAACTCCCTTTTGGTATTCAAAAACTTTCTTTAAATGCCTCCCAATGAAAATTTGCCTCATTACCCATAAATAAATTATCCCAGTCCACTACTCTTGTCCTATCCACAAAACTACTGTATCAAAATTAGCTACCACTAATCCTATGTAACCTCTCATTAGTAAAAAGTTTAAAACCTGCTATATCAAGTTCCCCCCAAAACTCCTGAGTTATGGTATTTAACCACGTTTCAGTTATAGCAACTATATTGTTCCCAAAATAAATTATCACCTTAAATTCATTCAATTTATTTCTAATATTACATGTGTTACAATAAAAGCTGTTTAAATTATTTTTTACCATGGATCAGCATTTTAAACTATTTTTCACATCGGACCAGCATTTCCTGGACCCACAATATTTAAAGAGAGCTTCAACCTATATAGCTTTTGAACATTCTCATTGATTGACCTACCTAGTCTAGCATTCCCTATTTCATTGAAATGCACCCCCATCTTTTGTAAAAAGGCTAGGATCACTAAATTCTGATCACAGCTTTACGAAGGGTACATTTTCCTGAACACAAATCTCTTCTAGTTTAGTGTTCAAAAATATTGTTTTTGACATAATCCTAAGACCTAAAGCAGGGCTGTGGAGTCGGAGTCGGAGTTGTGGAGTCAGAGTCAGAAGCAATTTTGGTGGTGCTGGAGTCGGAGTTGGTAAAAATGTACCGACTCCGACTCCGACCTCAATATAAATTTTAATAAAATATGTTTTTGTGTGTGATATCACTGGCAGCTATGGTGGTTAAACCACTTAAATAATAAACACAATGTTTTCCATTTCAGACACTAATGCCATTAATTCATTTTTTCTTTTCAGATAATATTTTTTATTTTTAATGCTTATTTAATTTCGAGTTCTTTCTAAATTTCATAAGTTTTTAACTTTCAAGTCTAAAACCCCTTTCACAATGGCAAAGACACTTCCAACAAAGTCTGCAGTTTTTTAATATTTTACAATAACCACAGATGGGAAACATTTCGTGTGTCAGTGTATGATAGAAGATGATGATGATGAAAAATTATGTGAAGCAAAAATCAGTGGTTTTACTGGCTCTGATAAAAGTGCACCAACCAGAGCATCAAATTTGAAAAGACATTTGCAGTGTTTCCATCCCAAAATTTTAGAAGTTGTCATTGAGAAAGATAGTAATAAAAACCTTCCAACTACTTCAAAGTTAACAAAAGATCAGAAATCTACTGAACGACAAGCATCACTTACAAGATTCTTTACTACAGACAAAGTTACCGTAACAATGACCACAGATGATGATGCTTCACGTGGTGGTGATGAAATGCCTCTTGTGTAATTATCATCATAGCAGATTTAGAATTAATATACCTTCGGAGTCGGAGTCAGATAGACAAAAAATTGAGGAGTCGGAGTCGTTTTTTTATGTGCCGACTCCACAGCCCTGACCTAAAGTGTACCTAGGGGTAATACCTAAAACTAAAGACCTATCTGACCTTGCCTTCAGGGACCTAATTAACTTCCTGTATCTCTCCAAAAGGTCAGATACTCTCGTATCAGGCCTATATGAGTCATTGCCCCCCCCCCCCCCTACCATTGTCACCAACATCAAGTGATGGGAGGTGGATGTAGTGGTGCCTGAAGTTGAAGCGGATGTAGTGTAGTGGTGCCTGAAGTTGAAGCAGATGTAGTGTAGTGGTGCCTGAAGTTGATGTAGTGTAGTGGTGCCTGAAGTTGAAGCAGATGTAGTGTAGTGGTGCCTGAAGTTGAAGCGGATGTAGTGTAGTGGTGCCTGAAGTTGAAGTGGATGTAATGTAGTGGTGCCTGAAGTTGAAACAGTTGTAGTGTAGTAGTGCCTGAAGTTGAAGCAGATGTAGTGTAGTGGTGCCTGAAGTTGAAACAGATGTAGTGTAGTGGTGCCTGAAGTTGAAGTGGATGTAGTGTAGTGGTGCCTGAAGTTGAAGTGGATGTAGTGTAGTGGTGCCTGAAGTTGAAGTGGATGTAGTGTAGTGGTGCCTGAAGTTGAAGTGGATGTAGTGTAGTGGTGCCTGAAGTTGAAGCGGATGTAGTGTAGTGGTGCCTGAAGTTGAAGCGGATGTAGTGTAGTGGTGCTTGAAGTTGAAGCGTAGGTAATGGGATGAAGAAACTTGATAGGCATTTGCTTTCCCATGTATTGCAGTTTTCTTTGGAGTTGCTTGTAGGGGAGACTTGCAGCCTAATCTCCCTTTTATATTTTATGCTCTGCTCCACTGGATCCAACTCCATAACCCTGTCAGTGAGGGCCTTTTGCAGTTGTATTATTTTGGCAAGAGTCTTGAGGTGAAGTTTTAAGGCCTTGGCAACATCATCCTCTTCACTGTCTACCTCTTCCTCCTCACTCGACTTAATGAGCTCCTCCAAATCCTCTTCATTCTACTCCTCAGTGTGAGACTCAATCAGTTCCTCCACCTTTTTTGCAAATACATGAGGTAGAGGATCATGAATGTGGAAATAGTGTACATTTACTAGTTTGTGAATACACAAAATTCATGAGTTGAGAAATTGTGAATGGAGAGGTTCTACTGTACTTCTCAAACACCATTGGCTAATGTAGCTTCATTCATTTTAATTATTTTAAGATAGCTTTTTGATTAACTAGCTACATACTATTAATTTTATTATTTGAACATTATCGAACATATATTGTAATTAAACATCACTTATAAACCATTTCAACTGATAAACCTCGTAAATCTGAATAAAGCCTATGGTGTGTGACTTCTGAGACACCCTGTATATCACAGATGATCTGCTAGGATTGAAGTTACTGTATGCTTACTTGTGATGCATTTCTTGTGTAGTTTGAATGGGTCACAAATACTTTTGCAAGACTCTCATAACAAGTGATGAACACTTTCTCATGATGGATGCACAATGTGTGAATACTTGATAGAGGAACTCCACTTCTTCATGTGAGAAGCTCTTTGTTTTCATCTGACAAGTCTTAAACTGCTAACATTCCAAGCTTTCTACTATATGTTGTTTTGTTGCAATCCTCATCTATTGCTTTGCCAATACTGCATGGCTCTATTAACCTGTTGATACCTAGATATACATTTTCTATCACTCGTGGATCTGAGATAGAGAGAGGGGATACCTTTATATTTTTTCATATATAATTTTATAATTCAGTCATTTTAGTAGATAAATATTACATATATATTCAGTTGAGGATTTTGCTTGAAAAATTGTCTTGCCTTATCATTTACACACTGGCCAATATAAATTCATCAATGTCAAAACAAAATTTCCTAAGTCACTTTTTGATGTTTTTGAGTTTTTGTTGCTAATGCCATGTAAAAAAAAATTTGCGCATATTTTGGTACAAATTTTGTCCTTGTAGGATGAACTATTAGGGTGATATTTGCAAAAATTCATATTTTCCGAAGTCATAAGTAATTTAATTTAGAACCCTTTTTTTCATTTTTCTCAAACCCACAACAAATGACAGGAAAATATGGTATGACTGACGATTATGCAACTACATCATCACCAATAAATAACTTAAAACACTCAATTACTTTTTTGTGATCAACCACAATATTTGGATTTACACCAGAATAAGAGTGCTGTAATGGAGGCTTCTCCAATGGCCTTTTGTCTTCAAACAAATTTGGAACACAAGTCCAGTTTTTCTCTAATTGAATAGGCTCATTTTCCCATTCACTCTCAACACTGGTGTCAGTAAAATCACTATCCTCTTCCTCGGTAGGAATGTAATCAGAATCAGTGTCACTAACATCTATTTCACTCATTATGAATGTTTATAAGTATAAAAAACAATTATGACAAACACAGGTCAACCATGCTGTAAACACTGCTCAAGGGCATAAATGACATGATGTTTATAATGTTAGCCCCACCCACAAATTATACTCATTTGTGATTGATTGAAAGATTTGAGTCAATAAACTCCTCCTATGACTCAGAAATCTCTCAGTAATATTCTCCTAAGAATATTAAAGCGGTAGAAAAATTAAATGCATATGGATAATGCATGTTACCCATTGGATATTGGTGTGTGTGTGTGTGTGTGTGTGTCATGGATAATGCACATTTTCCATCGGGTCCAGTGGGTTAAGCCTGAAATGATTACTTCCATGAGGAATTTCTATTTCTTACAATTGACAAGTCTTTCAATTATAATCCAGGCTGTGAAAAGAGAAAAAGGCTTATTAATATGTACCTACCATAGCATAAATACTTTAAAATTGATTGATTTTTAAGGAACATGTTGCATAAAATGGCCAAAAATGAAGTTTGCCTTTTTTGATTCAGACTGATTCACAAATTCCTGAATAACTCCCTTTTAAAGTTTGTGGTAATTTTTTATTGCAAAAATACAGAAAATTAGCATTTCAAATGTCTATTTTGTTGCATTTGTTGCTCAACTCCTTTCAGGGACATGCAAATAATAAATTATTGTTTTGTTATTGTATAGCTAACTGGTTTATAATTACATGTATTAGCAATTAATGTTTTTATCATTGACAAAATTGGTGAATATTTGGAAAAAAAAATTAATTTAGAATAGGGTGAGTCAAAAGTAGCGCCCGATTTCTGTTTTTTCGGCTGTCAGATTCTTTCTGGGAAGTCATGTTGTTAATAATTGTCTTGCAGATTATTAATTTTCTTAGTTTATTTATTTTTGTTTTTGTTTTGCAGGTTATTGCCGAGAGTTTGGGAAGTTACTGAATTTGCACCAAATTGAACCATGAATTACCTTTCGATGAATCAACGCATTGCGGCCGTGAAACATTACTACAAATGTAATGAACAACCAACGATGGCGGCACGCCGTTTGGCACAGGAATTCGATATTAACCCACCCCAGGGAAGAAACATAAGATTGATTGTTGAGAAATTTGAAGCAACAGGGTTGGTAGCCACTGCAAAGAAGTCCGGTCATCCGAAAATGGCAACGAATGTAGCTAAGGCTGAAGAAGCCATCAGGAGACTGGAACAAAGTCCGCAAAAGTCAACTCGCCATTTATCTGCAGAGTTGGAAGTGAGCCAATCAAGTGTTATCCGTATCCTTCACCAGAAAAAATGGAAACCTTACATTCCATGCTTACTGCATGCCCTTCATGATGGAGATGACGACCACCATCTTCAATTTTGCGAAGAGTTCTTAGCTAAACTTGACGAAGAGGACACAATGCTAGACAACATCTGGTGGTCAGATGAGGCATGTTTTAAGCTTAATGGCACAATTAACAGACACAATTGTGTCTACTGGGCTGTGGAGAACCCAAGAGTGAGAGTTGAGGAGGAGGTAAATTTACCTGGCGTGACAGTTTGGGCAGCCATATCTCCATTAGGGATAATTGGACCCTTTTTCTTTGAGGGATCTGTCACTGCAGAAATTTACCTGGATATGGTGCAAACCTTCTTTTGGCCCAGGGTACAAGATCAGGACTGTTATTTCCAGGAAGATGGAGCTCCACCTCATTATGGACGTCATGTTCGTCAGTGGCTTGATGAAAACTTTCCCGGAAAGTGGATCGGCCGGCACCCTCCCCAGACCTTACACCTCCAGATTTCTTTCTTTGGGGGCTCATGAAAGACCTTGTTTATCGTGAAAAGCCTCGTACCATTCAGGAATTGAAGGCTCAAATCACTGCAAAGTTTGAGGAAATTGATATCGAACTCTGCAGGCGTGTGTGCCACTCTGTGCCTGCTCGGCTGCAATTGTGCATCATCACGAGGGAGGGCACTTTGAAAATTGCAAGTAAAACAGCTTGGTACAGTTCGTAATAATTTTCCCCGAATAAATGGTTAGATAAACATGTCATTCATTTATTTCTACCTTCTTGTACTCTGTAATACAAATGGCAAACAAACAATCAACTGACAGAAATCGGGCGCTACTTTTGACTCACCCTATATAGCTTAAATGGTACCCAGTATCCTACAGGAACAACTCCCAGCAACTAACAAATTCTGCTAACATATGAGGTGTGTTCAAAAAGTTCCTGAACTGGTTATGCTGCGTGCGTATCACATGATGCACATGCACATCATGTAATGCATATTGTAGTATGACTCGGTCTGTGTCCAAAGACAGTTACTGCTTGTTGATATATTTTGTTCTCTCAATATTTACCATTTTGCAAGGTCATTTTGTGTGTTTTGTTGCATTTTATGCATTTAAATAATGTCTACTGTTCTTCAACAGTAGACATGTGTGCATAAAATTTTGTGTTAAGCTGGGCAAGACTGCTTCTGAAATCCATGCCATGCTGAACACAGTATTTGGCAATGACACCTTAAATCAGACAACCACTTTTGAGTGGCACAAGCACTTTAAGGAAGGCCAAACGTCAATGGAGGATGATGCAAGGGTGGGACAACCTTCCACTTCAAGAACTGATGATAGTCAGGGGGCTTAATCCAAAAAATCACCCCGATTGTTCCCTTTGTTCCAAAAGTACCATTTTTTTACCAGGGGTAGATATGACAATAAGCATTCATTTTTTTGCGGGAGCCAACATGGGCTCTCCCTGTGGCGGCCATTATGGACGAATCCAAGATGGCTGCCATCTGGTCTGACATTGGGTGATAAAATAACAACCAATCATAGTAGAACAGCAAATAATGACACTTTTTGTATGTTTTTGAGTATAGAGAATCCAGTTCTGATATTTGTTTTTTAATTCAAGATATACGTCAGGTCGTATATATCCACATTTGATATTATTTTATAAGAAATGTACATTTTATGTCAATTGAATCATGATACATAATTATTGCACTTAGATTTGTGGTTGTAACAGCTATAAAGAAAAACAATGTGTACACATTCAGCAATCGGCCAGACCCACGCAAGAAGAGTAGCAAAGTGGGGGTACAGAAGCAAAACACAGTGCTCATTACTCAGCTATTCCTGTCTCTACAATCATGTCCAGATGTGGATATGACAGAATTTTTCACATACGAGAATCAGCGAGAGCCCCCTTCACTCTCAGACTGAGGTTCACTCAGAGCTAGAAATAAATCAGACATTCTTGCATGTGTCAATGCACCAATGATACATAATGATACATAATTATTGCACTTAGATTTGTGGTTGTAACAGCTATAAAGAAAAACAATGTGTACACATTCAGCAATCGACCAGACCCACGCAAGAAGAGTAGCAAAGTGGGGGTACAGAAGCAAAACACAGTGCTCATTACTCAGCTATTCCTGTCTCTACAATCATGTCCAGATGTGGATATGACAGAATTTTTCACATACGAGAATCAGCGAGAGCCCCCTTCACTCTCAGACTGAGGTTCACTCAGAGCTAGAAATAAATCAGACATTCTTGCATGTGTCAATGCACCAACTGGATCTGCCAATCCTGCTAAACAAGTGACAGTTCAGTTGTATGACATGGCCGCCATTGTCCACATTGTGCATCCAAGTTGAGCATCAACATTTGCTGAATATGTATCTCTACACATCATACCTTTCATTAAAGCACAGATGACTGACACAGTTGAGCGCGTCGATGCCGTGTGGGATACCTATCCTGAAGACAGTCTGAAATCACTTGCACAGCAGCGGTGTGGTTCAGGAGCACGTACTCGACTTGATCCAGATAGTGATGGTACCACACCCATTCCCAAATGAGACTGGCAGTCATAAAAATGTGGAAAACAAGAAGGAACTGTTCGTCTTTATCAGTAAACAGCTGATCAAGATTGACATGGGTGTAAAACTCCTCCTCAGCACTGAATTAGAAACTGTGCTTCCAATAAAGCATTTGATATATCAGGGCTCCAACCATGCAACCACACAGAGGCAGATACGCAGATCATTCTGCATCTTGCTCACGCATCATCTCAGGGTCACAAGAAAGCATTCATCCGCACTGTTGACAGTGACATAGTCGTTCTTGCCATTGCTTTCTTTCAACAGCTTGGCAAATATTACCGAGATATCCCAGTGCACAGCATTCAATCACAGCTTGGTCCATCAAAGTCGCTGGCTCTACCTCTGTTCCATGCACGAACAGGCTGCGACACTACATCTCAGTTTCTTGGATGTGGGAAGAAGACAGCATGGACTGCATGGAATAATACACCAAACTTAACTGAAACCATGATCAAATTGACTGAAGACCCCGAGTCCTTCAGTCTAGTATCTCCTGAAATGACACACATTGAGAGGTTTGTTGTGCTCATGTACAGTAAAACATGTGGACAAGCATCTGTAAACGTAGCCAGGCACCATCTGTTTTCTAGTGGCAGTCGATCATTGGACAGCATACCACCTACCCAAGCTGCCCTCTTCCAGCATATCAAGAGGTCATTGTTGCAGGCAAGTTTTGTGTGGAAGTAGTCAACCACATGCCATCAGACACTCCCTGCTTTTGATAAATGGGGATGGGAATATAACAAGCGCAGCAACCAATGGCTCCCTTTCTGGACAACTCTCGCTGATGCCAGTAAGGCATGTGCTCTTCTCCTTCATTGCGGATGCACTAAAGCCTGCAGAGGGAATTGCAAATGCAGTAGTGCTGGAATTCGATGTACGACACTCTGCAAGTGTGAGGGTGGCTGCCTGAACAATGACAACTATTAATCAGTGAACAGCCATCTATTGGATAGACATTATCATGAGATGCAGTACTGTGAGTAAAAGGAATAAAGAAGATTGTACTTGCGTATATACTAAAGTTTAATAGCAAAAGATGTTGATGCTGACTTATTTTTTATCAAGTTAACTATGTAACCTGTACTAGTATTGGTACTCAAGTGGATGTCATTTTGGACAGTGGCCATTTTGATTTGGCCAATATGGCCGCCACAGTGGGAGCCCAGCTTGGCTCCCGCAAACATTCAAATTATGGTCATAGCTACCTGTGGTCCAAAAATGGCACTTTTGGAATGATTTGAACAATTATATGATTAAGCCCCCTGACTATGACACTTGCTTGTGTTTGTGAAATGATTCAAGGGAACTGTAGACTGACAGTTAGGGAAATTGCAGATGAAATGGACATTTTGATAGGATCATGCCACACGATACTCAGAGAATTTGGGGATGTGTTGTGTGTCAGCCAAATTTATGCCATGACTCTTGACTGCTGAGCAGAAAGAGCAACATGTTGTTGTGTCTCAAGACTGCCTTTAACATGCCAATCTTGATGAAAATTTTCTCAGACATCATTATGGGTGACAACTTGACAAGACATGGGTGTATGGGTATGATGATGAAATAAAACAGCAGTCATCACAATGGAAGTGTGCAGCAGTAGCCATTATTCAAATGCACAAAATGCAACAAAATACACACAATGACTTCACAAAACAATAAATATCAAGAGAACAAAATATGATATCAACAAGCAGTAACCATCTTTGGACAGACTGAGTCACACTACAACCTGCATCACATAATGTGCATGTATGTCATGTGTCGCAAACTTTTTGTGGGCACTGTATATTTTGGCAATGCTCATGACCACTTAATGCAGTATATACCTAATGTAGGCATAAGATTCACTCTGATTGACCTTATGTATGGAATGGGTGGGGTTTCCACTTTTATTAAAATGAGAAAGTAGTCTTATCCTTTGCCATTTGAATTACATTCTGCAAAACTGATCAATGTTTTGATTTTTGACTGTTAACCTACACTAACTGAAATCCAATGGTTTCTACCTTTGCTGTGGCTCAGCATTTGCTAAAATAACACTATATAACCTGTTTGAGTAATTTGGTCTATGCTAATACTGTGCATGAATTGAAGTGATTACAAACTCATTTACTCTTATTTGGATGTCAGTATTGTTGCTGGATATCTAGAGCATTGCTATGTGTAGGTTATATGTATAGCCTAATTGTAAGCCCAGACAGCTGAATATGTATCCATTCCATTAATATAATAATGGAATGCCCATTCCATTTAATTTTATAATTAAAAACTTTTACTGTTTACCCCATAAGTGGACTCTCCACCAGGCCTAGTTTTAAGTCTAAGCTTACCATAAGCTTACTTAATATATAGCCCTCTATATGGATACAATACCCATACAGAGCATGGTATTATACTTTAGGTTATAAGGTTTACTAGATCTTTGCTTAGACTTTGATTCAAGCCAGTTTTTAGGCATACAAGGCCTTGTAAAAATTGGAATAAGTTGTGTATAGCCTGCACAGTTATAAATAATTTATTCTCATTTCAGATTATAAACTGGGTGGTTATATTTTGTACAGCTTAGCTAACTTAATTTAAAATCACTCCTCTAGAATTATGAAAATTCGTAGAAATATTCGATGGTTTATTAAAATAATTTGTTTTTCAATTATTGTTTTGAGTGCTATTTATTTAACTGTTCGACAAGCACATCATGATGAAAATCAGTCCATTGATTCTGTTAGTAAAAAGGATATCTCAGCCAATGAATTGCTTCCAAATATACCGATAATAGATCTAAAACAGGTAAGCTATTTTTTAAATGTATGCTAGTACTTAATTTTATATGATACCTGAGCATGTGAACTTGTATTAGCTGTATGTCATGGTCCATGGAATATTGGTTTATATTACATTGTGTTCAGAGATGGGCAGTAATGTGTTACATGTAACGAACATTACAAAAGTAATGAGTAACAGTAATGCCTGAAAGATTTTCAAATGTATCAATGTAACAGTAATGCTTTGCAGATTTTTTATCATTGTAACAGATTTTTTCATTACTCATTACATGTATAAAGCTTATAAACCCAAGAAAAAGTTGGTACACATGGAAATTATGAAAAAAACTTTTGATCAAAATTTAACCTACTCGCTTGAAACTGCTGTAAGGAAAATAGTAAAAATTTTTAAATCAAAATGTTTAAAAAATTGTTTGTTTTTTGATAATAAGAGTGTTTGCATTTTAGAATCAAATCAGAAAATGGGATTTCTCATTATTGCCCATTATCATTTTTTTGTCAATTCATTATTTTTTTGTTTAATCAAGTTTATTGTAGCTATACATTGTCAATAAAGTTTATTGTAGATGAATTCAATATTTCATTACTGCTATAAACCTATAATCATAATACATTATTTTAAAACATTACAGAACTAGCTAGCCTCTAGATAGCAAATTTAGGCATTATTAGTTTGTTATGCCCATGTGTATGATGTAGTCAGAGATGGGCAAGATCACCAACTTTGGTGATCTTGAAGATCAAGATCAGATCACCAGAAAAATGTGATCTTGAAGATCCAGATCAAGATCGAGATCTTGAAGATCACTTTTCAAGATCATTTTTTAAGATCACTTTTATATGAATTGAAAAAAGTTGTACTCTTGTAGAGTAAACAAAAACAAATTATTTTGTTAATCACTCCTGAAAAGTATCACTCCTAATACTCCCCTGAGGGCTGAGGCAATACAAGCATCGCATCCTACCCATGTCACCTGATCTAAACCACGGGGATTGACGATTCCCCTTTCAGTTTTTCAGGTGGTAAACTTAAAACTTAGTATTATCATAACTTATCAGCAAAGAAAAAACTATTAAATGACCTACATATAGTTTTTAGTTCTATTTTTCTCAATTCTCATTTCACCAGGTCCATAACCCATATCAATGAATGGTCAGCATATATAAGTAAACATTTTTTACATAGAATTTAATTTTACAGTTTTACTGCAGTACGCAATTACTGACAATATAAGGGTAAAAACCGCAAGTTAAGAGTGTTAATTTAATGTTCAACCGCTGTAAACATTTGCTTTCAGCAAAACCAATTGTTCAAAGTTACCATCCGAGAGACGACTTCGTTTGGGGCTATGAACCATGCCAGCAAACGAAAACAACCGTTCCACTGGTGCAGAGGAAGGTAGCGTGGTGTTATACCTCTTGAAGATCTTCTTTATAGCAGGATACCTATCTAAAGAGTCGAGTGCCTTACTGGTGTCCTGCAAATAATTGAGGACTTCCAAGTCTTCCTTGTTGTTAGGAGCAGAGAATGAGCCGTCCATAGTTCTGAAGAAATCGTCTTCAGATGATGAGTCTGAGTTCACCGAACTATTACCACTGCTGTCAGAATTACAATTTCTTACAGCCATTTGCAGCTTGTCTTTTACTTGAGACTTGATTGCTTCATGATCGCCGAAATTAGGCCCTTGCAACAATGATATCCATCTAAGTTTGAAATACGGATGAGATACTGAGGCCAAAACGGCATCAGTTACCTCGGGGCTCAACGACAAAAAATGACCAAATCTGGCATTGAAGCCAGAGACGACTGCTGCCAGTAATGGCATGCAGTGTCTCAAGCGCAGGTCGTTTGGTTGGATAGGCTCCAATCTTGCGAGGGCATCTTGAGTCACTAGGACTGTTGGAAGAAGACAACCGTAGTAGCATTCTTTCTCTGCCTGTAATTTGTTGAGGGCTGCTGCAATTGGTTTTAGAACAGACAAATATTCTGAAATAAATTCCAATTCATTGTCTTTGAGGATGGGTAGATTCAGTTCTTCAAGAGCTACATTCACGTCGTTCTTATGTTTATATATTTGGCTTAATGAGTCGTACATTGAGTTCCATCGGGTGACGCATGGGTACCTAAATTGGACGCCAGTTATTTCCTGTATTTTTTCTGCTGACTTGGGTTTACCAGCAGCATTCCACAGCGCCGAACATTTTCCCATTGCAGAATGCTTTATCTTCTTTAGTCCAGGTGAATTCAGTCCTTTATCTGCATCAGTTGTTGCTACCAAGTTCAATGTGTGGGAGGCACATCGAATATGGGATGATAGTTTCACTGACTCCTCTCCATGCTCTCCTGAATGTTCAGGAAAGTTGCTGATGATAACCTCTTCATCTGAATCTTTTTCATCATCATCTTCATCTGCATCATCTTCATCAATGTCGTCAGTACGATTCTGAACACGAACACCGAACTCTTTAAAGCATTTCACCATGTTCGATGCATTGTCGGTGACTGTAGATACAACTTTTCTATAAGATAAACCATGCTCCGAGTTGATCCTGTCCAATATTCCAGCAATTTTATCAAAGCTATGTGTTCCACGAAATCTTCGGCATGCCAGTGCAGCTGATCCTCGCGACAAGTCATCATTGATCTGTAATGTAAGAATATAAAATCAATGTTTGTATGAACATTTTTTTAAGCTTAATTTAATAATATTGGTTAGACACGCACCAGCTAAACTGCGCCACCAAACATTGAAGAGAAGAACTATGTGATATAAAGGAGGCAATTCAGCGATGAGTCGCCTACCATACCACCACATCAGTGACCCATCCCATAAGAGCAAAATGTGGAAGAGTCCATATTCACAGCCTGTGAATATGGACTCTTCCACATTTTGCTGTGAATCAGACACAATGACAGATGACAGAATCAGTGAATTAGTGTGAAATTACTGTGAATCACAGCAAAATGAAGACTCACCAAATTAATGAATGAGGAACACATGTCGAATAATTGAAAAGATTATACTATAAGTCTATCAGACTATCAGTCTATCACCAATGGTCAATTTATCAATTATATAAAAATAATACACTAAATCAATAGCATACCCAATGCGCAGTGACTCCCATGAAACTGCGGTGATTAGTTGACCATATGTCGCATGTAACACACACATGGTCAACTGCTGCCAGTTTTGCTTGTATGTCTTCCTTCATTGTACTGGTTGTTGTTGCAAGAGATCTAGCCAGGGTGCGTCTAGATGGCACCTGAACAGCCGGGTTGACGTCTGAAAAAAATATTTAAAAATTAAAACAAATACAATAGATTAGCTATGGAAAAAATATCAAAATATTTAGCTAGGCTAGCGATAGTCTAATGTTCATACAAATAATATGATTAATTATTTTAATCAGATATTAGCTATGGAAAAAATAGCAAAATATTTGAGTTATACTAACATGAAAGAAGATCCTTAAATTCATGTAGTTCAACTAGGCTCAATGGTAGGAGCCCATTAGCCACAAGCGAGAGAATCTTCTTTTCAAGGATATCCTTGCATATTGGTGGTCCTGGTTTTTGCTTGGAAATGTGGAACATGCTTAGTGTTGACTGCTTGGCAATTTTGGCAGGGCCAGCATTGCTGCCGCTGGCATCTTCTTCTTTAGCTGGACGCTTGCGAGATTTCTTCTCCGATTCATATTCACCCAAAAGATCCGAATGTAGTTTCTGCACAAGAAAATAAATTATTATCATGCGGAGAGACTTCTTGAACACCCTGTATAATATTTATCAGAGTATCAAACTTCTAGTTGAAATTAATACTTAACAAGATTCTAAAATTTTGTTATCTTTAACTAAAATTATTTTCACCATGATCAGTGCATTTTTATCCTATGTTAAATTGAAAGCCGAATTTCGTCCTTCAGTAACTAAATAGGAGAAATTACAGACATGGATCAGACAGAGAGAAAGACAGATACACCTGGCGTTTTATTATAGTTGGATATCGGCAGTTTTTAATGTAGTTACTAGTCCATAATCTATTAATATCTGAAGTGCACAATATATTCAAATGGACGTCTATGTAAATGTAGCATTAGTCTTGTATGGCACCAGTCACTTAAAATATGACTTGAACCATTATGTTAATGTTGCTACTTACTACTTAGTTACTAAGTAGTACTAACCCTGAGGTGCCTCAGAAGATTGCTTGTTGAGTCGAGGCCAGCAGACAGAATTGTAGTTTTCTTTGTACACTGCCTACAAATAACTTTGATACTGTTTCCAGTTTTTTCGACAATTTGAAAATATTTTCCGTTCAATAGCACAGATTGATCCTTATTACCAACATTGTTATCTAAATATATTGAATACTGTTCTGGTGACAACCTAGAATATTTGGTTCCCTTGGGAGCCTGTTGAAGTTGTAAAATTGCACTCATTATTAAAAAATTCAATCTGTAAATAAAATATGTTTAGAATTAATTTATTATGAATACGGACCTATAGGCTATATTTTATGCCTATATATAATAATATATTAATAGAACACTTTTAACATAATTGCACAGTAAATTACACTTTTTACGAGCCTAAATTCCACAGCAACTACACCTTCCATGAGCCCACGCATGACGCAAGTCACCCAACTAACAGAAAACATAAACAGTCGGTGTTGAACAAAGTTGCCACCAGATGTCGCTTGGACAAAAAACAAATGACATTCGCATAGCGGCATATTTAAGAATCTGAAATTAAAAGTGATCTTGAAGTCTAAAGTGATCAAGATCAAGATCACAAGAAAAAAGTGATCTTAGATCAAGATCAAGATCACCATAATAAAAGTGATCATCAAGATCAGATCACGATCTGATCTTGAAGATCAAGATCGTGCCCATCTCTGGATGTAGTCCACATAATGTGGATCTGTGGATTGTGGTTGATAGGCAGTTGTATCATATGTAGCTATTGAATTGTGTTTACAAATTAACAATAATAAATTGATACTTGAATTTGAATTTGATAACATTGCCATTCCATTCATGAGGACTATTAAATGCAATTCACTATTCTGTGTTAGTGGCAACAATTAAATTTATATTTTCTAGGTCTCTTCATCTTTCCCAAAAATCATTGGGGTGCAAATTATTGTATACTATATCGTTCTTAAGAGAATAACATTTATATAGTCAATAATAGTAGCTATTAGAATTTATGTGGTGTGGCTGCCATTTGTAAGTTTATCTGTAGTTTCAAAATACATGTGAAGGCACATAAACAAATATCAAATTTAACTAGTTACTTGTAACATCATTACATGTATCAAGTAATGGTAATGCTTTAAGGATTTTCAAAAGTAACGATGTTAACAGTAATGCTGAGTACATTTTTTATGTGTAATGAGTAAAGGTAATGCTGCCCAATTTAATGTAACAGTGCCCATCACTGATTGTGTTAATTTGCTGGATTTAATAAAGCCTTTGATATCAAGCTAAGCACAACTCCATATAACAACACACTCAAATTATTGTTTTGAGTGCTATTTATTTAACTGTTCGACAAGCACATCATGATGAAAATCATTCTGTTGATTCTGTTAGTAAAAAGGATATCTCAGCCAATGAATTGCTTCCAAATATACTGATAGTAGATCCAAAACAGGTAAGCTATTTTTTAAATGTATGCTAGTACTTAATTTTATATGATACCTGAGCATGTGAACTTGTATTAGCTGTATGTCATGGTCCATAGAATATTAGTTTATATTACATTGTGTTCAGAGATGGGCAGTAATATGTTACATGTAACAAACATTACAAAAGTAACATACTTCAGTTCCTGTCAAAATGGAGGAATTCCAAGTCAGAAGTGAATGATAGGATGAGTGAAGAAATAAATAAATTAACTAATGCAAAAAATTTATTGAATCATTGTATAAAGACTGTATTTCAATTCAAAGTACAGTATTTACCAGGGATGGCAATGATTAAATCAAAATGATTTAATCACCTGATTAAATCAATTGATTTTTTCATGAAAAAATCATGATTTTTTATTTACTTTTTTAATTTTTTCAAAATTATATAGAAATTAATAAAATATATCAGACAAAACACTTTAGAAACAAATAAAAATATCCCTTGTAATAATTAAGTATTCAAGTTCAGTTTTTCAGTATAATAGCTTTTTTATGAAAAAATCATGATTTTTTATTTGATTTTTTTTTCAAAATTATATAGAAATTAATAAAATATATCTCACAAGACAATTTGGAAATAAAAAAGTACCCCTTGTAATTATGTGTTCAATTTCAGTTTTTCAGTATCAGCTTTTTTATGAAAAAATCATGATTTTTTTAATTATTTGATTTTTTCAAAATTATATATAGAAATTAATAAAATATATTACACAGAACAGTTTAGAAAGAAAAAATATCCCTTGTATGAAGTATTCAAGTTCAGTTTTTCAGTATAATAGCTAATAAATAGCTAATAAATAAAAAAAATTATGATTTTTATGAAAAAATCCTGATATTTTTTATTTATTTGATTTTTTTCAAAATTATATGGAAATTAATAAAATATATCATACAAAACAGTTTAGAAACAAATAAAAAATATCCCTTGTAATTAAATGGTCAATTTCAGTTTTTCAGTGTAATAGCTTTTTTATGAAAAAAAATCATGTTTTTTTATTTATTTGATTTTTGAAAACTATATAGAAATTAATTATTAGTTACCCTGGTATTTACTCTGATTCTGACAAAATTATTTCTGATTCTGACTCATCAATCATTGCCTCATCATCAGCATCAGCTTCTTTGTCTATTTCTTCTTCTTTCTCCTCCTCTTCCTCCTCCTTCTGCTGTTCTTCTTTTTCTTGATCTTTGCATTCTTCTGTATACTTCTCTGGAACATGAGACTTTTCTGGGCTATCCCAATGTGTTAAAAGTTTTAGATTGTGAGAAATGTAGGTTAACTTGCCCGCTCTTTTTATGGTTAATTTGTTCCTTTTTGCTGAGTAAACAGTACTATAAGTACTGAAACTTCTAACACATTCTAGAAAGTTCCATAAGGTTCTGAAATATTCTAGAATTCTCTAAAAAGCTGCAAAACAATCTAAAAATGTTTTAAAACTAAGAAAAAAGAAAATTCTCAAATATTCTCAGAATATTCTCTTGAGAATATTCTTGCCTCACATCACTAATCATATATAAGTTAGCTTAAAGTAAGTCATATATATATATATATATTAGGGTGGTCCACTCTTATAGGGGTGGAATTTTTTTTATGATTTGTTTTTATTGCTGGGTTGTAACTTATGAGGATGGATGAGAAAACACCTCTGGGAAAGTTTTATTTGAATCAGTTAATTTGTAGGGGTAGCACATGACACTTGAAGTTTTGGTATAATCTGAAAATCACAGCAAAGTTAATCTTGGTGACAGTACATGACTATTAGGGTAACTAACAATTCCGAAATGAATTGACTAACAATTCCCTCTGCACCTCATTTGATCTTTGTTTTCTCGCCCAGTTGCCAGGCTGACTTCAGTGGTTGAGGAAACTGCTTCCTGTAGTTAGCAACAACTTGCAGGAGATACTGCAGTTGTTCCTCATTCCTGGTGTGGTAGCCGTTGTATTCATTAATGAGAGCAACCCCCTCTCTGCATGATCGTTCATGACAGAGAGGTTTGCCACTGATTTCTTCGCTATTTGGTAATCAGGATCACTGTCCCAATCCCGCACCTCCTTCCTCAGGTATCCCACACCTGACCCCAGAGACAACAGCAGTCTTTTTGAGTTTGCTGTTGCTAGTGACTCGATTGAAGCCCCCTCAGCAACACCTTTCCTTCTCTTCTGGCAATCAGGCTTTCCTTCAACTTCCTCCATCGCCTTCACCATTGCTGTTTGTCTCTTCAGACACCTCAGGATCAAAAATTGCGAGGCCCACCATCTCCTCCGAAAGATACCAAAGATGACTGCTGAGTTTTTTTAATGCCACTTCCGAAATTTTGGGGCCATGGTATTCCCGAAGACTCTGCAGAAGACTGAGGTCGCTGCGAGGCACAGCAGCAGCTATTGGTGCTGTCATCCATGCCTGCAGGTAGATGGAAACAGCGAAGACACTGACATCCTTAAGACACTTTTGCTCTCGTGGAGTGAGGGCTGGGATTTGTCCCCTGAACAGCCACATCTTCAATGAATAGATCACCTTAGATAACCATCTGGCTTGGTGCATGGGGCCAGGTCGCTTGAAGGTGTAGTTGTCAATGCTCCCTCCCAAGAAAATGGACAGATCGAGGAATTCCTAATAGTCATCTCGAAAGGATTTTGAGGAGTGTTTTTCCTCAGCAAAGCGGAGAATCCAATCTCTAATGGGGGCCAAGAGTCGATGCACCTCTTCATCATCCCATCCGGTGCCGTATGTTCCTGTGTCGATGAAGGTCCATTTGCTCTGAAACCTGCTGAATAATGGAACATCAGGTCCACTCGTTGGGCCATAGCAAGCAGTGAAAACTCCACCGATCATCACTTCCATGATGTGATCTACAGATCTACAGAAGCTAAGGCTAACAAAGACCCTAAGATCCACTCTAAGGCTAGCCCGAGAGAAAGGAGAGAGTAGGGGGTTAAGAGAAGAGAGGAGAATAAGGGGTTAAGTAAGGAGCAACACCTATCATTCGTGGGTTAACATTCATTCAGAAAAAGAGGGAAAAAGTCTCACCATCATCATCCGCCGGCCACTGCCGACAAGTCAGAAAAATAGTCGGAGAATATAGGAGAGGGGTGAAAGATGAAAAGAAGTAAAATAAGAACGCTTACAAACCATGCAAACACAGTCTTAACTCACTGTCATACCATGCAAACTACAAACATGCAAGAAAAGAGTTAGAGACATGCAAAGTAAGGAGGATAAGAAAAAAAAAAAAAAGTAGGTAAAGTTAAACAAAAAGTGGGTTAGTTTACGCTATGAGCTACATCTACATTCGTGTTAGTCTAATTTTTTTTTTTTTTTTTTTATTGCTGGCATCACACGCTGGCATGTCACAAGCTGGCATTCATCGTCAACAGACTCATCCTCGAGCACCACCACCAGAGCTCCTGTTGTTAACTTCTTTTTTTAATTTTAAACAACGTTAATATTTTTAAAATGTCTGTCAAGACGGTTCTTAAACACATTAACGCTGGTAGAATGAACGACTGACGCGGGAAGATTATTCCATTTATCAATTACTTTAAACGTAAAGAAGTTTTTAGCGATATTAGTAATGAAACGTCTGCCACGCAACTTGAATCCGTTATTGTGAGTATTACTATTATCGAAAGTGAACAATTTGTCAAAATTTACGTTATCGATGTTATTAACGATTTTGAAAACTTCAATAAGCTCCCCCCTTAATCTCCTAGTTTCGAGTGAATACAAGTCTAACACTTTAATCCTATCTTCATAAGGCTTATTGCGCAATGCCGGAATAAGTTTCGTGGCACGACGCTGAACCCTTTCTAACCTATCAATATCCTCACGCAAGTACGGGCACCAAAATTGAACGGCATATTCCAAATGAGGCCTGACTAGGGACTTGTAAAGGGGCAATATAATATCCTTCGATTTAAATTCGAAATTACGCGCTATGAAGCCTAACATCCTATTAGCTTTTGCGCAAGACTCCAGGCACTGGTTCCTAACCTTTAAATCTTTAGTTACGCGTACGCCTAAATCTACTTCCTCGTCAACGCTCGCTAAATCCCTATCATCCATCGTGTACACGTAATTATTGTTGCGAGAACCTATATGCAAAACTTTACATTTATCTACGTTAAATTGCATCTGCCACTTATCCGTCCACTCCATAATCCTATCTACATCGTCTTGGATCCTATTTCTATCGTCCTCGTTAACAACCTTACCGCCTATTTTAGTATCGTCCGCGAATTTTGACACGTTACTAATCAATCCTACATCTATGTCGTTAATGTAAATTACGAATAACAATGGGCCTAACACTGAACCCTGTGGGACACCACTACCTACCTCTAACCACCCCGATTCACTACCATTAACTACGACCCTCTGCCTTCTAGCACGAAGCCATTCTTCTAACCAGTTAGCTACCTGACGCGGATACCGTGCGCTTTAACCTTCGCAATTAGTCTCCTATGCGGAACTGTATCGAACGCCTTTTTAAAATCTAAATAAATAACGTCAGCTGCCCTATGCCTATCGTATTCGCGCACTATTTCGTTATAAAATTCTAACAAATTTGTTAAACAAGACCTATGGCGTCGAAACCCGTGCTGACTACTATTAATCAAACCCCTACTTTCTAAGTGATCGATAATACGATCCCTAACTACGGATTCCAAAAGTTTACCGACAATTGACGTTAAGCTAATGGGCCTATAATTGCTAGCTACCGCGCGGTCGCCTTTTTTAAAAATAGGCGTGACGTTAGCTAATTTGAAGTCTTCAGGAATAATCCCCGTTTCGAGTGACTGATTAAAAATCTTCACTAAGGGGCCTACGATAACGTCTTTCAAATCTTTCAAATGTCTAGGATAAAAAGCGTCAGGGCCTGGAGCCTTGCTAACTTTTAGCCTATCGATATAATGCGCAATCTCAGCCTCGTAAACAGTTATTTCATCTAAAATAGTCTCGCTACTAAATGGAACGATATCGTCAACGTCGGGGACATTATTTACGTCCTCTACGGTAAAAACTGTCGCAAAAAAGTTATTGAAAATACCCGCCATCGCCTGAGCGTCAGAAGCCAAAGCGCCATTTACATCCAATAGAGGGCCTATGTTATCCTTTACCGGCTTACGATTATTTACGTATTTACGTATTTTGGCAGGCAAAATGGAGAAGGTCTTTCTTCAACTTCTGCTCCAACAACACACACGCTCCATTCAAACGACCAGCATTGGAGGCAGTGGTGTCGAAACACATCCCCACGACAGATTCTTCGAGGCCCCAATCAGTCAATAATTCAAAAACTGCGCTGGCTTGGTGTTCTCCTGATCCAATTGGTATTTTGGGGACTCCAAGGAGCTGAGATTGACCCGAAAAGGAGGAAATGAGCACAGGCAGCCGATCCACATGCGCATGGTCTCTGGTGTTGAGGAGGTCTGGAATAAGTTTTCCATCCCAGTGGATGATTGCAGGACCGGACTGAAAGGAAGCTTTTAGGCTACTGCAGATCATGATCCGATGTTGTTCTCTCTGCCGTTTGATGGAGGTCCGGGTGATGTTAAAATTCATTGGGCTGTGGCCAAGGCTCAATGCAGTCTCTGCTATTATGTAGGTTGCCATCCTGTCCGTAGTGTGTGTCCGATCTAGGGCAGCAGCTAGATTTGATGTTATCACATTCTTGACTCTTTTCACCTGTTTTGGAGGTCGCTTTCCACCTTTTGCCCATTCATCTTCGGTGGAGGATGACTCGTCAGTGACTGAGGATTCTGTTGAGGACACCAATACTGCTGTACCCGATGTTGATGCACCTTCATTGACTGCCTGCAATACAATCGAAGAAAATGGACAATTAGTGTTAACGAACAACCTAATCATTGCAATCAAATGAAAGTAAGAATTTGAAGAACAATCTCACCTTTCTCTTTCGCATCTCCTCCATCTTCCTGTGGGCAGCTTGTTTTTCTTTTTCTGCTGTTTTTCTGTCTACTCCCACCATGCATCCCCGTCTTCCAGGCTCTCGCTGGGCCAGCAAGAAGGCCTTGTCTTTTGGGTTTTTGATTAGAGACAAGGCATCAGCATGTGCCATATCAAATAGGTTCCGAAGTGTCTCCTTGAATCCCTCTTCGTTGTACACCTAAATATAAATAATAAATATATATAATATATATATGATAAATGTATTGACTATTGTACAGTATAATATGTCATACTCTCGAGAAACTATTTTATTTATCATTGATCATCCAACTCACCTGCTTCTGGCTCCTCCTCATTCGTCCTTTTTTTATTTTGATCCAATCTTGGTGAAGGTCCAAGATCTTTTGGATTCCTTTGTATTTTTCCCTTTTCAGGATTCGAGCTTTGTTCCAAAATATTTCAAGTTGACCCCCACACTACTTGAGCACTTTCCTTCAACTCCTTGAGATTAGTGTGGTGATGAAGGAAGCATGACAATACTTCTCCATGTGATGGTAATTTGCTTCCAAGAAGCTTGTCCTTCACTTTATCTCCTTCAAGGAGATAAAAGCAAGAGCTTCGAACTTGAGTCATCATATATCCAACCACTAAACACAACCAATGAACACTACACCAATAATCTGTCAAGGAAAAGATGTATTACTGGAACTGGAACATAATATACAGGTAAATCTACTAGGTAGTGCAAAAGTGCAAAAATGAAGTACTGTGTGCTACCCCTAAAAAGTGATTGATTTGGGAAAAAATTGGCCAGAGGTGTTTTCTCATTCATCCTCACAAGTTACCACCCGGCAATAACAAAAAATCAAAACTTCAATTTTATGGACCACCCTAAATTATATATGGTAGACCTGTTTTATATATATAGCATATTTACGTAAGGTTGGATGAAATTTAAAATTTTTTAAAATTTTAGGATGCAGTTCAAAAGGAAAAGATTGAATTACAAAATCTGATAAAATCTAAGGACAGTGGCCCTGGGGAAGGAGGATTAGCTTATTATTTGCCTCCTGACCTTGAAGCTGAAAAGAATCATTTATACAGGTCAAATGGCTTCAATGCTAGAGCATCTGATAACATTGCACTTAATAGATCCCTTCCTGATATAAGGCATCCAAAGTAAGTTCTTTGAATTTATCTTAATTGTTTTTACCATGTTAGGATGTCCACATTAGTTTTAGGTATGGCTAGAGGGGCCCTACTATTTCTTAATATCATAGTACCATAATATATAGGCATGTCATTGGGTTATGGTAAGTTATGTTTTAACTCAATTTTGATAGAGTTAATAAGATCTTAAGCGGGAATTGTCAGTAATTGTATCATATTAATGTTACATACATTTATAGGCTCATTTTTCGAATATTATATTTTGCATCCACCAGAGATAAATGTTATGTGTAGGCTTTTGTATCTTTATTTGAATAATTAAATTGAATAACCTTTAAAAATCTCATTTACATAAAAGGCAAGTGAACTTGGCTTCAGTTTGAATTTATTTTGGCTTTGATATACAATGACGCTGAAAATTTTTCATTTGTTTTTTAACCCATTAGTGCCTGGTGTCTGTTGAAATGGATGCTGAAAAGTGTGCATTACTTTGTGTGCATTTATTGTTTAGAATATTTCATTATAATAACACGATAATTATTGTTTTGTGATTACATTTAACAAAAAAAAACACATCATCTGGCAACATTTCTTTCACTAGCATCATAACATCAAGATCGCTGCCACAAATTGGAGTATTTTCACAAAGTTAGTAAAAAGTGAATATTTTGTTAGTTCTATAATGTAGTTTCACTAGATAGCTATATACTGACACTAGGTTCATAAGTTGCTCTAGATGATGAAATATCAAATATGTTTGTTATATTTTCTAAATGGCTCATTCAAAAATCAGTGTCAGTTATAACGGACACTCAGCAGTAGAGTGCTGTTATGTTTCACCTTCAAGTGTCCATTTTTAATGAACTCTACAAGAAACATTTTCTGTGTTAAATTTGGGGAAACTAAATTGATATTTTGTTTATTAGTAGTTAATTACTATTTTGTTTATTAGTTAATTACTATTTTGTTTATTAGTTAATTACTATTTTGTTTATTAGTTAATTACTATTTTGTTTATTAGTTAATTACTATTTTGTTTATTATTTATTTATTAGTTATTTGTTAATTTTTTACCTTTTGTGACATTTGCATTTTTTCTTTCAGACTGACAACTGCTGAAGCTTTGGCTATTCTAGAGGACCTGGATACAGGTGGTAATGTTTACATGGGACTTTCCAATACTGATGAATTGTTAGATCATGACAGTGACCATTCAGATGATGAAGCTGCTGGCAGTTCAATCCGTTTGAAGAAAGGAGTCTTGAAAGCCAATGCAGAAATTTTTCATACTCTATATTCAAATGATCAAAATGCATTAGATACATACAATGAAAGCACATCTGATTTAGTAAAAGGGAACCCTCAGAAAAAGATAATGATTAGAAAATGGAGGAAAATTAAACCTGCAATATCCCTCACAACTGATTGTCAACCGAAAGAAATATCTGAACAATCAAAAACTTGTTCTTTGCCCGTCAAATTTTTTCAGCTTTTTTTGACAAAGATTTGATCACATTACTAATTGAACAAAGCAATAGTTATGCTGCTCAAAATAATTGAAATCTAAATTTATCAGAGTCTGAATTATTTGTATTTATTGCAGGTTTATTGCTCTCTGCGCACTGCCCTCTCCCAAATAAAAGAAAATATTGGTCATCTGAGGACAATGTACCGAAAGTACTGTCCAAACATATGAGGAGGGATAGATTCGAAGCAATACTTAGGAACATTCATTTGGCTGACAATACAAACCAAACTGATGATTGAGTCTATAAGCTCAGGCCATTGTTTGATCATTTGCAAGAAAAGTTTCTTCAGTATGGTGGTTTGGAAGAACATCTATCTGTAGATGAGAGCATGATACCATATTATGGTAAACACTATGCAAAACAATTTATCAAAGGTAAGCCCATCATATTTGGCTTCAAAATGTGGGCCCTGTGTTCAAAGAACGGATACTTGCATTCTTTTGATAGCTACATAGGAAAGAATTCAAATCAAACATCAACAACTGACAAAAAGATTGGCGTTGTTGGCAATGTTGTGTTGCAGCTTGTCTCAAGCTTGTGTGCCTAATGATGCTGGTTATAAAGTGTTCTTTGACAATTACTTTACTGGTCTTAGCCTCATTGATGAGCTATCTAAACAAGGTATCTGTGCATCGGGAACTTGCAGAGAAAACAGAACAGAGAAGTGTCCACTGAAATCAAAATCTGAAATGAAGAAGGCTGTACAGGCTTGTCTGATCACAGAGTATCAGATAACTTGATTATTATAAAGTGGAAGGATAATAATGAACTTTGAAACTGAGAAAATAAGTTCAACAGAAAGATGGGATAGAATGAAGAAGAAATATGTTAAAGTGCCATAGCCTGAATCCATTTAAAATTATAATAAGTACATGGTTGATCAGATGGATCAAAATGTTGGCACATACCAAATTTGAATTAGACAGAGGAAGTGGTGGTGGCCGATATTCTCCTACATGATATCTGTTTCCGTAAATAATGCATGCATTTTGATGAACAAAGCCGGACACACAATTACTTTCTTTCAATTTATTGAAAATGTAACCCTTTCTCTAATGAAGACACATGGTACTCCAAAGCTTGAAGGTAAAAGTCTGTCCTCACATTTGGCGAATATAGGTCACTATGATAACATTGGACACTGGATAGTATACATCGAAAGAGAAAGAAGATGCAAGCATTGCGCTGGAAAAAGTCACTTTCAGTGCAAAAAGTGCGACATAGGGCTTCACCCAAAATGCTTCAAAGCATATCATGTCCTGTAGCACAAAAATGACACTGAATACTAATTGAAGCTAATTTCAATATCATACTAATAAATAGCCACTGCATTTTGTGTATGTATATATTATATAAATATATTTTTGTGTGCATAAATATCAGCCACTCCATTTGGTGATTTTAGTGTAATCATTTTTATGAAAAGAGAATTGTAACGTCTTCTAAGCATAAATGACAACTATTTAGTTCCTATCCACCTAGTGCCTGGCGTCCGTTAAAACAGACACCTTATATCTTGGTAACTAATAAAGATTTGAAAATAAAAGTTTGTGTAGTCATTTACATCCCTTTTATTAGCCTCCGTTTGAATTTTCAGCCAAATCATCCCAGTAGATCAACTTTTGGCACTAATGGGTTAAAGTTGTTTAAAAGTTTTTCTTATACATTTTGAATTGAACTGTATTTGTAAATGAGCTGGCAGCATATCACTTATCAGTTCAGTCCCCTTTCTCACTATATTCATATTTTTGGTGAATAATATATAGAATATGAATGAAATGAAATGATAATGGGGTCACCAGTTTGACCTTTCACACCCAAACAAACAATATTTAATAAAGAGATAGAAATGATTTTGTTTTTGTTTAATTATTAGAAAAATAAATGGATTACAGTCATCCTTTATTTTGCATCTTTTCATTTTTAAGTCGTCAATGATCTAGGAAACATTTTTGGTTTGCATCGTCTAACATCTTGAATTTGCATCATTTTATCTTGCCCCAACCTCCCAAATTTCCCTCATGCAACCAAAGCTTCCAGATTGTTCTCTCACACCTGGGTCATGACTTGGCATTTCTCACTTGGTGAGTATAAAAGAGTGTTTGAGATGGCATTCACTTAGTATTCATCCATCTCCTGTCCAGTGAAGGTCTCGCTCATTTCTCTGTTTGCTGCATTCTTTGTTAAAGAAAAGAACAATGGCTGAAAAAAGAAGTGTTGTCTTCTGAAAATGGTTCATATGTACAATTTAGTTTTTATATCCAAGAATGCATCCTTAATTATTGCATTGTTTTCTGTGGGGAATTTTTTTTCATTTTGTCTTTATTTTATGTCATGGTTTTCAGGAATGCATCCTCAACACAAAATGAGGTCTGATTGTATTTGTTCACAGTGATCAACTGTTTATATGGTAATTGTGCAGTATTACAATGATTGATTTTTAACAATAAGAAATGATTCTTAGACAGGATAAGAGTTAAATGAGACATTGGTGTTAAAAGCAATAACTGAGGTAATGATAATATGGTATTGGTACAGTAATGGACTAGGCCTAATTGTGGTTGTAAATGTACGAGTTAGCTTGGACAGTATTGAGGACACTCTGAAGATGAAGATAGCCTATTCAGTTAGGCTGGGAGTATATGGAGTTTGTAGGATATGCAAAACTGTTTGGCACAATGAAAGAAGAGCACAGTAGGCCAATGAGCTTGTGGCCTAGGTGAGGTTTATGACCTGGGTTTTGATGAGGGTAAGTGAAGATGGAAAGGCCTATGAGCCTGTTTGAATGATGAAATACTCATTAAAAGGAAATGAAGATTTGCAGGTTGAAATGGATGAATATTGAGTGAGGCAAAGAGATTGAATCTTGCAGGAGTGAGGTTGCTTTTGGGGGGGAAGAAATATGGTAGGCCTCTACAGAGATGAACATGAAGGATGGTGGCTGGCTGTGATTGAGTGGCATTACATGACAAAGGAGTGGAGAGTGGGATGTGAAGTAAAGATTTGAGAAGAGGGCAAATGAGGGTAACCTGAAATGGACTGGCACTTTTATAAGCTTGGTGATGCTAAATACTCTGGTGATGCTTAGATTTCTCAGGGAGTTTTGGGAAACAAAATAAAATAAGTGTTCCTTTGTGTTCTTACCCATGTGTTTAGAGTTTTACAGCAATGTAATGGAGGTGAGGAAAAGGAATTTTCCATTATGCTCCTACAGATATTTAATTAAAATTTGCTTCATATCTATTAAACTGAACTTTTGGCAAGACTGAGTAAACACTGTTGGATCTATATTGGAGCACCAAGATGAGCTTATTGGGGAACAGGATATTGTAGCTGGCCCATTAGATATGGAAAAGTATTATATAATTGCTTGATTATGTTCACTGTTCTTGAACACAGCATTTTGAAGATTATTTTATTATCAGCCTACTTAATTAAAAATTAGTATCATATTTCAAATTCTAAAATTTCATTTGACCTTTTATGTTGATTCCCCACTTTCTTGTAAGTCCAATCATGACTTAGAAATGTAGAAATCTGTATGTTTATGATTTATATACTCACACCCATTTTAAATTTTTTTAAAACAGGTCATCATTATTTACAAAAATTTATTACTGCAAATATAAGAAGAATCACAAATGTTTTGAACAATTTGGTGAGAAAAGTTTTCCTGTTGATTGTTTACATGTTTTGGTGTACATTGTTGACAGCTTAGAATTATTAATTATTTTTGCTAACTTATGTAAAACATGACAGAATAAGAACTCATTAGGTAAGAATAATCACGCCAATTGGTTGTATGTTTATATGCAACAGAGAAGAGAATATAAAGACAGAACAGGTCACCTCTTTAATAATTTAGAAATTTTGCATCTTGCCTGTAGTAATCTTTGTTCAAATGATTCTCACTAAACTCATAGATAGGTATTATAATAATTTAGTATCCTTGTTAAGTGAAGCAGGAAGCCCCCTGATTAAATCTTACAACTATCATAATAAGATTATTCCTGGATGGAATGATTTTATTGCTCCTCTGAAGAGGGAATTGAAAGATGCCTCAATTTATGGTGCCTTCATGGTAGACTCAGATTAGCAATGTAAATAGGAAGAAGATCCTAAGCATCAAAAGCCTGTGAGGCTCACTTAAATAATGAGGATAAATTTTGGAAATTCATTAATAAAGAAATGGATGTCAAAAATGCCCTCCCTCCAACAATTGATACTTGCTCATAGTTATACCTATGCAGAGTTCATAGGGTATATATCTTGCTTAGGGTTGGTACCCAAAAACCCAAGACCAAAAACCCAGCACAATATTCTGCTGTCTTTTTTGTACTTCCAGCATCTATTGCTGAAATCAGATATGGCTTTTTTCCATTATGAATACTGTGCGCAATAATAGGATCATTACCTACTGAACTCCAGCCATCTTGTATAAGGGTAATGGTACAATCATCAAGATTAAGGTCATTCTTCATTTCATAGATTACTTCATCATTAACTTTTATTAACAGATCAGATGCCAACCTTTTCCCATTTGGTGGTTCATATCCTGATCTTAGACCTTTGATTAATTTTATAAATTCTTTATTTTCTAAAATGTTGAAGGGTATGTTAGCTGAAAAAAAGAACCTTGCAACTTGTAAATCTAATTCTTCCTTTTGGTCCACAGTCATTCTTACCACAAATGGTGTAATTGATCTCTGCTTTTTATGCTTTATTGGTGTTGAATGACAGAATGTGGATGATGAAGAACCTGCACTAGTGTCACTCATTTCAGGCACATTTTCACTTATAATCTTTGGATCATCTTTGCCAGAAGCCAAAGTCGGAGGAAGTGAATCAGTTTCAACTGATGCTCCAAATTCGAGTCTTGGCGTACCTCTTGCCTCATTTTCAAAACATTCCACTGTTCTTTTACTGCATTTCTCTAGATGATGTTTCACTCTCTCAATTTTTCGAGTGATACTTTCTTTGCAATAATTGCATAGTACTCTAGTAGGTTGATCACTTAATAAAGTCACCTCGTCCCATTCGCTAGCTTTAGATCTTCCACCTCTATAACTCTTTGAGTTTGGCATCTTAAAAATTTAAATTTGAGTTAACTCTAAATAAAGCTGAAATCTGCTGTTAAGAAATAAAGGAAAGATCTAAAATTAAATTGGAGAAAATTTTAATATGTCATTATCATCTCTCATATCTGAACTTTGTGAAATAAAGATGTCTTTTTAATATATATTGTAGATTAGATAAATAAATTAATAAAATAATAGATATATTAGGCACTACATAATTATTGAACCTTTCTAAAAAAAATTTCAACCCATCAAAAAACCAAAAACGCAGTTGGATTGGTTTTTTTTTAATGAAAAACCCAGGTTTTTGCCAACCCTGGTGTAAATCACCTTCATTGTGCAGCTGATTTTGCAGTTTGTTCTCTATGACCATCATTGCTGACAAGCCTGCCTCACAATGACAACTTGTCACAAAAAGCACCAGCACTTTTGCCTCTTCATCCACTCTTGGCCAAAATGTCTCAATTTTTTCTCTGCAAACTCAAACTTCAGAATAAGATCTTGCTGCATCTTCAGGAATTTTGCTTTCAGTTCAGGTGAGTCACTGCTTTTCAGGGTGTAATAAGTGAATGGCCTCTTTTTTAGATAGCATGGCTGCATATTAAATATGCTTCTATACCACATCAACTGCAGGAAGTCATAGACAACAATGGTGGCTGAAAAAGATATTGAACTTTTTGTGTTTGTGTATAAATCCCTCAAATACAATGGTAATTATGAATGTGTAACACCTTTGCAAAATTGTCAAATACCATTGTTTAAATGGCTCTATGTTTATTGATATGAATCACTGTAATAGTTTTATTTTATGTGCTGTATTTTTCGGTGTATAAGACACACTTTTTTCCAAAAAAAGGGGTCTCAAAATCACCCTGCATCCTATACACTGAAGGTCATAATATTACCTTTATATGGGCTAGAAGAACTGATGGATTTTTACAAAAATTCATCACCTCTTAGTCCTGACTGTGTATTGGTTTGGCCAATTTTACACTAAGTTTCTGCTCTTCCCAACCCACTGATAAGAAAAACAGTATGTATTGCATAATGATTTACTTTTATGTTTCATAACATATAGTATAGTCTCCCATATACTTAATACTATTTTCTTATAATGAGTATGGGTGAAAGAAAACGTATCACCATACTTTTGATGGAGGGCTTTAACAAAAGTCAGCCTCGCTGGTAGAAAATTAGACATTTTTTGACAACTAGGCAGTTAGTCATAATTTTTTTTCTTGAAAAAAGGCCTTGAAAATAGGGGTGCGTCTTATACAAAGGTGCGTCTTATACGCCGAAAAATATGGTAATTCTCTCCTTTGAGGTGAGATACTGCCAGGAGTCACAGCTGCAGTGGTTCAACACTTAAGTTGTAATATGGAACTTATTAATACAAAATAATTATATGCATTTATGATGATGCCTCAATACAAAACATTCTTCATTTCTAAATAATATTTCTCTCAGTGACTGTTTATTACTATATCAGTGTTGCTGGTCTAGAAATAGCATTTGCTCCAGATATAACAATGCCATACCAGTAGTATCCATTCAGCTGTTGTCCATTGCCAATTGGAAGATATTCTAAGCAGTGATGTATGAAACCTACAGATACCCATCAATCTGGTAATGTTATTAAAATTTAATATGCATCAAAACATTGTTTTTCATCGGGATGGGACAATGTATATATATATATATATATATATATATATATATATATTGTGTATATAATATATATATATATATATATATATTAGGGTGTCTCAAACTCATAGGGGGCCAAATTTTTTTTCGGGATACAAATCTGCTCGTGTTGCGCTCTTTTGATGTTTCCCATTAGAAGTCTTCCTGTAAAATTTCAGAGAGATCGAAGGAAATTTAAAGGTCCCGAACTTTGAACACTTTATTTCTCCTCTTAACTGAAAGGCAAATTAACTGAAATATTTCTCTCAAAAGTTCCATCACAAAGATGATTATACAAAATAAACATGTATTTTAATCTTAACACACAAACAACAATTTCAAAGCATCACATTTATGTATTTTAACTAAACATGTGTTTCATGAGATTCGTTTTTGTTCCCTTCCGGCTCACATTCCGTCGGTGTGAGTGGACAGTTCGAAGGAGGAACTGGAGGTCTTCTTCATCATGGCACAGAGGTTTGCTTGTGTATTTCTCAATGAGGGCGATGCCTCGCTCTGCTGCATCATTGACCACCATCAGTTCTGCAGCTCGGCTCTGCCAGACAGTAGTTTTCGTCAGTAGGCCATGTTTCAGGGTCTTTGGTGAGGAACGTGGGCTCAACTTGGAGAAACTGGAAGAGTGTGGTGAATCAACTCATCACCCACAGACTTAAATGGCCATCCACTTGCAGTCCCTTGCCTTGGACCCGTTTGAGTCCTTTCCCAGTTTGAGTCCTTTCCCAGGGCACTTTTTCAGGTTAGCCGTCATGTTACGCTTTTCATTGTCGTCAACTCTGTCATCAAACAGTGCAAGACAGATTAAGTCCTCCGAGATATACCACAGATGATGGAGCACAGCCCGGTAAGCTGTGTTTCCAACGTCCTTGTCAGGGTAACCTACAAGAAGATTGCACAGCCTAACATCATTTTTGGGAGATTTGATGGCGATGGGAGCCTCGTGCCAGTGACGCACGTATACAAGGCTCATGAAGAGAGCCATACGGCGAACCCCTTGCAGTTCTTGGAGACGAAGTTCGGAGAACTGGGACTGCAGTAATGCTATTTTCAGGCAGTAAATAGCTTTGGCCATCCATCTGGCCTGATGGTAAGCCCCTGGAGGCCGAAGCTTGTAACGTCCTACGTCGTCTCCGAGGTACAAGAGGCTCAGTCGAAGAAGTTCTTCATAATCCTCTTGAGGATGATTACCACTTCTTGGGGCATCGCGGAGATAGTCTATTACCTCAAGTCGCATTTGTGAAAGGCAAGCATTGTCATTTATGAAGGCTTTAGCCACCTCGTCCTTGTCAAATGCATCCAACTGACAGTGGTTCATTGATGGCCAGGCCTCCTTGAATCTCCTGAAAAGTGGGATTTGAGGACTTGGTGGTGTTCCTAGGCACACAACGAAGACATCCTTGAGAATCACTTCATGAACGTGATGACGGCAAGCAAACCATAAAAAAGATCTTCCCAATGCCGCTTCCAAACGCGCACACGCACGTTGCACTATCCCTGTGTTTGATGCCGTCATGTCAAACACCATGCCTATGATCTTGTCCTCAATTCCGACTAGGGTGAGCGCTTGATGGACTGCGCTTGCCATTTGCTGTCCTGTGCCATCTATTATTTTCGGTGCTCCTAATAGCTCTTCCACACCATCCCCAGTCACCACAACAGCAATCCGATCGACTGACTTACCCTCCTGTTCGATGTCAGTGAGTATCTTTGTGTCCCAGTGGATCTGCAGTCGAGGTGGAAGCTGCTCGAGGTGGCCAATAACATTGGTCCCTATCATTGTACGGGCCTTTTGTCGGAAGCGGTGAACCGTGCTCTTTGATGGAACACTGTCAGGACTGAGAGCTAGGGATTTTGCAGTCGCAGCAAACGCTGATGTTGCCTGTCGAATAGAAAGGCCCTCGCGATCCCAAGTTGCTGCCAGGTCAAGATCACTCAGACTTTCTTTTAGTCTGTCATGTTTGGGAGCTTTCGAAGGTTTAAGTCCACAAGTGACGGCTTCATTTCCACTGTCAGCTGACGATGTGCTAGAACTGCTGTCGGTAGCCTCTTCTGTGACTCCTACAGCTAGAGCCTCCGTTTGACGCCAGTGTGCCCGCTCAAGAGCTCTTTCCCTTTCCTGTCTTTTCATTGTGGCTGCATTATATTTTCTATCTTCACCTCCCATGTAACTCGTATGTCGATCTGCCCTTTGGGAAATGAGGAATTCCTTGTCTTCAAGAGGGATATCTCCCCGATCCAGAATGTCTGAGCGGGCGACATCAAAAATATCCTCCATATCAGCCAAGAATACATCCCGCTGCATATTGTAAGTCATTCCAGTCTTGTTCTTGTTTTTATGCAAATTTCGATACCTCTGAACCAAAGCTTTCAGTTTAGTCGAGGCATGAACGGAGGTTGTTGCGAGATTCGAGTTGGCTCTAGCCCAGATTTCTAATACAGCCAATATTACAGCCTTGACACTGTTGGAATCTGTCTTCTTTTGGTCGCGGTGATGGTAGAAGAAAAGGAGCAACACCTCCATATTACTTGGTAATCGAGATTTAGCCAGCTCTGCTATCGGAGACCTCTCAAGAAGCCACAACTTGATGTTTGATCTTGTCAACGCCATAATGATCAATTCTGAAAACCAAAACAAAGTCATCAAATGTTGGGACCTCTAAATATCATCTGATCGAGTTGAAAATCACACAGCCAATGCTTTAGCCCAAACCACATCCGGGCATGACACGAGTGGTCAGGTCGTGTTAAGAAAAAAAATTGGGACACCCTAATATATATATATATATATATATATATATATATATATATATATATATATATATATATATATATATATATATATATATATATATATATATATTATATATACAGGGTGTTTGAAAACTTTCTGTACAAATTGTAATGGGGATAGGCAACACCAAGACAAACCCTTTTCATCTATAAGTGTATGTCTGCTGACATCACCATTCATTGCGAGAGGGCGCCGCTGCAATTGGCTAAAAGGTGAAGTGGGCTAGACTCGCGCTTGCCGCGGGCATTCTTAAATCGGACGTAGTATGCGTAACATGGAGTGCTTCACGACTGCTGAGATGGCTGACATGCGTATGGTGTATGGGGCTGCCAATGGAAACGGAACAGCTGCTGTGAGGTTGTACCGACAGCGCTTCCCAAATGGACGTGTGCCAAACCACCAAACGTTTGCGCATTTGCATCGGCGACTGCGAGAAACAGGAACATTCCATGCAAACATGCATGACACTGGTCGGAGAGAAACATGCGCACTCCTGACGTCGAGTCGGGCAGGCAGCAGGTATGGCCCAATCAACTTGCCATGGACGATACCCGCCCAAACATTGATGGCGAACCATTCTTGATGAGCATGCACCTGTGTAACATGTGGATTTGCGTGTGCCCACACGTGAGAATTGTGCATGTTAAACACACCCTCACGTGTGAAACAGGCCTCATCTGAGAACAGCACATAAGCCGGAAAATTAGGCTGCACCGCTGTCTGCTGCAGAAACCAGCGTGCGAATTCCACACGAAGAGGATAATCCTGAGGTTGTAATGCCTGGACTCTCTGACGATGAAACGGATGTAACTGCTGCTCATGCAACACTCTCCAGACCAGGTCATGGTTCACACTGAGGATACGTGCAACACCTCGCGGTTCACACTGAGGATACGTGCAACACCTCGCGGTTCACACTGAGGATACGTGCAACACCTCGCGTGCTTGCGCTTGGATTGTCCTCAAATCGCCGAAGGATTTCTTCTTCCATGTCAGGAGTGCGCACGTTTCTCTCCCGACCAGTGTCATGCATGTTTGCATGGAATGTTCCAGTTTCTCGCAGTCGCCGATGCAAATGCGCAAACGTTTGGTGGTTTGGCACATGTCTGTTTGGGAAGCGCTGTCGGTACAACCTCACAGTAGCTCTTCCATTTCCATTGGCAGCCCCATACACCATATGCATGTCAGCCATCTCAGCAGTCGTGAAGCGCTCCATGTTACGCGTACTATGTCCGATTTAAGAATGCCCGTGGCAAGCGCGAGTCTAGCCCACTTCACCTTTTAGCCAATTGCAGCGGCGCCCTCTCGCGCCGAATGGTGACGCCAGTGGACATACACTTATAGACAAAAAGGGTTTGTCTTGGTGTTGCCTATCCCCCATTACAATTTATACAGAATGTTTTCAAACACCCTGTATATATATATATTTTGGATAATATTATGGTTAGTGAAGGGGAGGTAATGCACTATATTGATAAAATGAAAATGCGTAAATCACCGGGGCTGGATTCCATATATCCCATACAACTAAAAGAATTAAAAGATAGCATTGTTGTGCCGCTAACAAAGATTTTGAATGCATCTATTTCTGAAGGGTGCGTACCAGATAATTTCAAGTTAGCAAATGTAACACCTATCTTTAAGAAAGGTGATAAAGGTGCGGCAGGAAATTATAGGCCAATCAGTTTAACGTCTGTTGTAGGTAAGCTACTGGAATCAATAATTAGGGGTCGTATAGTCGAACACTTAGAATTGTATAAACTAATTAGAAATACGCAGCACGGTTTTAGGTGAAACAAATCTTGCTTAACTAATCTTTTAGAATTTTTCCAAAGCGTGGTTGATGTTTACGATAGACATCGGGCGGTTGATGTAGTGTATTTAGATTTTCAAAAAGCATTTGACACCGTGCCACACAAAAGACATTGAAAAAACTAAGGCTCATGGAATCAGGGGTGTAGTAATAAATTGGCTAGAAGAGTGGTTGCGAGGTAGGAAACAGAGGGTGGTCGTTGATGGAGTGGAGTCGTGTTGGGCTAATGTAGCGAGTGGCGTTCCTCAGGGTTCTGTATTGGGCCCCTTGCTTTTTCTTATATATATTAACGATTTAGATGTCAGCCTAGTCAGTACAGTTTCAAAGTTTGTGGATGACACAAAGCTGGGTGGTAGGCAGAGGTGGGGAGTCAGGAGTCAGGGCTTTTTTGAAGAGTCGGGAGTCAGTAAAAACGACCAACTCCCGACTCTTTGATTCAATTTCTATATGCCAACAATTTACCAGAATACTACTCTGCCCTAAATAAATATCTTCTTGAACTAATTCTAGATTCACATTTCCACATTTGATTTATTGTTCTGGTAAATCTTAGCAAATGAATTTCATATTTCTATTTTAGGATACTAGGTACCATATAAAAATTAGCAATATATTAATTATTAATTTAATTAGCCCCTATTAGTAATGAGTCATGGGCCTAGTAGAAAATCAGCAGTCTTTCAATATTTTAAGCTAAATGAGGATGAAAGTATTTTTATTTGTCAAGTAGAAAAGGATGGTAAAGAGTGTAATGCAAAAATTAGTGCTTACACTGGGAAACATGCTAACGCTCCAACTAGAGCCTCAAACTTGAAACGCCATCTACGAAACAAACATCCCAATATTTATAAGGTTGTAGATCAGCATGATAAGGAAAGAGTCGGGAGTCAGTTTTTAAAAATACCGACTCGGGAGTCGGTTGTTTTTGGCCGACTCCCCATCCCTGGTGGTAGGGCGATTAATGACGAAGATAGGTAAAATTCAGGAAGATCTGAATAAAATCGTTGATTGGTCAGTCACATGGCAAATGAGAGTTAACGTTGATAAGTGCAAAATTTTGCATATAGGTTTGTGTAACGGTAATTTTGCGTATAGTATGTCAGGGAAAGATTTAACAAGCGTAGAGCAGGAAAAAGATTTAGGAGTTATAGTCACTGGTGATTTAAAAGTAGGAAAACAAAGTACAGCAGCGGTCAATAAGGCGAACAAAGTGTTAGGTTTTATAGCTCGAAATTTTGAGTACAAATCATGCGATATTATAGTTCCTCTTTATAAATCATTAGTTAGACCCCATTTGGATTATGCGGTCCAATTTTGGAATCCGCATATGCGCAAAGATATAGACAAAATTGAAAGAGTTCAAAGACGAGCAACTAAGATGATTCTGTTGCTTAGGTCAAAGTCGTACAATGATAGGCTTAAGGAGCTAAAATTGACAACACTCGAGACTAGGAGGTTAAGGGGTGATCTAATTCAGGTTTTCAAAATTATGAATGGGTTCGATAACGTAGATAGAGATAGCTTTTTTGAAATATCTCGATATAATAGGACTAGAAATAACGGATGTAAGTTGACAAGTAGAAGGTTCAAGACAGCAGTTGCCAAAAACTTTTTTACGCATAGAATAGTAAATAGCTGGAATAGTTTGCCGGTAGAAGTAATTAGTAGCACGTCTATAAACATGTTTAAAAATCGATTAGACGATATGTTGATAGATTGGGTATAGTTCAAGGTAGTAAAATTAAGGCTTTGTGGTGATAGATCCCACAGCTCAACATAAGTGTTGTGGGATATAGGGAGGCAGTGTCTTGGGTTAGGGGATACTCTCTGTCCTTACACACCCCATTTAAAGAGATTCCTCTGCTGAGCGGTGCCCCCATAGTACTGTGAGGTATTGAAAAACTCATCATCTTCATTTGCCCCACAAACACCTTTAAATGGGAGACCCAAAATGGGTGCACACACATTTCTACATTACTGTACAGTCTTTACAGCCACACCTACACTTTTCCTCCTAAGTATATATATTGTAATGTATATGGTTGTAAATTTTGACTTGGTCCGCAATCGATATGGACCGTGACTTATTTTTCATTGGCAAGGTACTAGTATTGATGGATACCGTAATGAAATTGACTGGATTCTTTGGATCTGATATTTTTGCATGTTGGTTATAAATAGATATAGAGTGTAACATATTTGTTGATAGTAGTCTATTATGACTTGATCCTCTGGATCCAGAGATTCTATCTTTAGTTTTAAATCGATAAATAATTAGTTTTAAATTGATAATTAGTTAGTTTTGCAAAATTGGTCGTTGCCAATGTACAGGAAGTTGTTGCATAAATTTCTTATGTTCTTGTGGTTCGGAACCCACGTAAAATTGTAGGTCCCCTTCGCCACCACGGAGGACATACACAATTATGAACACAGTTAGGTAGACCAGCCATGAGTGGATCCTAGGGTCTTTGTTGGTTGGGATCATCTTTGCTTAATTTCTGTAGTATCTGAAGTTTATATGAATGCCATTTGTGAGCCTGAAGAATGCAATGAATGCTACTTTTCGACACTCCTGTCTCAGTGGACAATCGCTGAAGAGACTTATTGGGACTTCTGTTAAAATGAGCCAGGATAGCAGTCGCTGTATCATCATCATCAGTGGACCTCCTTGAAGGTCCACTGCATGGTTTATCTTCTATGGATGCTGTTTCCTTCAACTTTGCAACAAGTCTGCTAACACAACTCTGTGTTATTGGCTCGCAGTCTGGATGCAGTCTGTTAAATTCAGCAGCAGCCTCTCTTTGACTCTAATTTCCTATGAGTAGAATTATCTGGATTCATTCTTCCTTGCTCACAGACATTATGGCCTGTAGAAAGAGAAAAATATGAATTATGGTTTGTAGAAATAGAAAAATATGAATTTCTCCTATGATGCCAGACTTATGGGACACCATATATATATATATATATAATATATATATATAATATATATATATATATATGATGAATAAAACCACGAAGGAAAGGAAACACAAAAAGGTGCTCAAGCGCTTTCATCTAATGACATCCTCAGGAACACTGAAGTACATAAAAGGTTACGGCCTATATGACGCGTTCGGTGGAGAAGGGGCGAACGCAACATTTTCGAATTATGCCACAAAATGCAGTTAAAGTTTGTAAACTTTAAACCTTTGTATTTTTCCGGTTTATTGAAATGTTGTATGAATTTGAACACATATTTGAGTAAAATATTGTTGTGTAATATGTCGATATAATAAAACGCCAAGAAACTTTACAATATTATTTATTGATAGCTTCTGATGTTAACTGGTGTAATCCATTATTTGGTCCTCTTCGTCGAATGTTGTATTACCTGCTTCAACTGTTTCGGTTTCTTCCAGTTCCTTTAACAATCTTGTATAATAGTTCACTGCAGTTGCAGGCATTAGGTCTGATAATTCTTTGAGATCTTTTATTTTTTCCTTAGTTATTGGCAGCAATTGGGAATACTTTGGTTGCAGTGTCTGCTGGGCTAGATTGAATAAACTGACACTGTAGGATGTTTTCCCTTTCTGCAGTCTGACGGGATGGCTATTATCTGGGGTTGTGCGGTATGCAGTAGATATTACGTAGCCTTCTTTGTGTTGAAAGTCAAATATTAACTTTCTTGCATCTGTAAATTTAGTAGTTGTTGATTTCCTAATGACAATGCACATTTTTAGGACGTCAAAATCGAGAAAATCAGCCTGTTTCATTTCTACAACTAGAAGCGCTGCGAAACGGCTGTAGTTATGGCCGTAACATAATCTTTTTTGGTGTAAATAATATTGCTGTAATTATTTTTTATATTTTGTTCAATTTAGCCAAATTGAGCATCACAGGGCATTGTCGAGTGACCAGAAAGTAGATAGATGTGTTCAATGTGAAGCAATGATGGGGAGTGAATTTCTCTGAGATACATTAAAACCTAAATTTTACTGTGAAAGAGTGCAGACTAACATCTAATTTTTTGCATAGGTAAAGCAAAGGTTTTAAAGGATAATTATACGACAAAAAACTCATTTTTCGAATTTTGTGGCGTTCGCCCCTTCTCCACCGAACGCGTCATATATAGGTTACAGAAAGAAAAAAAATAAATAAATAAATAACATACACACAAACATATATATATATATATATATATACACATACATATCTACACACATACATATATATATATATATATATATATATATATATATATATATGCAATAAATGGAGAAGTAAAAATAAAAATTAAAAATTAAAAATTAGAGGATTAACAAAGAGGCATACAGATTTGTAAGGAAAAATATCAATTTTTAGCACAAGATCAAATGAATTATAAAAATACAAATTTATACTGGAAATCTGCCCGGGTTTTAACACTTTGCCTTTTAGAGTCAAGTTTCGATATATATAAAAATAAAATGAAGATTAAAAGTTAATAAAGTAGCATATATATATATACCGTCAAGTGGGAGAAAAGGGACTGTTTTCAGTGCGAACAGAAAATGGCTGCCACTGAAGCTCCTATGATTCCATTTTTGCTGGGGTACTTCAGGCACACCGTAGTATAGTACCAGCAAAAATGGAATCATAGGAGCTTCAGTGGCAGCCATTTTCTGTGCGCACTGAAAACGGTCCCTTTTCCCGGACACGGTCGCTTTTCCCCCACTTGATGGTATATATATTAGGGTGCATCAAAAATTGCAACTTTCAAAAATTGATTTGGCCCTACATTATTATGGTTACATTCCCTAAAAACAATTCAAATACAAAATTTCAGGTCAATTGATTAATATCTACTGGGTCCACCTAGCTCCTAAACTTTTACAAAAATGACAATTTTTGGGATAAATTGCCTTAAATTATTTTTTTCACATATACACCTTTATTTTATTGAATTGAATGATCCTTAAGGTACTATAGGCCTAGTATGTTTAGTTTGCTTGTGTTTAAGCCATAGCTACTATTAATAAACATCATTTGCCATCATGAAATACCTATAGCTATTTTTTCTTATTTTCAGGCATGTAGACTACTATAATATTAATCTATGTTTCTATTACAGGTCAATTTTTTATATATGTTGGTGATAATAGTTGATATATGATATAATGGATAATAGTGGTAAAGCCAGTGAAGCCACTTCTAGTGGTAAAACTTGTTCAAGTGGTGCAGATAAAGTTGATGTAAAAACACGAAAAAAACCTGTATATTTGGATTAGGTCCTGGCATCACAAATAATGATGCAAAGATTGTAGGATGTCGCTTGCCAACAAGTGAACAAGTTCTTAGATGTTTCCTATTTCACCAGCAACAGCGTCTAAAAGAGAGAAGAACTAAGCGAGATATAGCTAAAATTGTTTTAACAGAAATTCAACCATTCTACAATAAAGCCAACATACCAATGATTACTGAGAAAAAAGCATGTGAGAAAATAATTTCGTTGTCAAAAGAATGCGAAACAGAGAAATTCCATTGAAAAGAAGAGAGCTACACAGTACAAAGACAAGACTAGAAGATATGGAAATGCAACTTAAAATGACTTTTCCACTGTGGATTAAAAATGCCGAAAAAATTATGAGTAATCCAGAAGATATACAATTTCTTCAATCTATGCAAGGGGATAGAATTGCTTCTTTTGGAGCTCATGATCAAACTTTAGCATCGAAAATGAAGTGCATTAATTTTCGAAAATGTGAAGAAAATGCGAGAAAAGAAAAGGAATTGAGAGACACTGAAGCTTCTTGCAGTGATGTTGAATTAGAAAGCAGTAGCACAAGCGATACAACTACTATTGAGAGTGAGTCAGAAGCTAATGATGGAGCTGAAAAAGATGGAAAATCCACACAGTCAACAGTCTGTTTAGGTACTCAAGCTATCATTCCTCATGACATTCTGAAAAAACCAAAACTTGTTTCTTTGGCATCAAGAATGAAAATGACTCCGGCACAACAGGCTGCATTCACAAAAGCTTTTGTTGAAGAATGTGGTGGTAACACTAAGGCAGTGGCAACTTCATATGCTACAGCTGATAGAGCAAGACGCGAAGTAGCCCAAAAAATTTCAAGTTCCATTAAAAAATCCTGGAATCCTCCTAAATTGGCCTCTCTTCATTGGGATTCGAAAATAATTTCTACTCTGCAGGATAAATATGTTACAGAAGAACGATTAGCCGTATCAGTTGGAAATTCAATGGATCTCAAACTACTTGGTATTCCATCATATCATCCTAGTGCTGGTGGCAGTGGCCAATCTGGGAAAAACTTGACTGAAGAAGTTATGAAGCTACTGAAATTGTGGAACTGCTCCGATTCAATAGTGAACTTGGTTTTCGACACTACAGCAACCAACACGGGACATGTGAGTGCTGCATGCATAACTATCCAACAAGAGATTGGACGGCAATTGGATGGCTTTTATTATGGTCTGCATGCAGGCATCATGTTGGTGAAGTTATTATGAGTCGTGTTTCAGGACATGAAAGTAGAAACTTCAAGTGGACCAGAAATTAATGTCTTTAACAGATTTCGAGAAAAGTTTCAGTGGATTTCCAAGAATGAAAAATTGAAAAAAATTGACTTCAATCAGTACTCCAAAGCTGTCCAGGAGATTCTTCAGGAATGGACTGATTATGCAATTCAAATAAGTAATATAGAAAAGCAACATACACGATATGACTACAAACAATTTTCTGACTTAGTTGTGTTATACTTAAATGCAGGACCTAGTGATAAGGATATAACCCTTCAGCGACCTGGTGCTATACATAGAGCCAGATGGATGAGTAAAGCAATATATGCTCTAAAAATTGCATTACTAGAAGATAATATCTCGAAACTACCTTCAGTAACAATCACAAACAAGCAACAAATTCTGAAACTAAGAGACTGCAACCTTCATTTCACTGATTTACTACCCATGGTGGATGACCTGCTCTTCAGTTTTTGATGCACCATGGCACGATTTGCAGCTCTACAAAAAGCTTCTTAGATACGAGGAAGTAAACAAGCAAATAGCAAAAAGTGCTCTAACATCTTCAAAATGTCATCTCTGGTACCTTTCATCAGAGATGATTCCTCTTGTATTATTCAGCGATTTGGTTCCAAAAAATGAACTTCATGCTATAACAAACCATCTACTTTCCTATAAACCACACAAGATTGAGACAGTGGTTCCAGAAGGTAGACATGGATCTAGTTTTGGAAAGCCTAATTTCCCTACCAATCTACGATCGGAAACCACACTAGCTGACTTGGTTGACAAAAACTCATGGTTCATATTCTCTTCACTACAGTTAGACTATGATTTTTTAATGGTTGAGATTGTTGAATGGAAAACAACAGCATCATTTATATCTTCCAAAGAAAAACTTTTGGCTATAAATGTCATAAATGATGGCTCTGAGAGGGCAGTAAAACTATGCAGTGACTTTTATGAGGCTGCAAGGACTGAAGAACATCTTCAAAATGTTCTCCAAGTTGTAGAAGCTGACAGAAAAGCCACTCCTAATCTGAGAAAGAGACAAGCTTCTTTATCATCTGTTTTAAAAGAAAAAAGGACAAAGAAGAAGAATTAAGATATCAATAAGCAATAAATCAATTTTTACAAGTATTTTATCATGAAATACCATTTTTAATAGGTGGAGGTAGTCGGTGGGATGCTTGGCAAGTTGGGTCCTCATCCCGCATCCTGGTAACTCACTTCATGATTCTCAGAATAATACAAAACAAAGTCTAAAAAGACAGATAATTTCATGAATTGAGGCTAAAACTTGCCTAAAACTAACTATAGTATTTACAATTTTTTTTTCAAACAAAATCTACAATGCTTACACACAAGATTTTCTAGTAAAACCATAAAATTCCACAATTGTCAAATTTTCATCTTTGAGGTGGACCCACTAAATATTGTCAGAACAGCTTGAAACGTGGACATTGAAGGTTTGTTGGGGATTGTAACCATAATATCATAGGGCCGAATCAATATCCGAAGTTCGAAATTTCACCCCTTATAGGCTGATGCACCCTAATATATACATATATACACAAAATAGCATATGAGTATGTCCACTTGTATTATTATGTATACTTGTATTACGAGTATGTACACTTATTTGCCCTTGGAGGTGGGAGACTTAAATATCGGTGCCAAAACACCTCGTCTAGTGGAGGACTGTGGTTCTGAAGATGTAGGTGAAGATAGAGGGGAAGGCTTGGGTCGGAAGAATTGGTGGTGTGTTGTCTGTGCTGCCTTAACCTTCTTCTGCTGGTAAAGCTCGTCATATCTACCCAGCAAGTCCAATAGCTTGGCCTTGAAGTCCAGAGCCCTCTCCACCTGTGGGTCACTGTCTCTTGCCAATTCAGCTAAGCATTTTCTGCCATCAATTATGTCACTCAAGCTCTTGGCTGTGAACTCCTTCATCACAGGCAAAGCTCCTCCCTCAGGGTCCTTGCTTTCCTCCTTGTGGCGATGCTCCTCCAAGAGGAACAGGTCCTCATTGGAGAGCTCATGAGTGTGCGAGTTGAGGAAGTCAGCCACATCATCCTCGTCAACCTCCTCGAACCCAGCCTCCTCAGCCAGGCTGATGATCTGGTGGCGGATAGCAGGCACTTCCTGGGTCAGGAAAGCACGGAAACTGTGCACTCATGCAGGCCACAGTGCCCTGCCACATGCCTTTCATGTTGGAGGATGTGACTTTCTCCCAAGAGAGCTTGATGTTTTCAAGGCCTTGCTTGATATTGTAGGCATGGCTTGGCTGTGCATTTCGAATTTCCTTCTGCCTTCTCATACTGATTCTTGTAAGATTCTCATAAGATTAGAGTCGTATAATGGAAAAGTTCTGTAAATGCTAACCTCATATCATTGGTTTCTCGTATTACAAATGCTTGTATAATGGGACTTGCCTGTAGTCCCTTGTGCAACGTGGAGGTTATATTCCTGGAAAAGGCTGTTTTGGGCAAGCCTGCATCGCACAAACTTAATTTACCTTATTGGAAAAAATTAAAATGAGGATGCCCAACCTCAGAATATAACATAGGGAAACATAATTAGATGTTTTTCTGTAATAAAACCCTGAGAGTAAATACCTGTACATATATATGGAATAAACAAATCCTAAAACAAGAATGAATGATGATGATGCACTTATGGTGGTGGTGATGAGTTTGGAGGGTGAAGGGCTAATTGTTTGAGGCCAAGGGATCATTGGCATCAAACTCCACTGAAGTGGATGCTAGCATGAATTTTGTCCTCACTTGCATGAATGGTACATATGGTCAACCCTTTCACTTGATATTCTCAGTGAGAGATGCTATACTCATTAGGGCATTCTGCGGCTATAGGGGTGATGTACAAAGTTTGGACTTCAATACCACACACATGTTTAATCAAGTCCATTTATTAACTGAACAACACACACAAAGTTTTATTCAATTTGAGTAATATTTACTGGTCCCCCAAGAGCTCCTTCAAGTCTTATTGGGGAGATTATGGAATCAGCTGAACAAAAAATGTACTTCCGTAACTTTACATCCAAAACAATTAACAGAAACCTTAGTCTTTTCAACACATTAAGAAAACAATGAAAAATTTACCAACATATCCATAGGGATCATATGTAATGAGACTTCTTTGCACTGGGCATGGTCTTCCGATGATGCTCGATCACTTGGAATGCCAATTCTTTTTCGTCTTCGCGCTGGGTGATTGAGCTGTTGAAGTCAGTTGCGAGCTTCACTGCTCGCTCAGCGCAGTCATTGACGACCCGAATGGCCCTAACTCTCTCCTTCATCGCCACCAGGTCCTCCAGGTAGTGGGGAACTTTGAGTCCCATGCATTTGAAGAAGTTAGCAGTCCATTTAGTCACGAAGTCTGGGAGAGTGAGCAGATACGGCGATTTCATGTACTTTGACTCAAATTTTCTTAGCCACTTCTTGCGTGCAGGGACCTCATGGAGATTTTTAAGCATATGCTTCTTTTCAAAATTGTCTACCTTATCCGAGAAAAAGGCGAGACCAACAAGGTCTTCACTGAGGTACCAGAGGTGGTTGTGAGCCTTGGCTATCGCAATGGTTGCAACTGCCTCGTCTTTGGTCTTGTATCCTTCAAGCTGTCGGAGGAGCTCGATGTCGTTTCGAGGAGCATCGACGCCACTGGGTGCCTCAAACCATGCTCGAAGGTAAATCGTAGTGGAGAATACGTTGATGCGTCGCAGCACCTTCTCTTCCGACGGCGTTAGAGAAAACTGCCTCCGAAACAAGAAGATCTTGAGGGAATAAATTCCTTTTGCCATCCACCTAGCTCGGTGGAATCTCCGGGATAGCGGAAGAGACTCTTCTTCTGCTTCCTTGGAGGGATGGTTGCCCCCAAGAAGAGAAGCGCCAGCTCCATGTATTCTTGGTAATCATCCCGGTCCTGCTTCTGACTAAGTCTGGCACTGATGAATTCAACAACATTGTTCCGGTTATCAGAGACAACAGTCTGCAAGGGGTCAGGGTCTTCCGGGTCATCTTCAAAGGGATGGTAGCTGCCCTGGTCAATGAAGCTCCAGTAATCCCTGAAGCGAGCAAACAAAGGAATGTTCGGGCCAGAGGAAGAAAAGAACTTGTCGAAGACTGCAGTGACCACCAACTCATGAGTGTGGTGGCGGCAAGCAAAGAAGACGAGTGGACGCTGCAAGCCTTCTTCAATTGTGACACATGCTCCTGTGTGGAGACCTGTATTTGCCGCTGTTGTGTCACAACATATTCCTGCAATGAATGGTTTCACCTTTGGCCAATTGTCCAGCACGGTGAGTATGGCATCTCCCATTGCTCTTCCGGTTCCTGATGCAATTTTTGGAATGGCCAGCGGCTTTTCGAAGCCTTCTCCTGATACAATGATGGGTAAGCGATCCGACTTACCACCTCGTTCGTCGGGAAGGATCTTCCCATCGAAGTGGAAAATGCACGGCTTCTGGGGGTCAAAGTTGGTCTTAATGTCCTTGGCAATTCTGTGTCGTGTTTTGGTTCTGGCACCGTGAATGGAGGTCGCTGAGAGCATCAATTCTTGCACATTCACCCCAGCTGCTGACAGGGCAGGAGCGACGATGTGTATGGCTTTTTGCACGCTTGTATTTGTCCGGTCAAGGGCCGCGATGAACTGGGGGTCATTGATAACCTGGCGAGGGTCCATCATCATGGCTTTTGGCTGAGAGCCACATTGGCGGAGACGGTGGCTGACCTGAGTGAATTCCTCTCCCGAAGACTCTGTGGAGCTGGACGAGCTGCCAGTCAATTCTACATCTGCCTCTGCATGCTCCGGCTCCTGTATTCGTTTCATTTCCTCCTTAGACTTGTGTCGTTGTCGCTCCTCATTCTCCTGCTTCATTGCCTTGGTCTTTAAGGAAGTCGCAGTCCTCTTTATTTGTCTTCGAAGACACAGCTTCAGAGTGAGCAACATCAAACAAGGTCTCCATGTCCAACAAGAACTGTTGTCCATGAGCTCGCTGTGCTTCCGTTTGTCGATCCTTGTGATTAGACAACTTCACGTACCTCTCATGAACCCTTTTGAGCTTGGCAACAATGTATGGCTTGTGAGATGTCTTCAACGATGCTTTTGTCCACACTTCATGAGTTCTTCGGCCACATCACTACATGCTCTTGGAAGGCTTTGCTTCGTGACTCATTGGATGAAAAACAGACGCTTTCCAACTTTACCCATGGTGGGAAGCTGTCTCATGGAAGAGAAATCCTCCTCCCTGAGGTGCCCGAGAAGCCACAAACTCACTTGCTTGCGTGTTGTTGCCATCTGTGAAACAAATAACTCATTAGTAGTGGTACGACATGTCAGACTGATAACACAGTTTGTAGGCAGGCAGCAGATGCCCACCTAGTGGGGATGGGTTGATGAATGGAAAGTGGTTGTGTGTGTGTGTGTGTTTGGGGACGAGTAGTGCTAGTCGTGTGCTCGTATCGATTGTGTGCTCATGTCAATACACTTGCTGTTTCAACGCTCTACAAGTTGACCCAAACCTACAAGGGGCTTGGGGGAGTGGAAGGAATGAGACTATCAAGACCATTTTTTGTGTGGTTTCGTTTTAGTAGAAATGGATACAGTTTAGCATATGTGCGTTGCTGGATTTCGAACTTCGTGTTTTTGGAATGCCCTAATACTCATACTGGCAAGGGATTTTTCTAAAATGATTTTTTTAGCCAAGGTGATTTCTTTACTACACTCCCACTTGGTGTCTTTGCGTTTTGGATCCATGGTTCAATTAAGTGTATGTTTAATGTAAGAGGCAAAAAAGTTTGAAATAGAGAAATTTCACAGGAACAACCTTCATGAAATGCAGTGCTAGCCAAACTAAGAGTGTAAGTGCAAAAAGAGCACAGTTGATTGTTGCTTGTGTCAGGAGACTTGCACTTGCTTGTGACATCACATACATACATACTTAAAATGCAGTGTGTGTCCAATTCAAGACTGTATATAAATTTTATACATGTTGGATAAATAAATGTTAAATTTATTAAAGTGTGCATAATCAAGTCTGTTAGGAAACCCATGTTGGATAAGGGTTTACTGTATCACATTTTTACTCTGTTATAACATAAAATAATATCTGTATCTCTGTTCAATATTAAATGTAAATAAATAAATAAATGAATGAACCAATCTGGAAGTTGCTAAGGGCACAATAATGCCTACCAATGGCTCTGTTTTTATACATTGAAACTTCAATTCATTCAGGATGACAGGCTTGCAAATACCATGAACACTGTCATCATGTCCAAAGGTTTTTTTTTTAGCTTTTACAAGACCATTTTTTATTTATTTCATTGTTAATATACAGGGTGTTTCAGGTTGACCCTAGAAATATGGAAATTGGTGGAATTTGTAGTTTGTATTTGGTATTTGAAGTTGTACCTGCAATAAAAAGAAACGCATCATATTAGTTATGGAATTACTATGACAAATTTCAAATACCAAATACAAACTACAAATTCTGCCAATTTCCATATTTCTAGGGTCGACCTGAAACACCCTGTATATCCCCTTCTTGAATTGATATTTAATTATCCATTTATGTTTCCTTAGTAATATGTAAACCAGAGTGATGAATGGAAATAATTGTTCTAAAGACATTTGGCAGTGAGTCAACCAACTAATCAGCATTAAACCCCAGATTCATTGATAAAATGTTACAACTGTTTGTAGTACACAACAAATATATGCCAGGCGTCGCTATCTGTTTTCAGTGTGTCTCACGAATAATGAGTCCAGCTGTACAGTGTACATATTAAATTTATTGAAATTTTGGTACTCCTACCAATCTTTTACAGTTAGGCGGGACAGTGGATTATTTGAATGTTTGGTTCCTCCTGTTGGGTGAGACAAGGCTCCTTGCTCTTTTCTCTGCTGTTTAATGTGTATATTGATGGATTAATTGCTTCACTTAATGAGGCAACAGTTGGATGTTGTATAGATAACACAAAGATAAATAACTTAGTTTATACTGATGATATGGTGTTAATAAGTTCTCCTGTTAAAGGTCTGGATTGTCTGCTAAAAGTCTGCAAATTATATTCACAGAAACATGATAGTCTTTTTAATGTTACAGACTCTGAGGTTATGCAATTCCATCCCCAAAGCTCTAATCAGCCAGCTGATATTAGTTTCAAAAAGAGAGGTGAAGCAATAGAGGAAGTACTGTACAGGAATTCAAATATTTGAGTAAAATTATCACCATCTCCTTGAGTGATGACTCAGATATAAGAAAACAGTATTGAAGCCTCTGTGCTGAAGTGAATATGAAACTAAAGAGACACTCTTTTATACTTTCTGCAGTAATATACAGTATACAGACAACCAGAGCTGAGAACCAGTACCAGTATCAGTACAAATTACCAGTAACTACCACTTAGATTTTGGTACCAGTACCACTCCTTTAAAGTTTCAAAATACCAGTACCAGTAACTCTTGAAAGCAGCTGGTATACCACACAAACTGGTTCCTTGATGCCCTATGCCCTATAAGAGCTATTCTATCTTTATTTTTATTACTGAATTTATAAAACCTGAAGAAATTTTTAGGGTCTTTAATACTGTTTCTTGCTAAATTTGTTTTAGATTTTCTCTGTCTTATTAACTATTTAATTCATTTCTAACATGAATCTTTTTTTTTCTTAGGAAGAGAGATTTTTCTATTGAATAGAATATAGTATTTTGTTTTTGAAGTCTAATGGATTTACTGAAGCAGACACTATTTTTTATAATTTCAGTTAAATGATTTAAACTTTTATTTTTTACAAGTGATGTAGAGGGTTAGGAGATACACTTTTTTTCCAAAAAAAGGGGTCTCAAAATTACCCTGCATCCTATACACTGAAGGTCATAATACCTTTATATGGGCTACAAGAACTGATGGATTTTTACAAAAATTCATCATCTCTTAGTCCCTCCTGACTGTGTACTGTATTGGTTTGGCCAATTTTACACTAAGTTTCTACTCTTCCTAACCCACTGATAACAAGAAAAACAGTATGTATTGCATAATGATTTACTTTTGTTTCATAACATATAGTATAGTCTCCTGTATACTTAATACTATTTTCTTATAATGAGTATGGGTGAAAGAAAATGTATCACCATACTTTTGATGGAGGGCTTTAACAAAAGTTTACTCTGTTATAACATAAAATAATATCTGTATCTCTGTTCAATATTAAATGTAAATAAATAAATAAATGAATGAACCAATCTGGAAGTTGCTAAGGGCACAATAATGCCTACCAATGGCCTACTAGGCAGTTGGTCATAAATTTTTTCCTGAAAATAGGGATATGTCTTTTACAAAGGTGCGTCTTATACACCGAAAAATATGGTAGTTACTGTGTGCATATATAAGAAATAACTAGCATTTCATTTTGGCAATATTAAAGATAGATTGTACAGTGATCAGGTTAAAAATTTTCTTTAGTTATGCATATATAAAAATAGTATTTAATTTTTGTAATATTAAAAATAGGTTTTAGATGTATAAATTGTTTGTAGGCCCTATAACTATTAGTCAGTACCACAACTAGTACCAGTACCAGTTTGGAATGTTGGACAGCAACTCTTGGCAAATTATAAAAAAGGTTTTGGCAGAACCCTAAATTTGTAGTACAACAGATCTTTCACTTTTAAACTACTACATAAATTACCCCCAAGATGCTCAGCTTTGCAAATGTTTGCTACCCACAATGTCCTAAGCTTCCCAAAGGTAACAATACATGCTCAATACAGTCTAATGCAAAGAATTAAAAAATCAACCAATCTGATTACACTAGGCAACAAATTTCAACTTTTTTTTTGTTACAGACACGTGAACTACTGATTCCTACTAAAGCGCTGATGCTGATTTCAGATCTGATATCAAAATTTCTCTATCACGTCCAGATTTTGTGTAACCGAAAACCCCTATTTTTCATTTTTTTTCTCACCCGCTTCTATTACGAAAGCCGTCTAAGCTACTTTTCCGTGCCACGTTTTATGTTAAGCATACTTAAATAATTAGTGAACAGGGATGTCTTTCCTCCTTTATTCTGGCTTAAGACAGACAGCGGAATTCCGCTGGCGGAGTTACCACCCCTGCGCCCAACCATCCACCCAAAGCGCGTTAGTATTTTGTTGTTACTACTGAAAGGCAAATTCCTGCTGAGTTTGATGATGACCTGCTGTTAGCCGCACTTGAAGAAGACTGTTCAACAACTGTCGAAGAATTGGCCCAGAAACTCAATTCATCCCCATCCACCATCCATCGACATTTGCAACAACTCGGGAAAGTGCCTAAGTTTGGAAAATGGGTGCCACATGAATTGTCGATCGACAATCTGAGGGTGCGGGTAAACATCAGCACAGCTCTTCATTCCCGTGAACTCCAAGATCCGTTTTTGCACAGTTTAGTGACTGGTGATGAAAAGTAGATACTGTACCAGAATGTTAAGCGCCGTCGACAGTGAGTTTGTGCCGGAGAACCAGCGACACCACAGCCAAAACCAAATCTTCACCCTCGGAAGGTGTTGCTTAGTGTTTGGTGGGATAAAGGTGGTGTAATACACTTTGAAACCTTACCACACAACCAAACAATCACCGCTCAAGTCTACTGTCAACAATTGGATCGATTGAACATTGCACTAAAAGAAAAAGAGACCTTCTTTGGTTAATCGGAAAGAAATCGTGTTCCACCATGACAACGCACGTCCTGATGAATAGCTTGGATAATTATCCAAGCTATTCATCAGTCCTGCCATGTCTTCTAAGCTATGGAATTCATATGTTTGTCTGTAGCTCCACTTAACCTCGACATTACTGTACTATTTCTCATTAATTGTATTTCTATCCTCAGTATTTGAATTTTCATTGTATTTTATTGTCAGGTCATATTATTAACCCTTTTGCTGCACATGAATGACCTCATCATTCATCAAAAGTTGATGATAGGAATGCATGTATGACTGTCATTCATAAACTCTGTTGTCTACAAACAAGCTCTCATTCTGTATATTCCCTTGTTTACTCTTCCTATGGTAACTTTTGTCTTTTCTCTAGTGATTGATGGCAACGTTTTTGCTACTTGAATGCCTGACAGCTTTAATTAATATAAGTTAAAAACAGTACCCATCAGGATGTCATGTCATAGAGTTAGTGTGGCTTCTCTCTCTCAGAAGGACATAGAAAATCTTTTATTTTGTGAGTGATAGTGATTCAATTAGTGATAGTGACAGTAATGAAGTTGTAATTGATATTACTGAATTAGATAATCACCAGGTGATTTTGGAAATTTGCCTGAAGGGGGGAAAGTGACTCAGATGCCTCAGGTGATGAAAATGAGCCAGAACCAAAAAGAAAGAGAAAATGCAAGGTTGCACACACCCCTTTGTTCACTTGGAGGGATTTAGGGGAAAGCATTGGAACTCTACACAATTTATCTGTAGAACAATTTACATGAAAAAATTAAGTCAATTTCTCTGATAATGCACATTCAATGTACAATGTGTTTTGTGAAGTTTTTCCTGATAAAATTTTTGAACTAATGGTTACAGAAACTAACAGCTATGCTGAACAATATTTGGCTTCTAAGACTCTAAATCCTTCTTCAAGATACAAGCAATGGTACCCAACTACCATTGAGGAAATGAAAAAATTCATAGGTTTATATTTGCTCATGGGTATAGTTCATAAGCCTAAGATAAATATATATTGGGCAAAGGATAAATTCATTGCCACCCCAGTTTTTTGTGCAATCATGAAATGGGACAGATTCTGTAATTTACTTTCCTTTTGGCACTTCACAGATAATTCTAAAAACAGAGAAGATGGTTCAAATCCTCAACTGAGAAAAATAGATACCTTACTTCAAGTACTGCATGATGCACTTGAAGAAAAATATAGTCCCACAACAAAACTAAGTCTCAATGAGTCTTTGTTGTTTTGGAAAGGAAGGCTCATTTTTCATCAATATATCAAATCTAAATGATCAAGATTTGGAATCAAGCTCTTCAAACTTGTTGAGGAAAATAGCATAACCATAGAACACAGCATTTATACTGGTATCATAGAAATTGTGGATGATTTTTCAAGAACTGAAAGTGTAGTTGTTAGGTTGATCCAAAGATATTTAGGCAAAGGACATCATCATTTTCCAGACAATTACTATACTACACCAAAGCTTTATGAATACTTATTGAAAAACAAGACATATGCAACAGGAACCATCAGAAATAATCGCGAAGGGCTACCTAAAGAGTTGCGCACCACAAAAGTTGAAAAAAGAAAGCATGCATTTGAGACTGATGACTTGCTGTGTCCTGTGTACCAAGATAAAAGAAATGTATACATGTTCTCTAACAAGCATTCAAATACTGATAAGGAAGTGAATAGAAAATCCAAAGGAGGCATTATACAAAAAAAACATTCCAGCTTGTATCGAGGACTACAATAAAAACGGAATTTATTGATTCAACAGATGAAGTTTTTTGCATTACTACCAGGAAATCAACAAAATGGTACAAAAAACTAGCTGTACATTTCATTCAAGTACGAATATTAGATGCACTTGGAATATACAACTTTGTAAAGAAGAAAAAAGTCACTTTTCTTAAATTCTGTTTGGGAATAGTAAAAGAACTGACAGCTACTTCAAAGCCAGTCCTGGATAAGGTGACTGTTCCTAGGCTAGTTGGGAAGCATTTCATAGAAAAAATAACATCCAAAAAGAGTCGCAATCCCACAAAAAGATGTCGTGTATGCTACCTTCATGGAATAGTGTCACAAAGTCAATATCAATGCAAAACCTACTCTGACAAACCTGGATTATGCATCAAATGTTTTGAAATCTTTCATACTGAACTAAACTTCTAAATTACTACTTTCTTTTTCTATTCTAGGATTATCTTAATTTTAACCCTTTAAAATCGGCGACATGATGCAATAGTAGCAAAACCTTGAAAATGTTATATATTAGTCTTCTTTACCAACTTTATAAATTTCTATTTTGAAATTTTAAAAAAATTAATTTTTTCATTGTTATTTTTTGTTCCCAAAATGGGAATGTTGGCATATTAAGCTATATGTTTTAAGGTCAAATTTAATAAATGCTGAATTCCTCCTCTTTTTTTTGCTCTCTTGGAATTGCTATGACTAAAATTAGGGAAAAGTAAACAAATACCCAAGTTTTTAATTTATTTGGAACAAGAACTGATATATATATATATATATATATATATATATATACACACACACACACAGGGTGTCCAGCATCATAGGAGAAATTCATATTTTTCTATTTCTACAAACCATAATTCATATTTTTCTCTTTCTACACTGCTGAATTTAACAGACTGCATCCAGACTGCGAGCCAATAACACAGAGTTGTGTCAGCAGACTTGTTGCAAAGTTTAAGGAAACAGGATCCATAGAAGATAAACCATGCAGTGGACCTTCAAGGAGGTCCACTGACAATGATACAGCGACTGCTATCCTGGCTCATTTTAACAGAAGTCCCAATAAGTCTCTTTGGCGATTGTCTGCTGAGACAGGAGTGTCGAAAAGTAGCATCCATCGCATTCTTCAGGCTCACAAATGGCATCCATATAAAGTTCAGACCCTACAGAAATTAAGCGATGATGATCCTGACTGGTAGATGGAATTTTGTGAATGGGCTATGGAACAATATGCTCAGGATGCCAATTTCCTGTCCGCCATTCTGTTCAGTGACGAGGCTGTTTTTTATGGAAATGGTGAGGTAAATCGATGGAATACCCGCTACTGGTCTCAAAACAACCCTCACTGGTATACCTCTTCAAAGGAACAAGGTGCATCTTGGGTGATGGTATGGTGTGGCATTTGGAAGGATCGCATCATAGGCCCCATATTTTTCAATGAACATGTCACTGGAGGCGCCTACTTAGGTATGCTCAAGGAAGAAGCATTTCCCAGTGTCTTGAATGAAGAAGGAAATTTCCCAACATGGTTCCAGCAAGATGGCGCTCCTGCACATTACAGCACCCAAGTAAGGGAATACCTGTACCAACAATTCCCTGGTCATTGGATAGGACGTCGAGGGCCTGTGGAATGGCCAGCTAGAAGCCCGGATCTCACGCCACTAGATTTTATCTCTGGGGCCACTTGAAAGTGCTGGTATATGCAGAGAAAATTAGGAGTGTTGAACATATGTGGCAGCGCATTATTAGGGCATGTAACACCATTACTCCTGACATCATTCAGTGTGTGCTTGCTGACTGGGTATCATGTCTGAATTTGTGTATTGAAAACAATGGTGGACATATTGAGCATGTTCTGTAAATAAAAGCTTTTGTTTTGCCTTTTTTTATTATTTTTCCTATGATGCCAGACTTATGGGACACCATATATATATATATATATATATATATATATATATATATATATATATATATATCGTACAAAGTATGCTTCTTACTGCTTACATTTTACTTATTATGAGATGTTGCACTACATACTTTATACATCCTTTTATCACACTTGGTACACTTCATCCTGGTATTTTTCATGCACACAATGCATCTTCCCTGAGAGCAAGATTCTATAAAATGATTAATTTTATCATAACTAGAGGCATTGCTGGGTGGTGCAGATGGACCTCCCCTTCGTAATCTTTGTTCTTGTGTTGCTATCAAAGCTCGGGCTACAGCTCTTCTGAACTGTAAATGGTTTACATTTGATGTTGTGTTTATATGCTTATAGAATCTAAATGCAGTGATTACAGAGAGATTCAAGAGAGTCGAGAATATATTCCACCACCATTTTTTAGAGTGTAATTTTGGTTGATATGAGGATAGCAATCGATCACAAACATCCACCCCTCCCATTCCTTTATTGTACATAGAAATAAGAAATGGCTGACTGACCTTTTTCTTATCTTCTTGTTTTACTTGCCTTTCTGTTGTTTGAATTGGGGTGATGATGTAGTAATTACTAGCCACAGTTACAACTGAATTGTCATTCCAGTTGATGCACAACATTTTTCCATCTGATCTAAAATCAAATGACCCTCATTCCTTTTTTTTTCATTTCTGACTTAGACAAAAGGGGGCAGTGCCAGATTATTATTATCAGCAACATGTAGAAATCGTTTTATGGACCTAAACCTTTCTCTACTCATTGTTTTAGCAAATATGGATGCTTCCATGTCAACACTAGTAGACCAGTAATCATTTTCAGAGGGAACACTATGATAACCACTTATTAGTAACAATCCTAAAAATGTTCTTATTTTTTCTTTGCTAACTTCAAAGCCTTGAACATTTTTGTCTCATACTGTATACAAATTTGTCTGTTCCATTATAAATGTAATCATCTCGTTTGTAAAAAATAAATGAAATATTTCATAAGTAAAAAAAATTGCATCACAACTGCACCAATGACGCAATAATTGATATAAATGCATCATAAACATGTGATACATGTATTTCTCACTCATTTTTATGCGTCATCTATTTTATGCGCCTTATCTTTCAAGTAAGACACATCCCATTGCTTAAAATTTATGATATGTGCAAAAAAGACTGGAAAAAGCATAGCTTGACATGCCAACATTCCAATGCTGGGAACATCAAAATAAAAATTCTATAAACAGCTAATTAGATAAATGCAGAGGAATTGGTGTTAGCATCCTGACAAAAATTTTTGTATAAAAAAATTAGGTAAAGAATAGTAGTACAAAATGGCAAAAAGTGATAATTTCAAACAGTTCAAAAACAACTTTAAAAAATGTAAAACTTTAAAATAACCATTAGAATATATTAAACCAACATTCAGAAAGACAGAAATGTAAAAAATTTTGAGTTTTTGAAAATATGAAAAAATATAGCTAATTTATTTTGTTCCTGAAATGGGAATGTTGGCATGTAAAGGGTCAATTTTATAATTAAAATTATATACATCAATTAAAATTATAATTAAATTAAATTAATTACTGTACAGTAATTAAAATTATATATATATATAAAGACAAAACTGTGCATGTAGAGGTAAAAATTGCCACGTGTTCATCCCGAGTGTAACCTATGTACTTGCAGCAAAAGGGTTAATATGCAGTATGTCATATGGACTCTAGACTGCCAATAAACTTTTTCATTTTTACTTTCATTTACAGTCACCAATTCAAATTTTTTAAATGTTTTGATTTTTATTGTAGTTTAGGCTATGTAATTACTATAAAGTGTTCATTGTTTATGTAGGTAGTTGATGATTCTTATTTTCCTTCTCCAACAGAGGGATTGTGTCAGAAAATATATGCTAATTAGGATGTATTATATTTTATATATTATACGACTGAAATGCTTATGTTGTGTGTTTGGTGTAAGCTATCTTATTTTTCTATATCAACACATACTTGTGTAAACTTGAGTTGGCAGGTTTAGAAAGCTCTTTTACAGGTAAAAGAGCTTAAAACTTTTCATTTTCTAAATAGTCGGTTAATGTTAAGTTAAAATTCTTGAGGCATATTTATTTTGAAGTTATCAATCCCCAACTACTGGATAAATCTAAAGGTTTAAAATTTTACTTGTCAGTCATATTTTTGAAACAATACAGTAATTGAAAATTAGATCATGATTTGGAATTACTTTAATACTTTTTCTTTTTATGTACCAGGATTATGTACCATTGTCATACTCTGTTTGCTTTTTATTAAAATTTATTCAGATGGTGGGTGATCCAGAGTTCCTGTGACCTGATGGGTTGGAGAGTGAACTCAGACTCTGAAGGTTGTGATTTTCTCTCTTGGGTCATTCCAGGACAAATCATGTAAAAAAATGAAATTTGTAACCATTCCGCCTTAGATTTTTCTAAAATTTGGTATATAAGGTTGTTTTTGTGCAAAAACATGAAATCTCAAGTTTTAGTGCAGTCAAAGTAATGGTTCAAAAGTTGTAGGCCCCCCCAAATTTTGGGGGTGGGGGCTGGTCCCTTAATGTTTAAGAGTCCATAACTCGGTCTCAAATTGAGCTAGGAAAGAAATTTAAAAACCATTTGAAAGCTCAAATCCTAAAGAATAGTTGACTCTAAGTAATAAAATGCATTTAATAAAAAAAAGTTATCAGTTTGAATATTTGGGGTGGGGTGGGGTGGGGGGTGGGGGGCAACCCCTATGATACAGATATTCAAGATTTTTTTATTTTGTACCTCAATTACTCTTCTATATGACTTAGTCAATGACATTGTGCATTTTTACCTTTAAGTTGTGTATTTTTTTGCACTTTATTATACGGTACTTGCTAGCAAAAAGATGACATATTAGCCTAAGTTCAGGAATTGGGCTATACTAACTATATAATAGTTTTATCCTAACTATGGTATATATATTGCACACACACACACACACATTATTAAAATAAGAGAGAATTTGTACTGCCTGTTTGTAAGGTCGAGTGGTATCATACTTGTGTAGTCATGCTACAACTTGTCACAGCAAAATGAGATTGTCTGAGGGTTCCTTCCATTAGCATGAGCCTTGGTTATTAAGGGTTCAGTTTGCCTTTTGTAACCACATGATAAACACTGCTCATATATGGTATCTGCTTGCCATATTATTTTAGTGCCTTACCTATATTGGCCGTGCTTGTGTTTGCCTGTTATTAAAAATCATTAACATTTAATATTCTTTCTACTTATTACAGGAACTGAAGCTAATATATAAATTTTAAACATGTCTTACCATTTAAATTATCATAAACAGTGTTGTGACCCCTTTAAGAGATGCAAGAAAACAATGAACTTGAAGAACCTGATAAATTATTTAATGATGTTTTTGAAACTGAGTCATCTACAAGTACCTCTTCATTTCAAAGCAGTCCAGGAAGTACACATTTGCAAACTGACAATCCTGGTGAAATCAGGATATTGAAATATGTAGAGAACAAACCAAGAACGTTCTTGAAGAAATGGAGATTTCACCAATAAAATTCCATAAGTAGTGTATGAATTATAATTTGAGGACTTACTTTTGGAAAGTATAGTTATCATCTAAACTCTTTATCTTTGTGTATGCATTGTTTCATAGGTTATCAAAATAATGCAGTTTTATCAAACTTGTGAACATAACATTCTTTAACAATTTAAGGAATTGCAAAAAAATAGTTATGTACAATAAATGAATTCTGATTAGTTATTAAATTATGAAAATTTGTTGCTGTAACTTACAGTAATTCTAAATTTTGGATGATGCCTAATTTCAGATGGTAAGAACACTGACAGGATATCAAAAAAAGCATCAGACAAATATGACTAAGTGTGTATCTACTTTGAAAAAGAATTTTGAACAGTCTTTCTCAGCATCTGTGGATGAGAGAGCATCTACATCCAAGAGATTATGCATGGAAAAAGAATTGGAAAGGTAAGGATTGCTCAAATTTAACTAAATTAGCGACTCATGGTCACAATTAAAGACTTGACATATATAATTTTAGATGTTTTAAATTTCAATAGCCTAACTTTTCTTCAATATCATTCTTACATATAGAACACAATCACACCATTTTAACAATATCTAAAAAATATCCATGGAAGGTAGATATTCTTATATTTTTTCTATTTAGGTCCTGATCTTAGAGTACATTAAATTAATAATTTCAATTTAAGAAAATTCTGATATCCCCTACCTTTTATTTATCTAATAGGTACAAGACTGTGATGAGGGAGCTCAATGAAGCATTCAACTCTACAACTTCCTACCAAAGAAGGTTGCACATTCTTACTCTATCCCCATATATGATCTCAAAAACTCAAGAGTTCTTTGGGGCTAGTAGATATCTTGTTGATAAAGCCAGGAGCATGAAGCAACAGTATGGAATATTGCCAAATGTTCCTAAATACAGTAAAGGGAAAAAGATAAGTGATGAAACTATTTCTAATGTGACAGCTTTTTATGAGGATCCAGAATTTAGTTGGGTGTATCCAGGAAAAAAGGACTGAGTTAGTGTCAGAGACAGAGCTGGAAATGAAATTTACAAACAAAAGCATCTCTTACTCAGTAATTTGAAAGAACTGTATTTTAGGTATAAAGAAACTGACTCAAGTATAAGTTTTTCAACATTTGCAGCTCTTAGACCCAAATGGTATGTTATTGCTGGAGGTACAGGTACACACTCAGTTTGTATTTGTACCTATCACCAGAACCCCAAATTAATGGTTTCAGCAATTGGTGACGAGGACTTGACTTATCATTCATTGATTCAAAAAAGTGTCTGCGATGTGAACAACATTAAATGTATGTTACACCAGTGTAGAGAATGTCCTGGTGTTGCTGGTGTAGATAACTATTTGAACACATTAAATGTACTGACTTCCAGGAATTCAATTGAATATGACCAGTGGACCAGCACTGACAGGGCAACTTTGTCAAATGTAACTGTTACAGTGGAGGAATTCATTGAAAAACTTTCAGAATCAATTTATTCTCTTACTCATCATCATTATATAGCCAAGAGTCAAAGCCTCTACATGAAGACCCTTAACCCACTGGCCCTGATGGAAAATGTGCGTTATCCATTAGAGTGTCCCAATTTTTTTTGTTCCTGAAGTTTGTCATGCACACACCCCTAATTTCTTCCACTCATGAAAACATGCCAGCAAGATGAATTTCATTTGTGTTCTTTAATTTTAAGGGTCCCCTCAAACCATGTGTTACTATTGCTGAATGGCTACTCTCTACCTTATACTAATTGTAGCATATTTCTTTTCAGGTTATGGATACAAGAAAGCAGGAGACTGTGTGGTTGGTGGGGGTGTTGCGAAATGAACCACTGGAAACGCTGTGTCAACTCCCGACAGTGGGAGATGTTCTTCGACGTCTGTTGTTCTTCACTCAGAAGAAAAAAACGTCCACGGCAGAAGCTGCCAATGTGGTAGCTGATGAGGTTATGGCGGTGTGGGCTCGGGCATCTATTCCGACCTCCCACAAGCCCAAGTGCGTCGAGAGGATCAAGGCCCTCTCCACGGACTATGAGAAGGTTGCCAGAAACCAAAACCGTGGGGGAGAGAAGCAACTGGAGCGGGAAAAGGGATTCCAAGCCAACCTGAATACACTGTTCGAAACAGCTCATGCCAACGCCATGAAACTCATCAAAGTCCCCGAAGATCGAGACTTTCTGAATGACCAGCGAACTGTGCGGAAGATGTACATCGGAGGAGAGGACCTGGAGTTTGCTAGCAGGGCAGCGGAGCGGGAGAAACGCCGAGCAGCTGAAGAGAAGAGGAAGAAGAAAAGTCGCGAAGAGATGGACTCACTGCAAGCAAAAGGAATGGTGAAAAGTGGGTCTTCTTCTTCTGAGTCCATGGCCGAAGCATCCAATGATGATGTCCAATATTCCTCTCCTGGTCCTTCGGCTCCTCGATCCGCTCCCAAGGACGGCCAAGTGTCGGCAAGGAGGATCATCCAATATCCCAATTTTGCTGCAGCCCTGGATTGAACTGGAACCTCAGTATGCCAAGCGATGCACATTGTGGCTCCAGCACTCACTGCCGCGGGAGTTGAGTTATCCTCGGTCACCTTGTCCAAATCAAGTCTTCACCGTTCACGGCAGAAGTCCAGGAAGAACTTGGCAGCCGGAATCAAGACCGAGTTCAATCCTGATATGCCGCTTGTCGTCCACTTTGATGGCAAACTCCTCCCTGATTCGGATGGAGGGAAATCGGATCGCATACCAGTGCTGGTCAGCGGGAAGAATCTTGAGAAATTGTTGGCAATTCCAAAAATCCCTGACAGCACAGGACAGCGGATGGCTGGAGCTGTTCTGAAGGTGCTGGATGATTGGCCGCAAGTTCAACCATGGATTGCCGGTCTCTGCTTCGACACAACAGCGGCGAATACCGGTACGTACAGCGGCGCTTGTACGATTATCCAGGACCAAATGGACCGCCGCGTTCTTTTCCTGGCTTGCAGACACCACATGATGGAATTGGTAATCACCTCAGTCTTTGACCTGTTCTTCAGGTCTTCTGGCCCCGAAATTGCGCTGTTCGCTCGCTTCAAATCCCAATGGGAGTTCATCGACCAGAAGCAGGCTTCTCCGTTCAATGGCGATGGCCCAAGCGACATCCTTTCGGAATGGGTGGCGTTGAAAAAAGAGCAGATTGTCCACTTCATTGAAGAACAGCTTGAAGTTGGCCACCCAAGAGACGATTACCGGGAGTTCCTGATCCTCGCTCTGGTCTTCCTCGATGGTCATGGCAAACAAGATCTCCGGTACAATCGTCCTGGAGCATACCACCGGGCCAGGTGGATGGCCAAAGGCATTTACTGTCTTAAGATGTTCATCTTCCGAAGCCAATTCCACCTGACTGCTCACGAGGTCCGGTCACTACGCAGGATAAACGTCTTTTCCGTCACCATCTACCCCCAGAGGTGGTTCGAGGCTCCATTGACGGCGGACGCGCCCGTCAATGACCTGGAGCTGTTGGAGGACCTAGAGCGGTACAAGGCGGTGGATCATGATGTAGGTACCGCCGCATTGACGAAATTCCGGGGCCACCTCTGGTACCTAAGCGAAGATTTAGCCAGACTCGCTATGTTCTCCTCCAAAACCACCGATGCAGAGAAGATGGCCATGCTCCAAAACTTGCACAAGAAGACCGAAAACCCAAAAGATCTGCGTCGGCTGGAGGGAAAGAGGGTCTTGACCGTGAGACGGTCGGATTTGAGCACCTTGGTCACGAAAAGGACTCAAAACCTTTTTCATTGCCTGAAGCTGCCAGTTCCAAAAACCCCCAAAGATCTCGAAGGATGTGCACCATCGTTGAAGTCTGTGAACGACGCGGCAGAATGGGCGGTGAAACTGCCGGAAGATTTCAACGAGGGCCTGACAAAAAACGAGGAGGAACGGCAGCTCGTGTACCAAGTCGTCGAATACCACTGCCAGCAGTTCCCCTCAGCAGACAAAAAGATCCTCTGTCCCCCGAAATGAAATGTGCCATTTGGAAGAATTTCCATTTCCTTTAATTTAGTCATTAGAAAGAATTTACATTTCATTCTTCCATTCTAGAATGATTAATGCTGAGCATTTACGTTTGTTCATATAGGGTCGAATAAACAAGGTCAATGAGGGGACCCTTCCCCTCCTAATAGGCCAATGAAATTTTGCCCATTTTTTCCTTTCTTCAATTAAAGGGGTGTGCGATTTGACTCTTGCAAATTTTTATTTTCATATGTGAGGCTGGGACACCCTATTATCCATGAGATGCGCATGCCAATATCCCATGGGTAACATGTATTATCCATATGCATTTCATTTTTCTACCACTTTAATATTCTTAGGAGGATATTACTGAGGGATTTCTGAGTCATAGGAGTTTATTGATTCAAATCTTTCAACCAATCACAAATGAGTATAATTTGTAGGTGGGGCTAACATTATAAACATCGCGTCATTTATGCCCCTGAGCAGTGTTTATGGCATGGTTGACCTGTGTTTGTCATAATTGCTTTTTATACTTATAAACATTCATAATGAGTGAAATAGATGTTAGTGACACTGATTCTGATTACATTCCTACTGAGGAAGAGGATAGTGATTGGCTTAGTGATTTTAGTGACACCAGTGTTGAGAGTGAATGGGAAAATGAGCCTATTCAATTAGAGAAAAACTGGACTTGTGTTGCAAATTTGTTTGAAGACAAAAGGCCATCGGAGAAGCCTCCATTACAGTGCTCTTATTCCAGTGCAAATCCAAATATTGTGGTTGATCATGAAAAAGCAATTGAGTGTTTCCAAGTTATTTATTGTTGATGATGTAGTTGCATAATCGTCAGAGTCATACCATATTTTCCTAAGTAATTTTTTGTGGTTTTGAGGAAAACAAAAAAAAGGGTTCTAAATTAAATTACCGTACTTATGACTTAGGAAAAATGAATTTTTGCGAATATCACCCTTATAGTTCATCCTACAAGGATGAAATTTGTATCAAAAGATGCGCAATTTTTTATGGCATTAGCAACAAAAACTAAAAAATGTCGAAAAGTGACTTAGGAAATTTTGTTTTGATGCTGATGAATTATATTGGCCAGTGTGTAAATGATAAGGCAAGACAATTTTTTGAGCAAAATCCTCAACTGAATATATATGTAATATTTATCCACTAAAATGACTGAAATTATAAAATTATATCTGAAAAAATATAAAAGTATCCCCTCTCTCCCCATCTCGGATCCGTGAGTGATAGAAAATGTGTAACTAGGTATGAACAGGTTAAGTAAAATCTCAGTGAAGATGAAGTTTTAGTACTGGGAGACTTTTCTGAGAACTATTCTCTCATCACTCAAGATGCACCACAGAGCTTCCATTGGACAAACAAACAAATTACATTACACCCAGTGGTTGTATATAAAATGGAAGATAGTAAATTGAGCCACACTAGGTATTGTATCATTAGTGATAGTTTAGATCATAACATCACAGCAGTGTATACATTTCAACAATTTTTAGTTCAAGACATTAAGGTGAGATTCCCTAATGTGAAAACAATGAAATATTTTTCTGATGGTTGTGCTGGACAATACAAAAACTTTTAATTTTAGCAATTTATGCCATCATGAAACAGATTTTGGTATAAAGGCAGAGTGGAACTTTTTTGCCACTAGTCATGGCAAAAATGCCTGTGATGGCATTGGAGGAAGTGTGAAGAGAGCAGCAGCTAAAGCTAGTTTGCAAAGAACAACAACAGGACACATCTTGTCTCCACAGAGTTTCTATGACTTTTGTACACAAAATATTGAGTCTATCAAGTTTAAATTCATTACAAAAGAACAAATAAATCGTAATAAAACAGAACTCAGGAGTAGGTTTGAAAAAGCAGTGACAGTGAAGGGCACATGAGGTTTTTACAGAATTGTGCCACTGTCTCAGAGTCACATTAAAGCTTATTTAGTTTGACCTTTGAACAAGGTGACTCAGACATGAGTCCAGATTTATCAAATGAGCAAAAATTTCCTGTGGAGAAGTATGTTGTATGTATTTATGATGGCAGAAAATATCTAGGAATAATTTTATTATTCAGAAGAATTCCAAGATTATAAAATAAAGTTTCTTAACTCCTCCTATTTCCAACGAAAACAAGAGATACTATTTCCCAATTAATAAATATGATTGTTGGGTAGAAGCCAAAAACATCCTTCATGAAATGTCAACTCCTAATATTCAATCTGGCACGGCTAGGTACTAAAAATGTTTCAGATTTAATGTATTGTATAGCAATTATTTTTATTCAAGTAATGTCTTAATTTGTTCAATAAAACATAACTATACTAGCAGTATTTTTCTTTCCTTTGAAGATTGACAAAGTTGAGAGAGAGTTATTATTATTATTGAGTTTTAGGAAAACACTAATAAGTTTGTGTTTTACTTAATCCACTTGTAAGTCAAGGAAAACATCTTATAAGAGAGCTTGATAAGTAAAACAGGCGTAATGGTGTAAGTTCAAAGTCCAGCAAATAGAATGTGTTTTTGACCACTACCACCATCTAATGAAGGGGAAAAATACACAACTTAGAGGTAAAAATACACAGTCATTGACTAAGTCATATAGAAGAGTAATTGAGGTACAAAATGTCAAAAAAAAATCTTGAATATCTGTGTCATAGGGGATGGGGCCCCCCAAAAATATTCAAACTGATATAACTTTTTAACTATTTGATTAAATGGATTTTATTACTTAGTCAATTATTCTTTAGGATTTCAACTGGCTTTTAAATTTTTTTCCTAGCTCAATTAGGGACCCATAACTTTTGAACCGTTACTATGATTGCTCTGAAATTCGAAATTTCGTGTTTTTCACCATAACCTTGTAAGCCTGTATAGCAATCTTAAGCAAAATCTAAATGGGTGGTGTTTCAGGCAGTGCCTGATTTGTTCTGGAATGACCCTCTTGCCAACTCTAAACTTGTTCAATTAAAATCAAAGCTTGTCTGAATTTATAAATTTCTCCAAGATTATCATGTATGGTGTTCCTGACTGGTATAACTAGATTGACTGAAAGTGTCTTTGTGTTATTGTGTTATGTTCAGTCTCCATTGTACAGTATGGCAAGTAAATACAGTATATGTAGCTTTTCTATTAAAAATGTTTCATTTTGTGAAATAGAAGTTAATATTGCAGATATTAGGCCCAGACCTTACCTTTATCTAGGCAGGTCTGAAATTTAGTGAACATTTAATACAAAATTAAAAAAAACCTTTTCCTCTTAAGTATTTTGTCATTTTCTTATTGTCATTTATGATTTTTCATACATCACTAGATGTAAAGAAATGGTTTATCCAGAGAACTTGCCATCAACTTCAGTAATAATTCCATTCTTCAATGAACATTGGTCTACACTTTTACGTACCTTCATCTCGGTTCTGAATCGATCGCCTCCCAAAGCACTTCTTGAAGTCATACTAGTGGATGATGGAAGTGAGAAAGGTATGCTAATTGTAGTCTCCTATATGACAATATAAATTACCTCTGTGCAATGCTTTTTAATGCTAGGTTGATTAGGAACAAGTTTTGCGAGCTATGGGCGCTCTTAGCATCAGAATACCAGGATATCGTTGCTATCACCGAGTCCTGGATTCATACTGATTGTAGGGACTACATTGGGGAGTTTGAAATTCATGGGTATAGAATGTTTCGCAAAGACTGCACCCGTGGGGAGGGGGGGGGGGTACTAATATACATCAGGGACACGTTGAGTCCGGTTGACTGCCAGTTCCAGTCGGAACAGGAGCTGCTTGGCATCGATCTGAATGTGGGAGGGACGAGCTATAGGTTAATCTTGGTGTACAGACCTCCGCATCTCCTCCTCAAGGAGGATACAGCCCTGTACACCGAACTCCATAGCCTGCTAGAAGATAGGGTGTGTGTAGTTTTAGGAGACTTCAACTGTCGCAGCATAAAGTGGGAAGACAGGACTGCTGATGCTGAAGGGAGGAGGCTAGTTGACTTTGCTGATGAGAACTTCCTCATTCAGTGGGTCAATGAGCCTACATGAGGCGAAAGCGTTCTAGACTTAGTATTCACGACCGAAGACAACCTCGTCACTGGCCTCACCATTGATGAATCATTGGGCGGGAGTGATCACAGTCTGATTAGGTTCCGTGTGCGCGTCCCTCGGGTGAAGCATAGTAACTTGAGAGGCAGTAAGCTTGATCTCCGGCGGGCGGACTTTGTTAGCCTCCAGGATAGCGTAGGTGAGATGGGGTTAGAGGTCGGCGGCGATGTTGAGTGAGTGTGGAGTGCATTCCGGGATGAGTTTATGGTGCTACAGTCTGCTGCCATACCCTCAAAACACAGCCTAAGTGGTTCAATTGTGACATTGCTTTGGCTATCCGAAATAGGAAAGTAGCGTATAGGAGGGCGAAGGCCAATCGTTCCCATGAGAACACTGAAGCGTATGCCCGCCTGTGTAGGGAAGTGAAGGCGAAGGTTAGACTAGCGAAATGTAATGAAGAACTATGGGTGGCAAGCCTCTGCAAGGGGAACCCTAAGGAGTTCTTCAGTTATGTTAATAGTAGAAAGCCCATTAGAAGCATGATAGGTACTTTAAAGGACTGAAGTGGCATTCTGCGGACCTCCAACGTGGATATCACCGATGTGCTTAATGAGTACTTTGTGGGAGTGTTCACCAGGGAGGACACCCGCATCATCCCTGAGCCAGGCGTGAGGCACGAAGGTGCTGGCCTGGATAGTGTTCGATGTACCGCGACAGTCGTTGCCGATAGAATAGACAAACAGTGCGTTTAAGACTCCTGGGCCAGACCAGTTTCTCTCCAGAGTGTTGCGGGAGGTGCGCAACCAGGTGGCTCCCCCACCTGGCTACAGTCTTCAACAAATCGCTGGAGATGGGCCAGGTGCCTGGTGACTGGAGGGAAGCCAACATGACCCCTATCTTTAAGAAAGGGGATCACGAAAGTCCATGGAACTATTGTCCCATTAGTCTCACTTCAGTTGTAGGTAAATTATTAGAGGGGATAATAGTGGATAGGATCGTTGACCATTTGGATTCGTACAAGCTGCTTGGGGACTCCCAACATGGGTTTAGATGGCATAGGTCGTGTCTCACCAACTTGCTCAAGTTTTTCCACATCATGCTCAGTGAGTATGATAAGAGTAGGGTGATTGATATACTTTATCTTGACTTTCAGAAAGCCTTTGATAAGGTACCTCACTGCTGGCTAATGGCGAAAGTGCGTGCACTGGGTATTGGTGGGGAAGTAGGTAGGTGGATTGAAAACTGGCTGAAGAATAGGTGGCAGAGGGTTGTAATTAAAGGGGCTAGTTCGGGTTGGGCCTCGGTCATTAGCGGGGTTCCTCAGGGTTCCATTTTGGGGCTGCTGTTGTTTATCATTTACATAAATGATATAGACGGTGGCATTGTCAGTCGGATCGCCAAATTCACTGATGACACCAAGCTTGCGGCCAATGTTGGGACGCTGGAGGTGGTCGAGCAATTGCGTGTGGACCTAGGTAGGATAGGAGAGTGGTCTGAAAAATGGCAAATGCCGTTTAACTTGGGTAAATGCAAGGTGATGCACATTGGCTACGCCAATCCCAAGTCGGACTACTCGATGTTGGGACTGATTTGGAAAAGGACTTGGGTGTGCTAATTAGCAGCGACCTTAAATTTACGAAACAGTGCGTGGAGGTGGAAAAGAAAGCCCAGAAGCTGTTGGGTTATATGAGGAGGCAATTTCAGTTTCGGAACAAGGAGATTGTGCTCTCTCTGTACAATTCCCTGGTTCAGCCGCACCTGGAATATGCTGTGCAGTTCTGGTCACCCACCCTCAGGAAAGATATTGAGAGGCTGGAGCAAGTGCAGGCGAGGGCCACAAAGTTAATCCCTTCCGTTAGGCATATGGGCTACAATCGCCGGTTATGCGCCCTGAACTTGTTTTCACTGGAAACTCAGAGGCTGCGCGGTCAACTGATCGAGGTTTTCAAGCTCTTACGCGGGTTCAACGATGTCGATTTTAGAAGCATGTTTAGTTTAAATGATAACCCAACTCACAACAATGGTTGGAAGTTGGATTTGAAACGGTTTAGGACTAGTGTGTGTGGGAATTACTTTATGTATAAGATCTGTGACACGTGGAATAGGTTACCTTCAGAAGTTGTGAACAGTTCCTCTGTGGATCAGTTCAAGAAAAGGTTAGACCAAATCTTGTACACTATTTGAGGGTGTAGAAAATTTTCTGTGGCACCCATTGCCATTAGTACCTCCTCAGTATGGGCTGCAAGGCCTTTTGAGGTACTACTTTTCCTGGTAACTCCTTGTAACTCTTTTCTCTCTCTTTTTTCTTCTTTTTCTTTCTTTTTTCTTTCTTTTTTTCTTTCTTTTTTCTCTTTTTCTCTCTTTTCTCTCTTTTTCTCTCTTTCTCTCTCTCTTTCTCTTTTTCGCTCTTTTTCTCTCTCTCTTCTCTCTTTTTCTCTTTCTCTTTTCTTTCTCTTTTTTCTTTTTTTCTCTCTTTTTCTTTTTTCTCTCTCTTTTTTCTCTATACACACACACACACACACACACACCTTTCAAATTTAATGTGCAATGATGCCTCACTTCATGAAGGTTAAGCTTGTTGGCCTGGTGAAGTAGTGAGTTGGTTTCTTGTACTCTCCACCTCACAGAGCCAGGTACACCCAACTCATCGGGGATTGTTCTGAGCCAGGTATCTAATCTTCTTTTGAAGATGTCTACCACAACACCACTTGTGTTCCTTAGGTCTTTCGGCAGCTGATTAAACAGTTTTGGTCCTCTCACAACAAAACTATTTTCTTTCAGGGTTAAGGATGTTTCTTGTCTAGCCTTTGATTTAGGAACATGACACAGTCTTCCTTTTCTACTTTCACTGTTGTTTGGGGAGTTACAGGGTTCAGATTAAGATTAGGGACTAGTTTCTCCATTATTTTCCAAATGTAAATAATGGTGTATCTCTCTCATCTCCTTTCCAGTGAATATAGGTTTAATTCACGTAACCTTTCCCAGTAATTTAGTTCTTTGCACCCATTAATCTTGGCTGTGATGCTTCTCTGAATCCCTTCTAGCTGTTTAATGTCTTCTTTTTTATATGGGCATGTTAGGACTGAGCAGTATTCCAATTTGGATGATCAGTGTTTTCAGTAGAGGAATCATTATACAGTACTGTATTCCTATCCCTTCGTTTAAAGGTTCTCAGTATCTGCCCAGTTATTCTCTTTGCTCTGTTTACTGCTATCTTATTTTGTTTTTCAAATTTTGCATCATCAGTCATTACAACCCCTAAATCGTTTGCTCTAGAATTTCTCTGAATTTCCTGTCCATTTGGGGTGTAATATTCCATGGATTTTAGGTCCTCCCTTTTTCTGTACCGTAACAGCTGAAATTTCTTAGTGTTGAACTTCATATTGTTGTCTTCTGTCCATTTGTAGATTCTGTTCATGTCAGTTTGTAGAGATTCTATATCTTCTGAGTTTCTCATTTTTCTGCTGATCTTTGTCATCGGAAAAGGATGTCACTGTGCTGTCTCTGGTAACATCCTCATCTATGTCAGTTAGCATGATTATGAAGAGTAAGGGAGCTAATACTGTTCCTTGTCATACTGAGCTGAGGACCTCTGATTCTGATGAAGATATTCCTTGTACTGTAATGACTTATCGCCGCATACTAAGGAAATTATAAAGGGTGGTGCAAAAGTCTGGAACCATTGGCACATTTTATTAAATTATAATAAATGTTTGAATTGGTGGCCTTCTTCTTGGAGATGATTTCTGATACATTGAATGCATGATGTTTGAACATTCCTCAACACATTGGTACTGATTTTGGCACACTTGGATGTGATTTTATCCTTTAGAGAATGTATGGTTCTGGGTCAATCAGCATAGACTACCAACTTGAGATGACCACACAAGAAAAAGTCAAGAGGCATTAGGTCTGGAGACCTAGGTGGTCATATGATGGGCCCTTGTCATCTGATCCACTTGCTTGGGAGTGTTTCATCTAAAGAGATCCGGATGATGGTTGCGAAATGTGGTGGTGCACCATCCTGCTGAAACCACATCTCTGCCCATTCTGCCAATAGAATGTCATCCAGTATGGGCATTAGAAATGTTTGCAGCATATACAGATATGTTTCACCTGTTACATTGTTGTTGAAAAAGTACGGACCAATTAACTGATCCCCCCAGAGTGCAGCCCACACCATTATTTGGGGATCGATTTGCACATGTCGTTCCTCCATCCAGTCGGGGTTCTCATTGGCCCAATAGTGTGCATTATGTCTATTGACATAACCACTGAGGTGAAATATTAATTCATCACTGAAAATGATCCTTTGTTGAAGTTGTCAATGTTGTAGAAACCACTGGCAGAACTCTACACGATGGTATGTGTCATCACCGTGCAGTGTTGTCCTTTGAGTTAGAATGTGTTGCATGGTTTGTAATGCGTTCTTATTTTACTTCTTTTCATCTTTCACCCCTTTCCAGCAGAGAGGGCTGCATCCTCTACCTCCCTATGGAGTGGAGGACTGGTCTGAAACAGCTGGAAGTATTCTCTTCGACTGTTTTTCTGACTTGTTGGCAGTGGCTGGCGGATGATGGTCTCTCTCTCTCTCTCTCTTTCTGAATGAATTTTAACCCACGAGTGATATGTTTTTCTACTTACTTAACCCCTTATTCTCTTCTTTTAACCCATTACTTTCTTCTTTCTCTCGGGCTAACCTTAGAGTGGATCTTAGGATCTTTGTTAGCCTTAGCTTCTGTAGATCTGTAGAAGTTGGACTTTGTAGGGGTGAAAACGATTTGTTGTAAGAATTCATTGAATGACTCTTCTGGAGACACCTGTTTCCTGGGATAACTTAAGGACTTACGTGGGATGTTTTTGAGGTGATTGAGTACCATTAGTGATGTTGCTCCATCAGTTGAATTTTTTGGCCAGCCACTATGTGGCTGATCATGATTACTTCCCATTTCTTTGAAGCAAGTGAACAGTTTTCCAACTGATCCCTGAACAATTGGTGGCCTTTCAAGGCATTTGTCATTAAAAGCAGTAGCAACTGATTGGTGTGTTACCGTGCCTTGCACACATTAAAACTATCTCCACCCCTTCATCTATTGTCAATTTCTGTGCCATAGGTTCAACAACAAATCTGGAAAGAACAAAACACACATTAAAACACAAATTATTAAAATGTGCCTATGGTTCCTGACTTTTGCACTACCCTGTATATCCATTTCCCTACTTTTCCTGTTATTCCCATATATTTCAGTTTATATATTATGATTCCATGGTCACACTTGTTGAATGCTTTGGCAAAGTCTTTGTATATTACATCATAGTTTTCATTACTTTCAAGTGCATCAATAATGTTGTAGTGTTCCATTAGTTGTGATAGGCATGACCTGCCTGACCAAAACCCATGTTGGTTATCATTTAATTTTTTCTAAGTTTCCAAAAAGTCATAGATTTTCTGTCTGACTATTCTTTCAAATATTTTAGTGAGATGAGATGTAAGCGACACTGGCCTATAGTTTTTGGCCTTGGATCGATCTCCTCCTTTATGTATTGGGACTATGTTTGAGCTCTCAGGATGCCCAGTATTTCTCCTGTGTCTAGTGATCGTCTCCATATCCAATATAGGGGCTCAGCAATTGCATTCTTGTAGTTTTTGATCAGTGTGGCATTCCATTCATCTGGTCCTGCCACCGAGTGTGCTTTTAGGTTCCCTATAGCTTGTGTAATATCATGTTGTAAAGTTGAAGTCTGTTGTAGTTCTTCTTCAAAGAACGTATTTCTATCACATATCAGTTTGTCAGTCTTTGAGATACTGAAAGATGATTCGTACCGAGCTCTTATTATTTCATATACTTCTGTTAGATTATCAAATAAAGCACTGTCTTCATTTTTCAAAGGTCTGATAATTGCATGGTTTTTCAACATCCTTTTGGCAAAATTATAGAAGTACTTTGAGTTAATCTTTATCACTTCTATAGCATTGTCGTTGTCTTTTTCTGTTTGCTTGTCATTTAATTTCTGTATGATGTCATTGATACTCTGCAGTTTATCATTTAATATTTTTCTGATGTTATCTTTACAGTTACTTAATTTTGCAGTCACTCTTTTTCTCTTTTGGAGCAATGACCTCTTTTGTCTCTTGAACCAGCTTCTCTGTCCCCTTTGTTGTATTTCTGGGACATGTCTTTCCACAATTTCCAGTATCTTCTCCTCTAAGGTCACTAGCATCTCTTCCATTGTCTTGGTCTCGAAAATGGTTTTCCAGTCTATTACTTCCATGCTGGATGCAACACCTTCCCAGTTTATAGCTTTGGAGTGAAAATTAAAAATTTCAAATTTGCTTCTTTCTGTTCATGTTTTTTCCTTTCCTGTTGCTTTTATATTGGTTGTTATTTCAATAATGTTATGATCCAATATTATAGTTGGGGATATTTCTACATTATCAATTAGGTTGCTTTTGTTTGTGAATACCAAATCTAGGCAGTTGTTTTTTCTTGTTTTCTGTTATTTCTTGTGTTAACATAAATTCATCAGCTAGAGCTAGTAGCATCATTACCTACTCCTGGTCTTCCTGTGTGCCTCTCTTGTCCTGGTGTATACATATATTTTTTCCTATCCTTTTATATTTCATGAATGGAAAATTAAAAGCACCACAGAGAAAAATATTTGTGGTTGGAGAGTTTCTTTCTTCTGTAATGGAATCTGAAAATTTTGAGGTTGGCATGTTTTGGGGTCTGTACATTACAATTAGTACCATATTTAATTTTTCAACTTTTGCTGCTACACATTGTACGTAGCTGTTTGAGGTACTTATAGTCATTTCTGCCATATGCCTTTTGCATACATCCTCCGTACATCGCACATCACACATCCTCCTTTATGTCTCACTGTCCTGTCGGCTTGGAGGATGTTATAGTTGTCAATTTGTATTTCTTTTTTGTTCACAGTTCGCCTGGCAGTCCTTTAGATGGGTTTCTGTGAGGCATGCAAAATCTGCTCCTGTTTCTTGCACAAATCCTTTCAGGTATAAAATTTTGTCCAGGGAATGGTTTGTTTTAAGGCCCTGAATGTTGGTGAGGATCATTTTTATTTTTTCCCTTTGGTTTCTACATTCTTGTGTTTCAGATTCATTTTCCAATGGTGGTGCCAGTTTCATTGCCTTGTGATCCTCTGAGAATTTTCCTCTCTTTATCTGTTTTAATAACTGTTGTCCCGATATCGCATATATTATCATACCTCTTTTAATGGACAAGATACGTTCTTGAGGCTTGTCCACTAAACAAAAAATCTGTTAATAGAGGTCATTATAACATGGTGCTTATGGAGATGGGTTCTTGCTTAATAGCAAAATCAGTCAAAATAATAAATAAATACCTTTAAATACTTTTATTTTCTTGCAGAATAACTAAATAATGATTAAATGTGCCAAAATAGGTCTTAAACATTAGAAAAAAGTTGGTTACTTAGAAATACATAGCTATGTGATTTTCCACTACCATCTCCATATGAAAAGTAAACATTAAGCGGCAAGCAAATAGCTCCAGCGCAATGATAACACTGGGCAACACGTATTTTATTGAATGATATCTGACACTTGATTCTAGGTAATTTGGGTGCGCTGAATACGAATTTCAACTCGGTTTGGCTCTATCAGGTCCTGATTCTTGTCGACAGCCTATGTGCCATTTTCCAGATTTTCAAATTAGGACTAAAAAATTAAGTCATGTGTTAAATTTTTTTTTCAAGTTTCATGAATACAAGCAGTTCAAACTACAGTAAAATTACATTATAATGATAGAAATGACTTTAAAATAAAAAAACAAACAGATATGAAGCTTTCACTGTGGCAAAAATTTTCTTTTGTAAGACTTTCTAGCGTATTTGCTTGTTGATGGCAGGTCTCTTTTCAAGCACCAGCAGTAATCAGCCATCATGTGGGAATCCCAGCGGCCTTGGTACCGTTCCTCCATAATTTTGATATCTTGGTGGAATCTCTCCCCTTGTTCGTCACTTACATCACCTAAATTACTTGGAAATTGGTCAAGATGGCTATTCAAAAAATGCATTTTTATGCTCATATTGCAACCTAACTCTTTGTAGTCCCTTAAAAGTTTTTTTACGATTTCTTCGTAGTTATCTGCCCTATAATTGCCTAAAAAGTTTCTATCAAGTCCACGAATGAGAACCAGCCATTTTTTTCGCGTTCATTCATGACATTAGGAAAATTGCTGTCTTTAATCATTGTTCTTATTTGTGGACCGTCGAAAATTCCCGCCTTGATTTTTTCATAACTTAAACTTGGAAATTTTGAAGTTATGTATTTGAAACACTCGCCGTTCGTATCTAAAGCTTTTACATATTGTTTAATGAGGCCTAGTTTTATATGCAGAGGAGGAAATATGATTTTATCTCTGCTCACTAAAGGTGGATTAATTACGTTTTTTTTCTCCTACAGTAAGTGATGTTCGTGCTGGCCAGATTTGTTTGAAATAATGTTCTTCCTTGGCTCTGCTGTCCTAAGCAAAGGAAGCAGGGATATTTAGTATACCCTCCTTGTTGTCCTAGCAGAAAATTAACCATTTTTAAGTCAACACATATGATCCACTCGTGCTCCTATATTTGATAAGATTTAAACCTTTTCTATATGTTCATACTTTTCTTTTAATTTTGTTGAGTGCCCAATCGGTATCGAGCCGTATAGATTGCCATTATGCAACAACACACCTTAAGACTTCTTTTCGAACTGTCTAAAAACAAGCGCCAATCATTTGCATCGTAAGACTCAACCCCCATCTTCTTTAACAAACCAACTATGTCGCAGCAATATACTAAACTATCCTCTGTTCTAAAATATTAACAAGTTCTTCTTCTCTTTTTCTGTAAAATGAAATGTATGTGTTTGAAGTAAGCAAGTTTTTCTCTTTAAGTCTTGAAGCTAAAATTTCTGCAGCCTTTTTTGGCAAATTTAGATCCCTTACAAGATCATTCAACTCGGCCTGGTTAAACTTTTGCGGATCGTTTTGACTTTCAAATACGCTGGGGTCAAAATCGGTGTCTGACTCCTCAAAGTGCATAACAATATTTTCAGGAACATCTTCAACTAATTCTTGAGTTGGCAGACCCTTAAATTTTGGAATGGGGATCTCATTTGAATGTAGCACAGGTCGTATCGCGGTGTCGAAATTTGGGTATGCGATACAATGTTTATTTTTCTTAGTGAAGCCCGAAGTCTTGACAAAGCAAAGGTAGCAATCGGTCTCGTGGTTAGTAGGCTCTCGCCACACCTGATATGGAAAAAAAATTGTAAAGCGTTAACAAAAGCGACGAGAGACTTGTTTTTATGAATTTTATCAAAAGTTATCACCCAAACATTTAACATTTCTATGTGTTTCAACCTTATGCAATATTTGAGATTCTTATAAACATTTTCTGTAAATTTTTGTTTATGTACCTAAGTTACAATTACATTTAGGTAAGTTACAGTATACTAGTGATTAAATTACGTAGTTTTATGAAATCATAAACTTACCATCGGAACTCCAAAAGGTATTTTTGAATCCGAACCCTTCGTCCAATGTCGCAGTCTTTCAATGCATATAGTGCAGGCTTTGTGTGGAGCCCACGATTTATCTTGGTCCCCCTGTTATGCCAAAATAAGCTAAGTAAGCTCTTTTTACGAAGTCAGTTATATTTGCTCGTTGATGTGGAAGTGTAAAATTTCCACATATATAACAGAAGGAATCAGGGTTGTTTTTGCATTTGAACTTTCTAGTGCTTGATGACATATTGCTTGATTGTTCTGCCAATTTGTAAAGGTATTTAAAGCCCTTAATTCATATAAATTTAAGAAAATCTGAAATATAACACAAAAATTAGTTTAAATAGGTACTTATTAGAAATAGGTACTTACAATCTATGAAATTAAACTAGAAACACGGATGAGTAGGTACAATATAAATTACGTCTAATTAAATCAACTATATTAAATCACGATGACAAAATTACTCACTAAATCATATGCCAATTCAAAATTATTTTAATGCCCAAACTTAATTAACTAACTCGACTGACTGACTGACTGACTGACTGATTGAATTGACTGATTAACTCTGGAAACGAGTCGCTTTTATATATTTTAGTTGTCCCTCTAGAATACTCTACAGAGAACAGGAACGCTCGAGAAAATTTTAGAATTCTATGATATTTTTAGCTTAATTTACTAATATTAAAATGGGTTAAAAATGACGAAATTTAAAATATTTTTAGGGTGTTACATATAAAAATATACATAATACAACAATACCATAACAATAGGTACAAATACCTAGATAAAAACCTAGTTGCATAATGTGTAGCTGCAAAAAGACAGCGAGTATTGAGAAAAAAACCTTTTTATGAATACGACGAGAGGAGGGGTGTTGAGCAAAATCAGGACCTGATAGAGCAAAACCGAGTAAAAATTCGTGCTCAGCGCACCCAAATTACCTAGAACTAACTGTCAAATCTAATTCAATAGACAAAAAGTTGAAATTTGTTCCCCAGTGTAATAAAACAACAAAAATGGCTGCCATGATCAGTATAGGTAACAATGCTTAACTTTGTACAATTCAAATGAAGACTTTGTTAACATCAATAATAAATGAAACTAAATTTAATAACATTCACCAGTTAATTTTTTTGGAGCTTGCTGTGTGGTTTACCACCGCTGTCTCGCTCCTACTGCGCACCTACTCCTCCTTCCTGGCAGTGGTGGAAGATGAGAGACAGCAGCTACTTCTGGGAAGATGGGCCAGGTTGTGGCCCAGCCTCCTCCTTTACAAAGAAGGCATCAAGGTTGACTGTCTTGCCTTCCGTTTCTTCTCACGAAGGATCTCCTCGTAGGGGAAAATTTATTTAAGATGTTTCTCTTCACTCCTGTGCTTCGCTCCATATCAGGGTCATTTTCGGTAATGAGTTCTAGGGCATTACACAACATCTGGTAGGAATCACTTAAAATCTTTTTACTGAGGAATTTTTCTGGCTCAGTATCTTCTGCATCTTCGGCCTCTTCACTAGCATGGTGTTCATCGAGCTCCTGCAGCTCCTTCACATCATCGACATTTATGTCATCAAGTCCAGCTTGATTGGCTAGCTGGACAATGTCCCTGGTGATGTGTTCCTCCACATCAAAGGCTCTGAAGTCATTACAGACACTTGGCCACACATTCCACCACACACTGTTCATACAGGTTCAGACACTTGGCCACACATTCCGCCATGCACTGTTCAGACATTTGGCCACACATTCTGCCACGCACTGTTCATCATACAGGTTCATACATTTTTTTCAAAATTCGGCGATTGACTGTTGGTTGGGACCATCTGTTGCATGGAACAGCTGCCTGAAAGTGTGGTGGAGGTAATATTTTTTAAAGATGGCAGTGACTCCTTGGTCCATTAGCTGGATAAGGGAAGTTGTGTTAGGTGGTAGGAACACAACCTCCACAAGCAGGACCATCATTAAGCTGTCTAGGTGCTGTGGATGGCCAGGAGCATTATCCATCACCAACAAAGCTTTGGGTTCAAGGTTTTTCTCCTCACAGTACTGCTTTACAGCAGGGCAAAAATAGGAGGTAAACCACTGCTGGAACAATTCCCTCATCACCCAGACCTTCTTGTTTGCCCACCAAACAACAGGCAGGTGCTCTTTTGACAAGCCCTTAAGTGCTCACAGGGTCTCGGAGTGGTACATGAGCATAGGCTTGAGTTTAAAATCCACCGATGCATTGCCACACAGCAGAAGTGTCAGTCAGTCCTTTGCTGCTTTGAAGCCAGATAAAGGCCTCTCATCTCATGAGATGAATGTGTGAGACGGCATTTGTTTCCAGTACAAGCCCATCTCATCCACATTAAAAACAAGCTCTGGTGGGTAGTTACTTTGCTGGATGATTTGTTTAAATGTGTTGGGGTAATCATGGGCAGCCCGTTCGTCAGCACTTGCAGCTTCGCCTGTGATAAGGATGCTGTGCAAGTTGCTGCAATGTTAAATTTCCCAAACCAGCCTCGACTGGCCATGAAAGTTTCCATTGAAGATCCCTCACCTTCTTGCTCCTGTAGGTAGGTAAAAAGGCTCCTTGCCTTCTCCATAATGACAAGCTGGCTTAAGAGCATGTGGCACTGGTTCTGGTCTTTCACCCACATGCTCAGTCGGCTCTCCATCGTTTCCAGCAGCTTATTCCTTGTGCGGGAAACCTTCATTGCAACTAAGGATGTGGTAGATTGGCTGGTTCTTTTCATCATCTCACTGTTATTGAGTATTGTTTTAACAGTAGAGGAAGCCAATCCAAGCGACCGACCCACATCGACCTGATGCTCGCCTGCCTCAACCCTTCATATCACTTTCATTTTCACGTCCATACTAATGACTTTCCTGGGCACCTTGGCTGGTTTACCAACACTCACTTGCAGGCTGTTTCCCAGACATGATGGGCATAAAATGTTCACAAAACACATGTAGATAGTGAATATGAAGAGACCTCCCACACACAACTGACACGAATCTTGGTAGGCTACTGTATGCATTTTGAGATGATCACTGATTGGCTTAGAGGATGTAAACAACAAAGATGGCAGCAGACTTTATCGTTGGTTCTTTTTCACTAATGTTTGATTGATTTTTTTTCTTGAATGGTACTATACTTACTATTATACAGTATTTATTAAATGAATATTTTTTTCATGTCCATTAAACGAAAATCCATTGGCTGAGGCTTCATTAAAAGAGGGATGATAGTAATGTCTTTCTGTATGCCTTTTGTACAGGTCTCCAATCCCTGTATTTGGCAGTTGGCTTTGTATTTGTTGGATGGTATTCAATAGTTGAATTGTGTGGGCTACATCTAAAAAATTGGTAGCTCTCTTTGTTGCTGGTTTCATCTGCTCACCTGTCAGGTTCCTTTGAGGGTGGTGATAATGGCATTTTTGTCCGTATTGTGTGATATTATATATATAATAATTTAGGGTGTCCCAGCCTCACATATGAAAATAAAAATTTGCAAGAGTCAAATCGCACACCCCTTTAATTAATTACACTTGAAGAAAGGAAAAAATGGGCAAAATATCATTGGCCTATTAGGAGGGGAAGGGTCCCCTCATTGACCTTGTTTATTCGACCCTATATGAACAAACGTAAATGCTCAGCATTAATCATTCTAGAATGGAAGAATGAAATGTAAATTCTTTCTAATGACTAAATTAAAGGAAATGGAAATTCTTCCAAATGGCACATTTCATTTCGGGGGACAGAGGATCTTTTTGTCTGCTGAGGGGAACTGCTGGCGGTGGTATTCGACGACTTGGTACACGAGCTGCCGTTCCTCCTCGTTTTTTGTCAGGCCTTCGTTGAAATCTTCCGGCAGTTTCACCGCCCGTTCTGCCGCGTCGTTCACAGACTTCAACGATGGTGCACATCCTTCGAGATCTTTGGGGGTTTTTGGAACTGGCAGCTTCAGGCAATGAAAAAGGTTTTGAGTCCTTTTCGTGACCAAGGTGCTCAAATCCGACCGTCTCACGGTCAAGACCCTCTTTCCCTCCAGCCGACGCAGATCTTTTGGGTTTTCGGTCTTCTTGTGCAAGTTTTGGAGCATGGCCATCTTCTCTGCATCGGTGGTTTTGGAGGAGAACATAGCGAGTCCGGCTAAATCTTCGCTTAGGTACCAGAGGTGTCCCCGGAATTTCGTCAATGCGGCGGTACCTACATCATGATCCACCGCCTTGTACCGCTCTAGGTCCTCCAACAGCTCCAGGTCATTGACGGGCGCGTCCGCCGTCAATGGAGCCTCGAACCACCTCTGGAGGTAGATGGTGACGGAAAAGACGTTTATCCTGCGTAGTGACCGGACCTCGTGAGCGGTCAGGTGGAATTGGCTTCGGAAGATGAACATCTTAAGACAGTAAATGCCTTTGGCCATCCACCTGGCCCGGTGGTATGCTCCAGGACGATTGTACCGGAGATCTCGTTTGCCATGACCATCGAGGAAGACCAGAGCGAGGATCAGGAACTCCCGGTAATCATCTCTTGGGTGGCCAACTTCAAGCTGTTCTTCAATGAAGTGGACAATCTGCTCTTTTTTCAACGCCACCCATTCCGAAAGGATGTCGCTTGGGCCATCGCCGTTGAACGGAGAAGCCTGCTTCTGGTCGATGAACTCCCATTGGGATTTGAAGCGAGCGAACAGCACAATTTCGGGGCCAGAAGACCTGAAGAACAGGTCAAAGACTGAGGTGATTACCAATTCCATCATGTGGTGTTTGCAAGCCAGGAAAAGAACGCGGCGGTCCATTTGGTCCTGGATAATCGTACAAGCGCCACTGTATGTACCGGTATTCGCCGCTGTTGTGTCGAAGCAGAGACCGGCAATCCATGGTTGAACTTGCGGCCAATCGTCCAGCACCTTCAGAACAGCTCCAGCCATCTGCTGTCCTGTGCTGTCAGGGATTTTTGGAATTGCCAACAATTTCTCAAGATTCTTCCCGCTGACCAGCACTGGTATGCGATCCGATTTCCCTCCATCCGAATCAGGGAGGAGTTTGCCATCAAAGTGGACGACAAGCGGCATATCAGGATTGAACTCGGTCTTGATTCCGGCTGCCAAGTTCTTCCTGGACTTCTGCCGTGAACGGTGAAGACTTGATTTGGACAAGGTGACCGAGGATAACTCAACTCCCGCGGCAGTGAGTGCTGGAGCCACAATGTGCATCGCTTGGCATACTGAGGTTCCAGTTCAATCCAGGGCTGCAGCAAAATTGGGATATTGGATGATCCTCCTTGCCGACACTTGGCCGTCCTTGGGAGCGGATTGAGGAGCCGAAGGACCAGGAGAGGAATATTGGACATCATCATTGGATGCTTCGGTCATGGACTCAGAAGAAGACCCACTTTTCACCATTCCTTTTGCTTGCAGTGAGTCCATCTCTTCGCGACTTTTCTTCTTCCTCTTCTCTTCAGCTGCTCGGCGTTTCTCCCGCTCCGCTGCCCTGCTAGCAAACTCCAGGTACTCTCCTCCGATGTACATCTTCCGCACGGTTCGCTGGTCATTCAGAAAGTCTCGATCTTCGGGGACTTTGATGAGTTTCATGGCGTTGGCATGAGCTGTTTCGAACAGTGTATTCAGGTTGGCTTGGAATCCCTTTTCCCGCTCCAGTTGCTTCTCTCCCCCACGGTTTTGGTTTCTGGCAACCTTCTCATAGTCCATGGAGAGGGCCTTGATCCTCTCGACGCACTTGGGCTTGTGGGAGGTCGGAATAGATGCCCGAGCCCACACCGCCATAACCTCATCAGCTACCACATTGGCAGCTTCTGCCGTGGACGTTTTTTTCTTCTGAGTGAAGAACAACAGACGTCGAAGAACATCTCCCACTGTCGGGAGTTGACACAGCGTTTCCAGTGGTTCATTTCGCAACACCCCCACCAACCACACAGTCTCCTGCTTTCTTGTATCCATAACCTGAAAAGAAATATGCTACAATTAGTATAAGGTAGAGAGTAGCCGTTCAGCAATAGTAACACATGGTTTGAGGGGACCCTTAAAATTAAAGAACACGAATGAAATTCATCTTGCTGGCATGTTTTCACGGGTGGAAGAAATTAGGGGTGTGTGCATGACAAACTTCAGGAACAAAAAAAATTGGGACACTCTAATATATATATAACCTTTGGTTAGCTTCCGCCCGAATTGTTCATTCTGACGAAGGTCAAGCTTTTCACTCCACCTTAGACCTACAGTTTAACGTGGAATCCGAACCATGCCCCATCAGCAGCCCAGCATTTTAACCACTAGGCCACCTAGGGTACCCATTTATCTACCAACCACTTTCTTTATTGTGTGGAAGGATGAACAGCTGGGTTTTGCTGTGCGCCAGCTGCCGTTGGGTCTCGAACCTGGGGCCGATGGATTCGTAGTCAGCAACGCTAACCACTACACCACCGAAGTGTATATATATATATATATATATATATATATATATATATATATATACACACAAGGGTGGATCTAGGCATTTCAGTAAAGGGAGGGGTCCAAAGAAAAAAGGGCACAGTACTAAAAAATTTTCTTTAACCCTAGAATGCATAACCCGGATAAATATAACACTCGGTGGGCCTCAGAGGCCCGGGTTATGCATTCTAGGGTTAAACAGACCACCAATAAGTGAATGTAAGATCAATTATATTGTTTTATTAGATCAGTCTCATTCAAATGATACAAAATAAAAATCTAATTTGGGCACAACAGTTATCACAGAATTTTTTTTAAACAATTACAGATGTCTTTCCAATAAAAAGAACTATCAGAATAAGATGAAAATGAAAATAATGATATGGCTGCACCAGTACTAAGGGCACCATGAAAACCATTACAGCTACAAATTTGGAAGTACAATGTATATGGATAAATACTCAAAATAGAATTTGAATAAAATAACCATGATCTATTTACAAAAACAAAATTGTTTTCAGAGGCATACACATCATTCAAATAGGGCATTTGCACTTGAAAAATGACACTTGCAAGAAATTGAGGGGGTCCAGACGTTGCTGACCCCCTCCCTCTAGATCTGCCCTTAATATATAGCAGTGGTTCCCAAACCGTGCGCCGCGAGATGTAATTAGGTGCGCCGCGAAAGAGCAAGATTATATTTCAAAATGTGAAAAATACAAACTGAAATTCGTAATAAAGTATATGTATAAATACCTCTTGAATAAATTTTTGAATTTATGTACAAAGTGCGCCAAAATATGTTTACTTGTTCTAAAGTGCACCGTGAGTAAAAAAAGTTTGGGAACCACTGATATATAGTGTAATTTTTTTTAATTTTTTTCCAAGAATTTCTTAAGGGCAAACTTGATGCATACATAGCCAACTTCCCAAAGGTATCAGTGATTCATCTGGGAAACAGAGCTGGATTGATTAGAGCCCGGTTAGCTGGTGCTAAGAAAGCAAAAGGAGAAGTCATAATATTTTTGGACTCACATACAGAGTGTAATGTTGATTGGCTCCCTCCTCTGTTAGGTATGTCTTATTTATATTTAGGAATGGGTCCATCATTTCAACAAAATTTTTATTAAGAGGTGAATATCTTAATATTTTTTTCAAATAAGCGGTAATTATCATCACTCATTTTGCAGAAACAGTAGCATTATCATCATTGCAAACATAGGACTTTAATTTCATTTTAAGAGAGTTAAATTTTATTTTTTCTTTGCCATAACAGTATCTGACTAAGCAATTTAACTCCAATCAGTAGTAGTTTATATCCTAAAGAGTAACTCTTTTGAGTGTTTAGCCATAAAATTCATCTAAATTTAAACATTCAAACAAAATAATTATAGCAGCTGCTGAAGTAAAAGTGCTGATTGGGATAATTCTCATCAATGAAAATGAAAGTGATTTGACTCTATAACTTAAGTGGTAAAACTTGAAATAATTCTTATTTCCCACATGCTTCCCAGACAGTGATCTTAAATCTCAAATCAAATTTGCATTCCCAAAAACTAGTCAGTAATTCAATTATAAAAAATTAAATTCATTAAAAATTTTGTACAAAATTGCATTTATTAATATTGCCAATATGGGCTGCTCTTAACTTGAAATATTTTAAGAAGACTGAACATTTATTTAGCTGCTGCTTTTGTTTTAGTGACATTTTTCTATAGTGGTGCATTAAGCCTTCAATACTCGTTTGCAGCACCCATTGTGAAGAACAAACGGACTTGTGTCTGTCCCTTCATCGATGTAATTGATTTTGAGAATTTTGCGTACAGAGCGCAGGATGATGGGGCAAGAGGAGCATTTGACTGGGAACTTTTCTACAAAAGGATTCCTTTGTTGGAGACTGACAAAAAGAATATGCCAGAGCCATTTAAGTTAATAGATGTACATTTAGATTTAATTCTGTTTAGTCATGAAACTGCTAAAATTGATATTTTTTACTGAATCCATTTGATCAGGTTTAAGTGTAACAAACCTTAAATTGGAACCTCGGCTTAAATCAGTCACGTGGTTCAGTCATCTCTTAGGCACAGCATTTAAAAATTTGTTATTAATGTAATGTACGAATGAAAAATGAAAAGTTATTATAATTTTTTTAAATAGATTTCTGAAATGCAATCTTGTTTCCCAATAGGAGTCCTGTGATGGCAGGAGGATTGTTTGCCATTAGTGCAGAGTTCTTTTGGGACCTTGGAGGCTATGATCCGGGACTTGATATTTGGGGGGGCGAACAGTACGAGTTGTCATTTAAAGTAAGATTTAAAAGAAGCTTTTCACCCTGAATTATGTATTCAGGTATTTTCCTTCATAGAACCTGAGGGTAGATAATTTTCAGTACTCACTGTAAATTGTTGGGTAAAGATTGATGGATTTTTCTTTTGTCATGTAAAATTTTCATAAACTAATAATAAATAGAGTTAAAAAACAGATGTCAAACCTCGAATCAAATTTACATTCCCAAAAACTGAGTCCTTGGTCAGTACTCTATCGTAATTAGGGATTATGCAAAATTCATTTTGCTGAAAATTTCCTACAAAATTTTATTTATAATTAATTTAGTTAAAAAACCTAATCCAGATTTTTTTGACGTCTTTAGGTTATTACTGAATTGGAATTGTAACCTCATTATTTTGAGTTGTTAATGAAGACTAATTTATGTTTTGTTAGATTTGGCAGTGTGGAGGAATGATGCTAGATGCTCCTTGCTCCCGAATTGGACATATTTATCGCAAATTTACACCATTTTCTAACCCAGGTGGAGGAGACTATTTGGGACGAGTAGGTGGAACTTTTGTGTATGTCATTAATTTGAAGGCAGATAGGGAGATGTAAACGTTATGTAAGTAGCATATAACACACACAAATACATTATAAAACATCTCATTTCCCGATGGATTGGGGTGAGAAGGCAGAAACAACAGAAGGTAGTGAAGAGGAGAAAAGGCAGAAAGTAAAGTGTATGCATCCATTTACACGCCTTGGTGGACCAGTGCCCCACTACATGGCTAAATTCCACTCCTGCTGCGCTTCATATGCCATGCGTGGTGGTTTTTCCAGGCCTTGCCAAAAATAAGAGAGTGAGTCCCAGACTTGCATACTTCTAACAAACCTCCTCCATTCCAACCAATTTTTGCAGCCACTTCTCGTGCATCACCTGGATCAAGTCCACGCTTCTTAATGCAATCATTCACCATGTCCATCCATCATCCTCTCGGTCTTCCTTCCCTTCTTCTACCTTCGCAAATACTGTTATACACTTCGCAACGCTCATCTTCAATTCTTTCAACATGTCCAAACCACCTTGACAACACTTTCCTCAATTTTAACTTTCATTGACTTCTGAACACCACATCTTTCCAGCACCATGCGATTCCTTACTTTTCAATCCAATTCAATGCACGCCACACATACAACTTAGATTATCCATCTTGACTGCTCTTACTCTTGACTTCTCCCTTTCATGTCATGCCAACGTTTCACACTTGTACAAAAGTGCTGGTACTAACATACCTTCAAGTAAACATCTCTCAGCAACTCTATCCAGTCTCCACTTTCAGCGCACCTGCCACCTTTCCTGCTTGATTCACCCTACTGTTAATTTCATCCGCACTCTTAACTCTTTTGTTCAGTACACATCCCAGATACTTGAAAGGTTCTACCTCTCCACAATCATTAACTTGCTCTTATCCACATTCACTTTCAACAATCTTCTCTCGTGCGCTGCCACAAAACTCTTGACAACCTTTTGCATATCACATTCACGCTGAACAAACAGTACAGCATCACTCGCATACAACAGATCTGACAGGCCCCACCTATTCCCATCGCAAAACAGATTCAATCCTTTCTAGTAGTTGCACTTTCGCCTCTATCATCACTTTATCCATAAACAGATTGAATAGCCACGGAAACGTGACCCATTCTTGACGCACACCAATACATATAGGAAACTAGGTTCTTTATTTACGAGGTGTGTTCAAAAAGTTCCTGAACTGGTTATGCTGCACGCGCATCACATGACATGCACGTGCGTCATGTGATGCATGTTGTAGTATGACTCAGTCTGTGTCCAAAGACGGTTACCACTTGTTGATATCGTACTTTTCTCTCGCGATATTTACTGTTTTGTAAAGTAATTTTGTGTGTTTTGTCGCATTTTGTACATTTGAATAATGGCTATTGTTGAAGAACAACGTGTGTGCATAATTTTTGCGTTAAACTGGGCAAGACTGCTTCTGAAACCCATGCCATGCTGAACACAGCATTTGGCAATGACGCCTTAAGTCGGAAAACCATTTTTGAGTGGCACAAGCGCTTTAAGGAAGGCCGAACGTCGACGGAGGATGATGCAAAAGTGGGACGACCTTCCACTTCAAGAACTGATGACACTGTTGCTTGTGATCATGAAATGATTCGAGGGAACCGTAGACTGACAGTCAGGGAAGTTGTGGACAAAATGGACATTTCAATAGGATCATGCCACACGATACTTAAAGAGAATTTGGAGATGCGTCGTGTGTCAGCCAAATTTGTGTCACGACTCTTGACTGCCGAGCAGAAAGAGCCACGTGTTGTTGTGTCTCAAGACTATCTTCAACGTGCCAATCTTGATGAAAATTTTCTCAGAAACATCGTTACGGGTGACGAGACATGGGTGTATGGGTATGATGTTGAAACAAAACGGCAGTCATCGCAATGGAAGTGCGTGACAGTAGCCATTATTCAAATGTACAAAATGCTACAAAACACAAAATACAATATCAACAAGTGGTAACCATCTTTGGACCCACACTAAGTCACACTACAACATGCATCACATGACACGCATGCGTGTCATGTGACGCGCGCACAGCATAACCAGTTCGGGAACTTCTTGAACACACCTCGTATACTTTCACAAGCACTGCTTCCATCAAAAGAAACTATTCACTGCATTCGCGAGTCAACCGTTAACCCCATATATACCTTAGGCCTGCCACAGTGCTTCTTTATTCACTTTATCATACGCTTTCTCAAGATCCATAAATTCCACCTCGCAATCCCTTTCAAATGCTTTTTCAATCACTTGTCTAACTGCGAACACTTGATCCACACAGCCTCTTTCACCTTGGAACCCTCCTTGTTCATCACTCACCAAGCATTCTGTAATACCACACACACTTTCTATCACCATCGTACCATACCATACACCACCTTCCCCACTACAGTGAACAGACTTATACCTCTGTAATTCTTACATTCATTCCTTTCACCTTTCATTTTGTACAGTGGGACAATTATCGCTTTCTTCCCGTGTTCAGGCACACGCTTATTTGTTTATGCACTCTTGACACATGCACCACAACCACTCCAATCCTTTTAATCCCCCATACTTCATTTCCCTATACGAGTATATCCCATCCATACCTGCTGTTTTTCCATTTTTCAGTTTGTGAACCGCCACTTTCACTTTACCCATGGTTATATGATCAGGCATTCTGTTACTTGTCCCCCTCATACCACCAAATCCTGCCATATTTATGTTTGCACGCCTCATCTCTTCCACTCCTCAAACCCTCGAAATATTCCTTCCATCTATTCCGAAGATTCATATCCGCAGTGACATTTTTCCATTTTCTTCTTTTACTCTCTAACTTAGTTTCATTTCTGCACTTCCGTACTTCCTTCCAGAACAACTTTCCATTGTCCAAATAATTTTTGTTGATCCTCCTTCCAAACTAATTATTTACTAAGTTTCTTTTGCCGCATTAGTCCCTTCACGCTTCTCTTTCTCTCTAACAAATTACCTTGCACACACAACCTCCATTTCCTCTTATCTTCAACCACTGCTGCAACTTCGACATCCCACCACGCTGTTGCTCTCTTGCACTTGTCTTTGCAACCCCACCCACACCCCTTCCAACACTGCTTGCATTCGTAATCAGACATTCTTTGTACACGTTCATTCCACATCTCATTCATATCCATTTGTTCTGCATCTTTTACATTTAATTCATCACACTCTCTCTTGTTATACTCATTCACTACCTCTCACCATTAACTTTCCTACTAATTCTTTCGTGACCCACCTTTTTCCATTTGCTCTTTTGCATCCTCCACACAACCTCACTTTACATAGGAATATCATATGGACAGAGAAACCCCCATTCATACTTCATACTACACATGTGGCACATACCTTCTTCAGCTTATTTTTTTTTACGAGCCACAGCCTATCAAACTTCTCTCACCATGTATATCATTTGTTCTATACCAGGTATACTTATATACTCCCTTGTGATAAAAAAAAAAGGAATTTGTTACATACAACTTTCTCTCACTGTATAACTCTTTCGGACCACACCCATTATTACTCGCTCCTGGCCCTGGTACATCCTGCTTCCTCAGCACCTCATCCTCCAGACCCATACCAATTTTCCCACTCAAGTCTCGTATCACAAATATTTTGTGACATTCAGGCACCCTTCCGATCACACTATCAAACTCTCTCCAGAAGCTTGCTTTCTCCTCACATTTATTGTCACACCCTTTGCTTTGTCCGGAGCGATAGGGCGCGTCCCTCTGTGGCGAATGTGGGAATACACCTTTTTTCCGGTGTAAGGGCTTTCTCTGCCCTCGTGGACCATTGGACCCGTTTGGGGACCCGGCTGATCTCCTGCTTCTTTTTCTTTCTTTCTCCTTTCACCCATTCTTTCTGGTTTCTCTCTGTTTTTTGGCGTCGTTCTTTGGACCTTGATTTTGACCCCTTCCTTGGCCCTTGGGTGTGGGAGGTGGTTGCCCTGCACACTTGTCGTTTTCAACCAAACCCAAGCCCTGTCCCTGCCACTTTTCACCGCGCGTTGGATGAGAATGGCCGCCTTTCAGGCACAGGGACTGGGTAAGGGTGTATCTCCCCCGCGTGACATCTATTGGCGGTGGGACCAAGTGTGCCCACGATTCGCTTTTCCTTGGAGTCGGTGGTGGCTGGATGCGCGTGGGGGATGAAGTTCTCTTTTGTTCGCTATGGATACTTCTCCCCCTCGGCTTACGACTACTGCTTCTCATTCCCGGACTACTACTACTCTCAACACTCGGGTGGTGGGCAACCAGGCCCTCGAGTCCTCTACCACTGGAAGACCGCAACCTGATGGGGTTGACTCCCCTGTGGAAGCGGAACACTTGCACTTTCCTTTTCCGTTGCCGACCCCAGTCCGTCCCTCGACTATGCCCTTGGACCTACACTCTCTGGAGCAGGGGTCTCGCCCCAGCCCACTTCAGCCACCTTCGGGCAAGTCAAGCTCCACCGAGGACTTGCCCCCACAACCCGGCTTCTTGCTCTCCCCATATGCCCCCCTCACCCGCCGTCAGCCCACCTCCCCACGGAGAGAGCCTCGCGGCGGACGGGGGAGCCGGCATTCACGGCCGTCCTATCGACCGCACAAATTCCTGGTGATTCGGCCTACATCTGGGTCCCTCCCGACCAACTCTGAACGGACGTTCCAGGCGATCCGAACCCACAGCAACTCCAGCCGCTATGACGTACGCCCACAGAGGGATGGCTCCCTCCTCGTAAAATCACGCTCAGCCGCAGAGACAAAAGCCCTACTCTCCGTCACTGAGGTCCTTGGATGCTCAGTGTCCGTTTCCCCACACCCTCGCCTGAACCAGAGTCAGGGCACTATTTACGGCACCCGCCTATTGTCGATCGCAGTGAACGAGCTCCTGGAGGACCTCGCACCCCAAGGAGTCACTAAGATTTATCGCTTCACATCCCGACAGGGAGGCACTCCCTCCCCCACCCCACGTCTGCTCCTTACTTTCAATACATTAATCCCCCCCGACCGCATTGTATCGGGTATGGGAGACCGCGCGTCATGCGAGTTTTCTATCCGCCCATACACCCCAGACCCGACCCGTTGCTTTAAATGCAATAAGTTTGGACACGTTAGCTCCGTTTGTCGGCAGCCGCATCAACTGTGTGTTCACTGTGGACAACTCGCTCACCCTGACAGGTGCCCCAACACACCCAAATGCTCCAACTGTGAAGGCGCACACCCCTCTTCATCCCGCGAATGCCTTTTCTTCAAGTTCGAGGAGGAGGTCCAAGGCCTACAAGTGACGGACTTCCTTAGCCCCCGTGAGGCACGAGACAGGGTGCGGAGTCGGGAGGTGAGGCCGGGGGTGTCCTATGCCGCTGCTCTCGGCTCTATCATCTCGGCACGCCGCCCTGGCCTGCCATCGAACCCCCCCCCCCCCCCAGCCACTGCTCCCGGCTCTATCATCTCGGCACGCCGCCCTGGCCTGCCACCGAACCCCCCCCCCCCAGCCACTGCTCCTGTTCCCCCCAAAGAAAATCCTCGCAGGACCCGACGGTCTCCTGTCCCCCCACCATCCCTCCTCTTCCCGCACCTCACCTGCCACAAACCCCCCAGGAGTCTGGGACCAGGACACCCAGGTCCCACCCACCTCAAACCCTGCCTTCCCAGTACTCCCTGCACACGCCCGAACCTGCCGCCCGGAGCAAGCCGTCGAGGCGGAGACGCTGGAGCGTGTTGCCAGACCCTCCAGCTTCCAACGTGTCTCTCCCTCTTCCCCTAGAACCAAGAACACAGCTCGGACCCTTACCCGCCCACTACGTCTACTATGTCCATCTCTCCCCACCGCAGAAGTCCCACCACTCTACCCCCACAGACTGACAATAGTAGCTGAAATCCACGACCCGCCCCGTACGACGAGACCCAGTCTAAACAATATCCTCTCCCCCGAGGATCCAGTGGATGCGGCCCTGGCGCGGCTGCACGGTGTGACCGAGGGAAGCTCGGCCGCGCCCACGCCCACGTGTCTCATGGATCTGCCTTTGCCTCCTGGTGCCATTTTCTCCACCCCTCCACGAGACCACCCCCATAGTACCTACCCCCCAACATCCCCGTCCCCCTCCTTGTCAGCCACCCTGAGTACGCCCTCCCTCCCACCCGCCCGGTCCTTCTGGTACCCCCTGTCACCACCTAGGGTCCGCCGTGAGACCCCGGACAGGCGGGGTGGCGCCACTTTTGGGGTTAACGTGTCCCCTCCTGGCCCGACCACAGAAGCCCGTCAAAACACTTCGGACCCTCTGAGCCCACGATGTTCCTCTGTCTGCCGTGATCCACGCCTCCGGTCTCGCTCGGCCGACTCGACCCCGCAACCTCCGCGGGGTTCGACAGGCCGACCGATTCCTTCTCTGGTGAACGGTAGATAGCCAGCCATGCTCCCGACCCATCCTTCAATTTCGCGAACTCCAGATCTCCCTTCACACTCCAACCTCCTAGCGCCTACACCTTTACCCATCCCCCTTCATCAACTAATGGATCCCCCGAAAACCGCAATAGTCCACTGGAAATGTAGAGGAATATTCGCGAACTATGAAGGCCTTAACTCCTTGATTGCCACTTCCCGTCCGGTGTGTGTCTGTCTCCAGGAGCTAATCCTGGGGACCAGGCCCATGCCCTGCCCTACTGGTTATTCTTGCATCGCCACCCCGCCTCCTACCTGCACTCGAAGGGGAGCTGCCATTCTCGTACACCACGCAGTCCCCTTCCACAATCTCTCCATCCGGTCCCCGCTACAGGTGACTGCCGTCCGGCTCTCCCTGGATAGACAGTACACCGTCTGCTCAATCTACCTCCCCCCCACGCTCAAGTCTCCCGCGACGACCTGGTGGAAGTCGTACAACAACTCCCCAGGCCCTTCCTACTACTGGGCGATTTCAGTAGTCGCCACCCCTTGTGACTCTCCTTCGAGTGCCTCAATGATGGCTCTCCTACATTCTACCATGCCACCACCTGCACTCCATCCTGTATAGACCTGTCCCTCGTTTCAACTGATGCCCTCCTAGACTTCATGTGGCAAGTCCTCCGAGAGGACCATGGAAGTGACCATCTCCCCATTCAACTCACGCTCAATCGACCCGACCAGACTGTTCGGGTACCTGTAAGGTGGGTTACTACCAACGCGAATTGGGCCCGCTTCCGCGACAACACGTATACAACCCTTACAACTGCCCACTTCCCATCCATCGACGAGTGCATCGCATACTTCGAGTCCGTCGTTCTAGCGGCTGCAAGCACTAGCGTACCACGATCCTCCGCCTACCCCCGCGCCCGACGGGTGCCTTGGTGAACCCCGGAGTGCGCGGAGGCCGTGCGCGCCAAGAAGAAGGCAACTCGGCGCTTCTACCGGACGCGACTCCCCATCCATCGCACGGAGATGCAGCGGGCCAGGGCCATCGCCCGCCGCACAATGAAGACCGCGCCGAGCCTCTTGGCGTGCCTTGTGTCCGGCATCGCCGCCACCACACCTTCGGCTACCATCTGGAAGAAGGTACGGGGTGTCGAGAGGCGACATGTCCCCTCTGAGCCCAAGTCGGTGGCAAACCACCTTGCTTCTACCTTCGCCGCCGTTTCTTCCTCTGCAGCCGATTCCGTACCCGCCCCTGACGATAGCCCCTCTCCACCGTCCATAGGCAGCACCTACAACCGATTGTTTACCATGCATGAACTACAGGCGGCACTGGCCTCTCGACGATCCCCTTGTCCCGGTCCGGACGGTATTCCGTACGGCATGATCCAGCACATCCACACTAGTCCAGTGGTGGGCGCGGTACCAAAATTTGGGGGTGCGTTACGCGGTACTGCGGTACCTCAGCATGCCCAGTGCGTTACGCGGTACTGCGGTACTTTTTCAGGTCCCCCTGGTGCGTTCCGCGGTACTGCGGTACTGCACACAAGAACAACACAAGTAATAGCACATATTTTCAGAAATTGCATATCGGCGATTTCGCACCTGAACTTTCTGCCATAATGGCTAAAAATCGATCTTTGTCACAGAAATGTAACACACGTGCAACCGCTCAAAAGCAAGCACTGCACTGAGGTGTTGTGATAGGATGGCAACGTAACATGTTCTGAACGAAAACTTAACGTGTCTAGAGTTAGGCTGATGCAACACACGCAGCATTCGTCTTACTGTACTCCTGTAATAAGGTTTACTTCAAAAAGTGTTAATTTTTTGAAAAGTCGTGTTTGTCGGTACCGCGGAAAGTACCGCGGGAAATTTGAATGCGGTAGCGGTACTGCTGTACTTTCAGCGATCCTTTGCGGTACTGCGGTACCGGTTTGGTAGTGCGGTAGTACCGCAGTACCGCAGTACCGCAAAAAATACCGCAAGTGCCCAGCTTTGCACACTACCTTACAAATTTTCCTGCTAGACCTATACAATCGCATATGGATAGAGGGCGCCTTCCCCTCTAGGTGGAAGGAGGCCCACGTCATCCCTATCCCCAAACCCGGCAAAGATTCCCTGGACCCCACAAACTACAGACCAATCGCCCTGACGTGTTGTGCCTGCAAAATCATCGAAAAAATGGTCGCTACGCGATTATCGTTCGTCCTTGAAAATAGCAATTCCTTCCCGGCTACCCAGTCCAGCTTCAGACAATTCCGCTCCACCACTGATCCCCTCCTGCTTCTCAGCCGAGACATACAGGATGCCTTCGACAATGGACAGTTCGTACTGTCATTTCTTTTCGACATCCAGAAGGCCGATGACACCACCCGTCGAGCAATGATCCTCGGTCAGCTCCGACATCTGGGCCTCGTCGGAGCCATGCCGACCTTCATCAGGGGCTTCTTTTCCTCCCGGACCTTTAAAGTCCGGGTGGGCTCAGTCCTCTCTGACACCTTCGTGCAGGAGGACGGGGTCCCACAGGGAAGCATCCTCAGTGTTCTCTGCTTCTCCGTCGTGATGAACACGGTCTCACAATGCCTTCCACCCACCATCCGCTCTTCCATTTACGCGGATGACCTTGCGATCTACTTCGCAGGGCGAGAACCGTCCGTCGTTCAACGACAAATGCAGCTCGCCATCTACCGGGTGGAAAGGTGGGCGACGTCGGTGGTTCCCGCCTCTCCATCCCTAAGTCCAAGTGTATGGTCTTCAGTAGAAGAAGACCCACAACCCTTCCTCTACCCTCTGTCACATTATACGGCAGTCCTCTTGAGGTGGTACCCTCCACGCGTTTTTTGGGCATGACCCTAGACCGACGGCTCAATTGGGTTCCCCATCTCAAGCACCTAAAGCAATCCCTTCGACGCCCCCTCGCTCTCCTGGATCACCTCTCTCACACCACATGGGGTGCAGATCGACGCTCGCTCTCTTCGCCTTTACACTTCCATAATACAGTCGAAGCTGGACTATGGTAGTGCAGTTTACGGTTCAGCCTCCAACGCCCGCCTCCGTATCCTGGACCCGGTACTTAATAGAGGCCTCCGCCTCGCCACCGGTGCTTTCCGCTCCTCCCCAGCCTCCATGTGGAATGTGATCATCTCCCTCTCGCCTTCCGACGGGGTCTACTCCTCATGAGGACATACCTCCGTGCACAGAGGCTACCTTCTTTGCTTCTGGGCACGGCGGTTTCAGAACTACCACCTCAGGGACGGAGCTGGCACTTCACTGAAGTGGTCCGCTCTTTCTTTGATCTTTTCAACATGCCCGCCCCCTCAGTTATCCCCATTTCATTCAGCATCTAACCCCCCCCCCCCCCATGGATCCTCACCCATATCAAGTTTTGCAAGGATCTGTGTGCCCTACCGAAGAATACCACGAGCGTCATGATATACAGGTCACTCTTCTGCGAACACGCAACCCAACACCCGGACGCAGTCGCCATTTACACAGATGGTTCCCGCTCGGAAGCTGGTGTGGCCTCCTCAGCGGTGATTCTGTCCCAGCCGCTTTCCCGGGGCGTCGGCCTGCCCCGCGAAGCCTCCGTTTTTTCGGCGGAACTTTTCGCGATTACGGAGGCCCTCGATATTGTGCGCACCTACTCTGCCAGCTCTTTCGTCATTTATTCGGATTCCCAAAGTGCACTTCTCTCCCGAGAAAGATTTAACTCTCCTCACCCGCTCGTCTGTACCAATGTACCATCCAGCAAACCTTCCACTTTTTAACGACCTTCCAACACAAGACAGTCGCCTTCTGCTGGGTCCCGGCTCATGTCGGCATCCAGGGTAACGAGGCGGCGGACCGCACGGCAAAGACGGCCTGCTCACTGCCGGCCTCCTCCCGACCCCTCCCCTTCTCCGACTTCTTCCCGACTTTCCGCTCCCACTTCCGCTCCATATGGCAGCGGGCATGGGACCAGGCCACACAAAATAAACTCCACACGATCAAGCCATAAATAGGATACTGGGCCTCCTCATTCCACCGGTCCCGCCATAAAGAAGTAATCCTAGTCCGTCTCCGCCTAGGCCACACCCGCATCACCCACGGACACCTTATGGCGAAATCGCCAGCCCCGCTTTGCCCTACCTGCCATACCACTATCACTGTCATACACCTCCTGGTGGAATGCCCAAAGTTGTCCGCTCTTCGTCGCAGGTGTTTCCCTCTCTCGGCCGAAAATCCCATACCCGACCGTCTACGATCCATACTCGCCGAAGGCCCCCACTTTTCAACGGAAGCGATCTTCTTCCTTACTCACTCCCATCTGCTCCATCGCATCTAAAACCATACCCCCCTACCCACTATCCAGCAACTGACCCTTACTACCCTAGTCTACCACCCCCAGCACAGTAACATCACCCACTCACTGCCTCGCCGAGATATGTACCGCTTTATATAGGTACGAATCGGCGGTAAATTAGAGAAAGAAAAAAAACAAATTTATTGTCACACGGCACATATCCAACCACTACAGCCACTTTTATTCTTGCAAACTTTAATTTCACACACATAGCTAACTATAAATATTGTGTTAATACTTATTTAATACCTTCTTTCACGAGTGTTTTGTAATTTGTTTTTACAGAAGTTGAACAAGCTTTGTATTACGGTGAAAACAGACCCTGGTCAGGAGCCGTTGTGTCAGCTTTTCTGTTGCTGCTTTAGTCTTCTCTGTACCACTTCCTTGCCATTTTACCCTCTTTGTAAATCGTTATGGGTTAGCATTCCTATGAGGGTTCGGCTATTGGGATGAGGCCGTTTTTTAAAATGTATACAATTGCGGGCGGTGTAATGTTTTTATAAATAGGGCCATGAGCCTGACTTTTGTTCGATGAGGTTTCTAAGCTACGTCGTGACTTTGTCATTACACTGCTTCCCACAAGATCAGCGAAGTTAAGCAACGCTGGGTTGCGTTAATAGTTGTATGGGTGACTGTCCTCTGCCTTCAGATGATGTAGCGACCCCGTAGCTGTAGATTCCCTCTGTCATCTTGTACTGAATAACAAGTACATTATTAATTGATCTATTATTATTGGTTTCTATTTGTTGGAGGTGCTGTTTCATATTGCACCATTGAGTCACCATGCTAAAATGTGCACTGTTGGAAATTGTTGTGAGTAATGAATGGTCACTGAATCTTTGTAAATAGGAAGCCTCATTGGTTTTGACTCGTGTGAATTTTCTAAGTATGTGAAAATTAACTTTTAAATGACGTTAAGTTATCTTGTGTGTAAAGTAATATTTTTTGATAGTTTGGCTAGGCAGTAATTAGGTAACCATATGTCTTAAATCACTGTCACGATTTTGTGATAGTATAGCACTAAATATTGCTTTTTATCGAAGAATTACAAGAGAGTTGCAGAGGTATGGATGGATGAGTACGCAGACTACATTTACCGCCGCCGACCGCACTATTATAAGATCAATGCCGGAGACCTCACAGGACAAAAAGCGATTCGGAAGCGCTTGAACTGCAAACCTTTTAAATGGTTTATGAAGGAAGTGGCATTCGACCTGGTCAAGGTTTATCCCCCCGTCGAACCCCCAGATTTTGCAAATGGAACCGTAAGTTTTTAAGATTTAATAGTGTAAAGATGTACAGGAAGCAAATTCATTAACATTAGTTACAGGTGAAGAAATTTTTTTTTTAAATTTTGGCACAAAACACTGGTGATATATATATATATATATATATATATATATATATATATATATATCCAGCAAACCTTCCACTTTTTAACGACCTTCCAACACAAGACAGTCGCCTTCTGCTGGGTCCCGGCTCATGTCGGCATCCAGGGTAACGAGGCGGCGGACCGCACGGCAAAGACGGCCTGCTCACTGCCGGCCTCCTCCCGACCCCTCCCCTTCTCCGACTTCTTCCCGACTTTCCGCTCCCACTTCCGCTCCATATGGCAGCGGGCATGGGACCAGGCCCACAAAATAAACTCCACACGATCAAGCCACAAATAGGATACTGGGCCTCCTCATATATATATATATATATATATATAAATATATATATATATATAGATATATATATATATATATATTATATATATATATATATATATATATACACAGGGTGTCCGAGAATTATCTGTACAATTTTTGGCTGTTATTAAAAGCAGGGTTGTGGAGTCGGTCCAGAATTTTCCGACTCCGACTCCGACTCCACACATTGTCAAAAATTCGATTCCGACTCCGACTCCGACTCCACACATTGTAAAAAATCTAAAAATCCGACTCCGACTCCTCACATTTTAAATATACGACTCCGACTCCTCTAGTGTTTCACTCTATAATTATCATAATAATAAGACATTTCATCACCACCACACTAAGTGTGAAATTTTATTTTTATATTTAAATAAATATTAATTGTATATTCTGAAAATGTAAAAAAAAAATATTAAAAAAACTTAATCTAGGGCTATCAATGAATAAGGTTTATTGACCAAAAAACTAAATAACCTAAATGTTAGTATTTAGGATTTAGAAATTAAGGGTGACACAGGACAGAAATTGGAGTCGGAGTCGGAAGTTTTTTACCGACTCCGACTCCGACTCCGCCTGAAACGTGCGACTCCACGACTCCGACTCCGACTCCACAACCCTGATTAAAAGTCAACCATGAAGTGTAGAAATTCCAGTGTTGTCCCATTTTACAGAGAATCTCATTAAGTTTTTTCTGAAACCACGTTTTGACAAGTTTTTTAGAAATGTACGCGGGTGACAGACATTGATGATTTAAAAGCAAGAATCACAGCTGCTATTGAGCGAATTGATGTGGATATGCTGCAGCGTACATGGCAACATTTGGAGTATCGATTGGATCGAATGTTTGTAACAACGTTACTTTAATAAAAGAAACTTTTGAAAATACAGATTCTAAATAATCTTGTTTAAGAATTTTACGTGTGTTATCAAGAATTTTATTAAAAGATGAAATTGTACAGATAATGTTCGGACACACTGGAATTTCTAAAAAACTTGTCAAAACTTGGTATCAGAAAAAACTTAGAGATTCTCTGTAAAATGGGACAACACTGGAATTTCTACACTTCATGGTTGACTTTTAATAACAGCCAAAAATTGTACAGATAATTCTCGGACACCCTGTATATATATATATATATATATATTTTTTTTTTTTTTTTTTTTTAGTTCAGGAAGAACCGATTCGCCTCTATTTAAAGGGCATATCTCAGCGGAAAAACAAAGAAAAAGTGAGAGGAAAGACAGAGGAAAAAGAAGGGTGGAGGGGACAGTCGAAGTGGAAAAAGACCAAGGATGACAAGGACTGCAGGGTCGAGCCCCATCATCCTTGGGTGCTAGGGCCGGGAGGGCGCACGTGAAACCTCCAGGAACAAGCACGTACAAACGAGCACAAAGAGCACTCAAGAGCACGAGCTTAGAACCCCCTTGCGGGGATATAATATATATATATATATATTAATATATATATATATATTATATATATATATATATATATATCACCAATTTCATGTGGCCAAGAAAGTAGTCTTACTATAATTTATGAATTTAATTGAAGTAAATAATTAGGGGTCACCATTTTGGGATACGGCCCAAACAAACAGTATTTAATAAGGAGAGAGAAATTACTTTGTTGTTTTGTGTTTAATTAGAAGAACAAATGAATTATTTTTTCACAGTGATTAACAATTCTATAACGGTATTTGTAGTGATTAACAAATGACTGATTATTTATTGGCAATACGAAATGGTTACACAGTATAATCGTTAAGTACAATAATGACAAGGAATACTAGTTTAGGTAGGCTAATGAGATATGCGGCAGTGAACACACAATAAGTAATTAAGCCAATAATAACCGAGATAATGAAAGTACGTATGATACGGTAAATGGATTATTAGGCCAGTAAAATGAAATGCATAAAATTGCAAATAAACAAGCGGATACAAATACGGTAATATGGTTGAAAGGGTAAAATAATTGAAGAGGCCTACTGTAGCCGTAATAGGAGAGTTAGTTTGCCCGTTGTTTGCGTACACTTTTGGGCCTACTCGATTAGGCAGAGTTTGTGGACTTTTCACCCTTGAATCCTGAATAGTCTAGCGCGATGTAACAAGACACTGTAGGCCGAGTGGGGGCCTACAAGAGGCTTACCGACCTGCGATTTTGACGGAGATAACTCTGAAGACTGACAAGGGCCTACGTGAAGGTTGACTGTACTGCATTTTGACGTAGGCAACTGAAGACTGACAAAGGCCTACGTGAAGGTTGACCGTACTGCGTTTCGACGTAGATAGTCTGAGGCAGACATGGGGTAATAGTAATAGAAGGCAAAATAATAGATAATAGTCTATTACTTTCTATTATAGTGGCAATGAACATATTGTGTGAACGAAGAACTGAAAAAATGAACTAAATCTCCTCTGAACTAAAATAAACATGTATGTGAACTAATATTGTGGCAAATTTTTCCTTCAATAAAGTAAAAAATTTCAAGACCTACAGTATCTGAAATTCTAATGATTTGGTTGAAACAAATATTTGTTAACACACTGCTTCTAATTGCATTTAAATAGACAAAGATCCTTTTCAATGAGTGAAGTACTTTATATACAAAAGTAATACTAGTAATAGATGAAAAATAAAGTAATAATAATAGAAGAAATCAAAAGTAACCATAATAGTAATAGAAACCCAGTAATAGACCCCATGTCTGGTCTGAGGACGTATTGACCTACCGGCAGGAGGATGTGTTGATGGCCCGTTGATAGACTTGTTAAAAGGGCGCCGATCGAATTGTGGTGAAGGATAAATGAAGCCAGGGCCAGAGGGATGACGCCGGTAGAGTGATGTTTGCTTCCGGCAGGATGAAATTGTAGGTAGCCTCAAGTGTTGACTCGCTTTGTGTACTGTTGCGCTGTTGCTTGAAGGACTGAGGTCGAATGGCACTACGTGAAAGGGGAGACTCACGAATAGGAACAACGAGCAGAGTGAGGGCGATTTTTAGTGAACTCTGGCTTAGATAGGCTCGGAAGACGCCTAGCCTTTTGCAGGCCTTTTGGGGAAAAAACCAGCACAATTTGTTTCTCCTTGAAACCCATGTGTGTTTTTCGGTCTCTGATGATTCCCAGATGTTTGCGAACGGCGAGGAAAGGAATATCTGGTCTGTCTTTGCATATGTTACCACAGACCGTGCATGGAACAAGGAACTCTTCTGGGAAAATTAAATCCACTATAGTCAGAATAAGTATGGTAAATGACAAAACTATAATTTTTTCTTTTTCATGATGTTAGCCCGACGTGGGCAATCAGTCACACGCAGAGAGGCCCCAAAATATAGCTTCTCTCATCAGCTATATGTGAAGTAGATAGGATCCAGCTTTGGGACAGGATTAAGGGTTTAAAGCAGCCTAGCCAAAAACCAAAAACAGAAATGTTATGAGAGAGGAGGGGCGACATGAGGGGTGAAATGAGGAATCATCGCACTGAGGAATCATTTGAAAAGTGGAAAGGTCACCAGTTTGGCCATTCAGCCAAACAAAACACTATTTAATAAGGAGATAGAAATTACTTTGTGGATTTTTTGTTTAATTATTAGAAAAATAAATATTTATACTGAATTTGTGCAATATTACAATGAATGATTATTAACAATAAGGAATGATTTTTGTATGGAAAGAGTTAAGTAAATATTAGGTCATCCCATAAGTAATGCGGCATTTTTAAATTTTTTTTTTTTTTTCCATTTTTATCATTATTTTACGGATAGAAATCAAACAACTCTTTGAAGTTATTTATATTTAAATAAATATTTATTTAAATATAAATAACTTCAAAGAGTTGTTTGATTTCTATCCATAAAATAATGATAAAAATGAAAAAAAAAAAAATTAAAAAATGCCGCATTACTTATGGGATGACCTAATACAATAATAAGAAACAAATTTAGGTAATGAGATATACGGTACTGAACACAAATAATAAGTAATTAAGCCAATAATAACTGAGGTAATGAAAGTACGGTATTGATACAGTAAATGGATTAGGCCTAAAGTGCGGTCGTAAATGCGTGAGTAGCTTGAACGGTGTTGAGGACACTTTGAAGTCAAAATTTATGTTATCGATTTTATTAACGATTTTAAAAACTTCAATAAGCTCTTCCCTTAATCTCCTAGTCTCGAGTGAATGCAAGTCTAACTCTTTAATCCTATCTTCGTAAGACTTGTTGCGTAGTGACGGAATTAGTTTCGTGGCACGTCGCTGAACCCTTTCCAACCTATCAATATTCTCACGCAAATACGGACACCAAAATTGAACGGCATATTCTAAGTGGGTCCTGACGGGACTTGTAAAGGGGCAATATAATATTCTTCGATTTAAATTCGAAATTACGCGCTATAAAGCCTCGCATCCTATTAGCTTTTGCGCAAGACTCCAGGCACTGGCTCCTAACTTTTAAATCCTTAGATACGCGTACGCCTAAATCTACTTCCTCGTCAACGCTCGCTAACTGTCTATCCTATTTACATCGTCTTGAAGCCTATTTCTATCGTCCACGTTTAGAACTTTACCGCCTATGTTAGTATCGTCCGCAAATTTTGGCACGTTACTAGTCAATCCTACATCTATGTCGTTAATGTAGATTATGAATAGCAATGGGCCTAACACTGAACCCTGAGGGACACCGCTACCTACATCCAACCACCCCTATTCCCTACCATTAACAACGACCCTCTGTTTCCTGGCACGAAGCCATTCCTCTAACCAGTTAGCTACCTGACCGCGTATACCGTGCGCTTTAACCTTCACAATTAATCTTCTATGCGGAACTGTTTGGAATGTTCTTTTAAAGTCTAAATAAATAACGTCAGCCGCTCTATGCCTATCGTATTCGCGCACTATTTCGTTATAAAACTCTAAGAAATTAGTTAAACAAGATCTGTGGCGTCAAAACCCATGCTGACTACTACTAATCAAATCGCGACTTTCTAAGTGATCGACGATACGATCCCTAACTACGGATTCCAAAAGTTTACCGACAATTAACGTTAAGCTAATAGGCCTATAATTGCTAGCTACTGCGCGGTCGCCTTTTTTAAAAATGGGCGTAACGTTAGCTAATTTGAAGTCTTCAGGAATAATCCCCGCTTCCAGTCACTTATTCAAAATTTTTGTTAATGGGCTTACGATTAAGTCTTTCAAATGTTTAGGATAAAGCGCGTCAGGGCCTGGAGCCTTGCTAACTTTTAGCTTATCGATATAATGCGCAATCTCACCCTCGTAAACAGTTATTTCATTCAGAATAGTCTCGCTACTAAATGGAACGATATTGTCCACGTCGGGGACATATTTACGTCTTCTACGGTAAAAATTGTCGCAAAAAAGTTGTTAAAAATACCCGCCATCGCCTGAGCGTCAGAAGCCAAAGCGCCGTTAGCGTCCACTTGAGGGCCTATGTTATCTTTTATCGGTTTACGATTATTGACGTAGTCAAAAAACGTTTTTGGATTATGTTTACTATCCGCAGCTATAAGTATATCTAAATTACGCTTAGCATCCCTAACATCTTTTAACCTGACGTCTAAGCTCGATATATCTATTAAAGTTAGCTACCGTGCCATTGCGCTTATTAAGTCTATACGCTCTGTTACGCTCGTTTATGAACTCGCCTATTTCCCTAGTCCACCACTTGGGCCTACCATGATTTCTAACGCGCTTGGACCTACGCAGAATAAACTTCCTTTCGATATTCAAAAAACTTTCTTTAAACGCCTCCCAATTAAAATTTGCGTCATTACCCATAAATAAATTATCCCAAAGGATCTACAGAAGCTAAGGCTAACAAAGATCCTAAGATCCACTCTAAGGTTATCCCGAGAGAAAGAAGATTAAGAGAGAGTAAGGGGTTAAGTAGCAAAACCTATCATTCGTGGGTTAACATTCATTCAGAAAAAGAGATAAAAAGACTCGCCATCATCATCCGCCGGCCATTGCCGACAAATCGGAAAAATAGTCGAAGAGAATAGGAAAGGGGTGAAATATGAAAAGAAGTAAAATAAGAACGCTTAACGTGAGGAAAGGATGGTAAAGAGGATTTAACCGTCGGAGGTGGAGGGGGAAAGTGGGAGGTGTAGACCGAGGAGGAGATGGAGGGATGGGGTAAAGGAAGCTTTGGATCAGTGGGACCTGGACGTCTGGGAAGGTGAAAGACGAGCGCTGGATAGAAAAAAGTGGAGCGATGCGGTATATGGGGGATGATGGGCTGGCAATGTGTCTTCTCAGGCTGTATGAAGCAGTCTGGGTAAACCGTAGAGTAGTCTGCGGTATATGGAGGGGGGGGGGGGTGAAGGGCTGGCACTGTCTTCTCAGGCTGTATGAAGTAGTCTGGGTAAACCGTGGAGTAGTCTGCGCGACTGGGCTGTGAAATTGTTGCCTTGAGGCAGGTGCATTATTGTCATGTCAGCTGATGAAGTGAATGTGAACGATTAAGGCGCTTCCTACCTATTCCTGACGCGACCTCACTGCGCTGGGAGAGGCGTTTCGGTATACAAAAAATATAAAATGCTGTGCGTATACTTTCGTCTTACAATGACAAATAATTGTGAAGCTGGATTATTTATTTTATTTAATTTGGCACTAAAGCTTTACTAAATTAGGCTTTACTGGGCTCTTATTAAAAATAAAACAGCTATTAATAATAATAAATAAATCGTGAATAAATATTATTAACAGTTATTATAAGGTATTATCCCAACACACCATACAAAGAAATCAATATTATACATTATAACATACTATACATTATAACTGAGCACTCGCAAGTAGCCTTTTTAATCCTAGATTACACACGAGTAATGAATGAACAATAGTGATGTACAGTTGCGCTCATTATTCGTAGAACACTCTTAACAACAAATAATGACACCTGGCATATATTTGTTGCGTGTACTATAAACAGTTGTAACATTTTATGAATGAATCTTGGGTTTAGCGCTGATTGGTTGATTGACTCATTGCCAAATGTCTTTAGAACATAATTATTTCCATTCATCACTCTGGTTTGCATATTACTAAGGAAACATAATGAATAATTAAATATAAATTCAAGAAGGGGATATACAGTATATCAACAAGGAAGTGAATAAAAAATGGTCTTGTAAAAATTTTAAAAAAATCTTCGGAGTTCGGACCTGATGACAGTGTTCATGGTATTGGCAAGCCTGTCATCCTCAACGAACCGAAGTTTCAATGTATAAAAACCAAAGGTGGGCAGTTGCGGCGCAACTTGCGGCGCAACATTTTTGGTTGCGCTTGCGCTTGCAGCGCAACTTTTTGAAAAGGGTTGCGCTTGCGCGTGCGGCGCAACTATTTCAGCAGAGTTGCGGTTGCGGCTGCGGCGCTACAAAAATCGTTGCGCGTGCCCACCACTGATAAAAACAGAGCCGTTGGTAGGCATTATTGTGCCCTGAGCAAATTCCAAATTTATTAATTTATTTACTAATTTATTACATTTAATATTGAACGTAGATTCGGATATTATTTTGTTATAACAAAGAAAGAGCAAAATCCTGATATGTATAAATACATATATAGGCGGTTTATAAATGTAAAAACATTGTTTTGATACATATTAAATTTTAATAACATTACCAGGTTGATGGGTATCTGCAGGGCCGCCGAGAGCTGCCCCGGGCCCCGGGGAAGGATTGGTATTTGGGCCCCCTTGTTTGCTCAATATTTTATTATGAATGTTTGTACATAACAAGCAAACTGATTATATGTCCAAGTCACTGTTCAAAACGTACAATATGAATAAACAACTCAGAAGAAAATGACCATTTTATTTTTCGAATCAATTCTATTAATTCTATCACCATACAATTTACAAATGCAGTACCAGTCCATGCAGGCAAGACAGTTGTTTATTGCAAGATTTTCATAATTAGAAGTGTACTTTCTTTGCATTCTCTCTAGCAAAGTGGTAAATGATTCTGATGAAATTTAAAGTATGGGCTAACTGGCTTCCAATTACAATGGTTCCCAGATCTGTTAGTCGGTCTTGGGAATTGGTGGACCGCAGATAATATTTTATCTGTTTCAGTTTGACTATGATAATCTCTATAAAATGTATGTTCATTAATTATATTTGCTCTCTGTTATTTAATCAATTTCTTTATTAATATTTTTAGATTTTATCCCCCCTCTTTCCGGGCCCCGGGGATTTAACCCGGCTTCTCCGCCCTCTCGGCGGCCCTGGGTGTCTGTAGGTTTCATACATCACTGCTTAGAATATCTTCCAATTGGCAAATGGACGACAGCTGAATGGGTACTACTGGTATGGCATTGTTATATCTGGAGCAAATGCTATTTCTAGATCAGCAACACTGATATAGTAATAAACAGTCACTGAGAGAAATATTATTTAGAAATGAAGAATGTTTTGTATTGAGGCAGCAGCATAAATGCATATAATTTTGTGTTAATAAGTTCCATGTTACAACTAAATGTTGATCCACTGCAGTTGTGACTCTTGGCACTCTCTCACCTCAAAGGAGAGAATTACATAAAATAAAACTATTACAGTGATTCATATCAATAAACATAGTCATTTAAACGATGATATTTGACAATTTTGCAAAGGTGTTACACATTCATAATTACCATTGTATTTAAGAGATATTTTACACATGAACACAACACACTTAATATCTTGTTCAGCCACCGTTGTTGTCTATGACTTCCTGCAGTCGATGTGGTACAGAAGCATATTTAATACGCAGCCATGCTATCTAAAAAAAAGAGGCCATTCACTTATTACACCTGAAAAGCAGTGACTCACCTGAACTGAAAGCAGAATTCGTGAAATTGCGGCAAGATCTTATTCTGAAGTTTGAGTTTGCAGAGAAAAAAATCGAGATATTTTGGGCAAAAGTGGATGGGGAATATCCTATGCTTGCTGAAGAGGCAAAGAAAGTGCTGATCCCTTTTGCGACAAGTTATCGTGAGGCAGGCTTTTCAGCAATGATGGTAATAAAGAACAAACTACAAAATCGGCTGCACATTGAAGGCGATTTACGCTGCATCTTGAGGGAAACTGAACCCAGAATTCAGGCGTTAGTTAAGCAGAAACAATTGCATCCCTCGCACTAGACTAGTAGTTGGTGATGACGCGTTTTCTACAGATCTACAGAAGCTAAGGCTAACAAAGACCCTAAGATCCATTCTAAGGTTAGCCCGAGAGAAAGGAAAGAGTAGTGGGTTAAGAGAAGAGAAGAGAATAAGGGGTTAAGTAAGGAGGAACACCTATCACTCGTGGGTTAACATTCATTCAGAAAAAGATAAAAAAAGACTCGCCATCATCATCCGCCGGCCACTGCCGACAAGTCAGAAAAATAGTCGGAGAAAATAGGAGAGGGGTGAAAGATGAAAAGAAGTAAAATAAGAACGCTTACAAACCATGCAAACAGTCTTAACTCACTGTCATACCATGCAAACTACAAACATGCAAGAAAAGAGAGTTACAGACATGCAAAGTAAGGAGAGGATAAGGTAAAAAAAAAAAAAAGGTAAAGTTAAACAAAAAGTGGGTTAGTTTACGCTTTTTTTTTTTTTTTTTTTTTTTTTTTGCTGGCATGTCACAGCTGGCATGTCACACGCTGGCATGTCACAAGCTGGCATTCATCGTCAACAGACTCATCCTCGAGCACCACCACCAGAGCTCCTGTTGCTAACTTTGTTTTTTATTTTAAACAACGTTAATACTTTTAAAATGTCTGTCAAGACGGTTCTTAAACACATTAACGCTGGTAGAATGAACGACTGACGCGGGAAGATTATTCCATTTATCAATTACTTTAAACGTAAAGAAGTTTTTAGCGATATTAGTAATGAAACGTCTGCCACGCAACTTAAATCCGTTATTGCGAGTATTACTATTATCGAAAGTGAACAATTTGTCAAAATTTACGTTATCGATGTTATTAACGATTTTGAAAACTTCAATAAGCTCCCCCCTTAATCTCCTAGTTTCGAGTGAATACAGGTCTAGCTCTTTAATCCTATCTTCATAAGGCTTGTTGCGCAATGACGGAATAAGTTTCGTGCACGACGCTGAACCCTTTCTAACCTTTCAATATCCTCACGCAAATACGGGCACCAAAACTGAACGGCATATTCTAAATGAGGCCTGACTAGGGACTTGTAAAGGGGCAATATTATATCCTTCGATTTAAATTCGAAATTACGCGCTATGAAGCCTAACATCCTATTAGCTTTTGCGCAAGACTCCAGGCACTGGTTCCTAACCTTTAAATCCTTAGATACGCGTACGCCTAAATCTACTTCCTCGTCAACGCTCGCTAACTCCCTATCATCCATCGTGTACGTGTAATTATTGTTGCGAGAACCTATATGCAAAACTTTACATTTATCTACGTTAAATTGCATCTGCCACTTATCTGTCCACTCCATAATCCTATTTACATCGTCTTGGAGCCTATTACTATCGTCCTCGTTAACAACCTTACCGCCTATTTTAGTATCGTCCGCGAATTTTGACACGTTACTAGTCAATCCTACATCTATGTCGTTAATGTAAATTACGAATAGCAATGGGCCTAACACTGAACCCTGGGGGACACCGCTACCTACATCTAACCACCCCGATTCACTACCATTAACTAGGACCCCCCTGTCTCCTAACACGAAGCCATTCTTCTAACCAGTTAGCTACCTGACCGCGTATACCGTGCGCTTTGACCTTCGCAATTAGTCTCCTATGCGGAACTGTATCGAACGCCTTTTTAAAATCTAAATAAATAATGTCAGTCCGAAGGTTTTTTGTTAGTTTTTACAAGACCATTTTTTTATTCACTTCATTGTTAATATATACCCCTTTCTTGAATTTATATTTAATAATTCATTTATGTTTCCTTAGTAATATGCAAACCAGAGTGATGAATGGAAATAATTGTTCTAAAGACATTTGACAATGAGTCAACCAACCAATCAGCGCTAAACCCAAGATTCATTCATAAAATGTTACAACCGTTTGTAGTACACACAATAAGTATATGCCAGGTGCCGCCATCTATTGTCAAGAGTGTCCTACGAATCTTCTTCTTCCGCAGCTTATTATCCCATCTTTACATGGGGTCGCTGTTTTTGGTTCGTCTTCTCCACTCTCCTCTGTCGTATACCACGTCTTCCTCCAAGTCCTTCTCCCTGATGTCCGCCACCACACAGTCCCTCCATCTCGTCTTCGGTCTTCCTCTTCTTCTCCGTCCCGGCAACTCCATCTCCAGCACTCTGCGCCCCACATACTCCTCCTCTCTTCTCCTGACGTGTCCATACCACCTCAGCCTGGCCTCCTGCACCTTCTTAGATGCTTCCGCCACCTTCACTGTCCCTCTTATATGCTCATTTCTGACCCTATCCCTCCTCGTCACTTTACACAGGTAAAACAAATTAAGGGAAGGGAGGGGGCGGTGCTGCAAAGAGATGAAGAGATAAAGGATAGATGGAAGGAATATTTTGAGGAATTATTAAATAAAGAAAACCCAAGATCTTTCTATGAGGATGGATTACCAAATGTAGCTATGACAGAACAAGTGGGGAGGATGGAAGTGAGTCGTGCTCTGAATAGGATGAAAAATAACAAAGCGACTGGCCCAGACGAGATACCAGCCGAGGCATGGAAGGCACTGGGAGATGAGGGGGTGTCCTACGAATAATGAGTGCAATTGTACGTTAATCCTGGATTTTTATTAGTATGCCATTATTAATCGGGATTTCAACTTGGTTTTATATGTCAGCATTTAAATCATTCCATAGTTTCAGTCCAATGAAAATCGGTAGGTTTTGAGATGAAGACAATCTGAATTGAGGTGTAACATGTTTTGATCTATTTCTAGTCTGATATGATTGGATTTCTTAATGAATTACAAAGTATCTATTTACCTACTGTTAGTTAACGGTTTTGTTCTTGCACTTGTAAATAAAAATAAAATTGCCAGTTTGATTACATCATCGAGCTTTAGTAGTTTTAGCTCTTTAATTAATGCACTAGAGTGATCAAGGAAATAATCATCAGATAACCTTATTGTTCTTTTTTGGATGACAAAGATACCGTTTAAAGCGTTGTTGATTTAGCGGAGTTTCCCCAAATATAGGTGCATTACGTTATATCAGGTCATCCCATAAGTAATGTCCTTTTTGAGATCGGAATTTGAAGGACAAAAAAAAACTCAACTGAAACTTTTTAATCTAGTATATATTTTCCATCGGAATCAATGACACTCTGCCAACGTCCTACAAGCTTTTCAATGCCATGTTTATAAAATTCAGGCGGTTTTGAGGCAAAAAACGTACAAAGACTGGTGTGCAGGTCATCTAAAGAAGTATACTGTTTCTCGTCAAGACAGTTTTGCAGACTCCTGAAGAGATTAAAATCTGAAGGCGCAATGTCTGGAGAATATGGAGGATGTGGAAGTTTTTCCCACCCAAGCTCCTCAATTTTTGCAGAAGTGATCCGAGCGGTATTAGGACGTGCGTTTTCGTGGTGGAACACGATTCCTTTCCGATTAACCAAAGAAGGTCTCTTTTCTTTTAGTGCAGTGTTCAATCGATCCAATTGTTGACAGTAGACTTGAGCGGTGATTGTTTGGTTGTGTGGTAAGGTTTCAAAGTGTATTACACCACCTTTATCCCACCAAACACTAAGCAACACCTTCCGAGGGTGAAAATTTGGTTTTGGCTGTGGTGTCGCTGGTTCTCCGGCACAAACCCACTGTCGACGGCGCTTAACATTCTGGTACAGTATTCACTTTTAATCACCAGTCACTAAACGGTGCAAAAACGAATCTTGGAGTTCAGGGAATGAAGAGCTGTGCTAATGTTTACCCGCACCCTCAGATTGTCGACCGACAATTCATGTGGCACCCATTTTCCTAACTTAGGCACTTTCCCGAGTTGTTGCAAATGTCGATGGATGGTGGACGGGGATGAATTGAGTTTCTGGGCCAATTCTTCGACAGTTGTTGAACAGTCTTCTTCAAGTGCGGCTAACAGCAGGTCATCATCAAACTCAGCAGGGCGTCCAGAGCGTGCTGCATCTGTCAAACAGCAGTCACCATTCCTAAACTTTTGAAACCATCTTTGACATTACCTCACATGCAGAATATCGTTACCATAAACGTCCTGAATGTTTCGCGTTGCTTCAGCAGCACTATTTCCTTTTTTGAACTCGTAAAGCATTATATGCCTGATATGCTCTTCTGATACCGCCATGTTTATGAGGGGTTCACATAAAGCAAAACACACGTCTTCACTGGTCAAGGTCTGTAAAGTATGTAGCGAAACACGATAGATCTCCTCTTAGATATAACCTTCGGAAAATTTATGCTTAAACCGAGTAGGATTAGTTTAAACTTAATCTATCGTAAAAAACGACATTACTTATGGGATGACCTGATATATGGAACAACAAGAGTACTGTACAATGGGGCAATTTAGACCAGTTTTGACATAAATTTGACATGAAAACCTAAATAAAACTCAAATTAATGAGTGCAGTTCCTTTATTATTTGTACATAAACATTTACATCTTAGGCGAACAAAATACTGAATTATCAAAGAAATCTGCGTGTTTGAAGAATAAAAATTAGATTTAAAAAAAAAAATGGTCTCAATTGCCCCAGGGTTGGGGCAATTGAGATCACAACGAAGAAAACCTTCATAACATGTCTTTCACAATACGCTGAAATGAAATGCACACAGTAGGATACTTTAACGCACGACACGTCCTCCAAAGCTATCTTTCACCACAATTTTGTTTTTAATAGTGTTGGAAAATTTGACTTTCATAACAGTTTTGTCTGTCTCAGTCACGCCTTCATCGACAGTCTCCGGCAACTTAAAAGCCACACTCCCTGGCATAGATTTCACTCCAGACAGCTCTGTTTACCTGTAATAAATTACTGTATTTCCCGGCGTATAACGCGTACCCTAATTTTGAAGAGAAAATTTAGGAAACTATATACCTCCTACCTCACTTCACATGTACAATTTTAACAAGTTAATTTTAACGCAGGGTGATTTTTGGAGTATTTTTGGGAAAAAAAAAAAGTGCGTGTTATACGCCGGAAAATACGGTACTTTCCACTTATTACCCTCCTCCTCTTGAAGCTGAGCGAGATAGTAATGGGGTACTTTGCTTCCATCAAAGCGTACAGGGACGTAATCACAAACATGGAAATCCTGGTCTAACCCAAAGTCTCCTAAAGCAGCCACATTTTGGGCAATGTCCTCCCCTTCACCACGCAGCAGGGCTGGCTTTCTCCAGATACGGCCTGTTTCCTTAGTCCTCCCTGAGAGGTGCTGCTGCAGTGACGTTTTAGGGACACCTAACTGCTCGGCTGCCTGACGTTGGCTCATTCCTCTTTCCGTGACGGCAACTAGAGCCTGTTTCATGACCACCTTGGTGTATGCCATTTTCGTGACAGTCCCTTTCTTCTTCTAATGGCGCACCATCCTGTAAAGAGAATTTTTTTTTATCATTCATGTAAGTGAAGTAAGTGGTCTTAATTGCCCCAGACAACAAAAACATTTATGTTCATTGAATGTGAATGTTAATAATGGTTAAACTTGATGTGTACATACCTGGGGTAGTAGGTTATAAGTAGTACAAATTTTGTTCACTTTCGCTCCTGCAGTATGCTACACTAACCCTCAGCAATGGGTATTAAAAATTCTAGGAAAAACATACTATTCTACATATGGGATGGTTGTTGTGGGGAAATTTTTTCATTAATAATTGCACACATGTTTTGCCTAAATAACCACGGAAAAAATTCCTAAAAAATAATTATTTTCTTGGAGAATGGTTTTCCTTAAAATTTTTCATAGTGGAAATCTTTTTCGCGATATAATTTGCATGATCACTCCATTGCAAATTCTTATCTAGCATTACACCAAGAAATTTTGTTACAGTATACTTATTTACAGCGATTTCAGCAACATTAAGTTCATCAAGATACACATTTCTTTAATTAGTAAAAATCATGCAATGTGTTTTACTGGTATTTATGAAGAGTTTATTGGTGGTCAACCATTTCATTACACTGATAAATTCTGAATTAAATATATTCTTAGTTGAATTAACATCTTTGCAAGAAAAAGACACCGAAGGGAGGTTAAAAGAAAGGAACAAAATTTAAAGATAAGTGAAAGCCTTAAAGCAAGGAAGGGAGGTTGAAAGAGAGTAGTAGTGTCAAAAACTTCATACAATAAAATTGAAGTATAGTTTCAGGTAGCGCCTTATTTCAAATTACGGACAGTTACAATTTTTATATTGCAGTACTTTAGATGAGAATTCACAATTATGTGATTAAAATTTCAATTTGGCGTTCCAGTAATGTGATACATCATACATGATACCTTACGTAATAAAGTTTTTGTGTTATCGAACTAAGATCAGACCCATCCAAATTTAATTAACCCTTTCGCTCCGGGTGTAGCATATAAACTACACGTCCTATTTGCACTCAGATCCGGGTGTGGCATATAAACTACACGTCCTATTTGCGCTCAGATCCGGGTGTGGTAAATAAATCAACTAATCTTTTCTGAACTCTGGGTGTAGTTTATAAACCAAGGGTATATCCCTCGTTCCACTCTCTGGGATTGAAAATGGGGGAATATGTGTGTTATAATTTGAATTCAGTAATTCGAATTCATATAATTCGCTTCAAAACTGTGCCCGTAGTGAAAGGGTTAAACGTGTGAATTTTAGGACAATAATCAGTTTCAGATAGTTAAATGTATGTTGAGTATCTGAAGACTAGTAAGCATGGTCCAACTTTAGATATATGATCTACATTTAATTTGTTCTTGCATATACCAAAGGTATCTCTATACATGTGTACATGATTCCATACATGGTAGTTGAAAGAAAATGTGCGATATTATAACTGTCGTTATTATAACTGTCGTATTTATGAAGTGTACCAAGTAGTGTAGGTTTGATATGTACTCTAAAGCAGCAGTTCTCAATCTAGGGGTCGCAGAGCAATTTCCTTGGGATTGCCTAGATATACAGTACTAAGATTATATTTTCGGCGAAAAATATTAATATAGAAAAATATTCGTTCATTTTTTGTAATTGTAATTACAGGAGGAGATTGTAGACACACATCGACCAGGGAAGTACTCCTGGGGGGACGTTAGGCAGAAGACAGGGAGTGCTGGAACTCCCATTTCTCCTGTCACTGTACTCCTTAACTGATCTTTTATCGTGTCTCATCTACCTTGTAAGCGGTCCAGCATGCTCTCAAACACACACTTTTCTCACTATTCCTCACTACACACATATATATTATATATATATATATATATATATATATATATATATATATATATATGCATCTTACGTACTGTACTGCAGAATCTTTTCAAAATTAAAAAAAGGGGCATCCATCTTAAGAGCCTCGGAGTCCCGCTGGGAACCATAAATATTCCCACTTCTGGTTCCCCCGCTGCTGAAACTGGGAACGCAGACCTGAGCAGTAGGGCTGGTTCTGTCACTGCCCATTCCAGATGTTCTGGGCCTCTGCCTGATTCACTTTTCATAAACTTCTGCAACATTCGTGGCCTTTCTTCAACTTTTCAATTTGCTGAACACACACCTCCTCCTCTAAACCTCATCTTCTCTTCCTCACTGAAACTCAGGTGCCTGGGACGACTGACAGCAACCCCTTTTCTGTTCCCTCTTACTTTATACTCAACTTCACTCCAAAGGTGGATGTTGCGTATATGTACACAATAACCTAACTTGTTCTCGTATTCCCAAACTCGAATCCTCCGCAATCTATACCCTCTGGCTACAGCTTGCATGCCATTCTCAAACTAAATACATTTGCGCTGTCTATCTTTCTCCTAATTCTACTGACTATCCAAAATTCTTTGACTAACTCACTTTCAAAGTGAAATACATTCTATCCCGCTCTTCCTTTGTTGAAATCTCCATTTTAGGAGATTTCAATGTTCACTACCTTTGGTTCTCCTCCCATTTCACTAACATCCTTGGTGAACTAGCTTACAGTTTTTCTTTTCTAAATGACCTAGAGCAGATTGTACAGCACCTTAACTCGTATCCCAGATCGCCTTGTAGATAAGCCCAACATTCTGGATTTATTTCTTACCTCTCAGCCTTCTTACTCTGTCAAACTTCTTTCTCCTTTGGGCTCCTCCGACCACAATCTTATATTTGTTTCCTGTCCTATTACTCCAATTCGGCCTTTGGATCCTCCCAAGAGGAGGCGCCTTTGGCACTTTGGTGCCGCTGATTCGGAGGCCCTTAGGCAGTACTTCTCTGATTTTCCATGGAATGATTACTGCTTTCGTAGCCGGGACCCTTCCGAATGTGCTGAGTGCATGACGGAAGTGATTCTCTCCGGCATGGAAACGTACATTCCATATTCTGTTCCTACTACTAATGCAAACAAACCTTGGTTTAACTTTACTTGTTCTAATGCTATCCGCAACAGAGAGGGGGCTTTTAGAAGGTACCCTCGCCATCCAACTCCCGACTCTTTATTTCTTCCCGGAATCGTGCAAAATCTGTTCTTCGACTCGCCAAAAATTCCTTTATCCAACAAAAATGTGATAACCTATCCAATTCTAATTTCTCCTCGCTCTTTCTAATCTTGCTAAGAACCTCTCCAACATCTTTACTTCCTCTTCTTCCCCTCCTCTTTTCCATTCCGACGGCTCAGTTGCCGTCTTTTCTCCTGAAAAAAGCTGAATTCTTCGCTCAAACTTTCGCCTCCAACTCAGTCTTGAACGATTCCGGTGCTGTTCCTCCATCTCTTTCTCCCTCTTGACTTTATGTCTGAAATTAGAATCTCTTAGAAAGATCTTCTTTCTGCCCTATCCGGGTTCAATTCTAGGAAGGCATACACTCCTGATGGAGTCCCACCTGTTGTTCTTTAGAACTGTGCTTCTGTACTGACACCGTGCGTGGGCAAATTCTTTCGTCTTTGTCTTTCATCTGGTACTATTCCTTCCTGCTTGAAGTTCGCTTTCATTCAGCCTGTGCCAAAGAAGGGTAATCGCTCTCAACCCTCCAACTATTGTCCATTTGCTTTGATTTCTTGCCTTTCTCAAGCTTTTGAATCTATCTTTAATGGGAAGATTCTTAAACACCTCTTTTCTCTCAATCTTCTTTCAGATCGTCAATATGGGTTCCGCAAGGGACGCCCTACTGGCGATCTTCTTGCATATCTCTCTAACTCTTGGTCAGCCAGACTTCTTACTGAGCGGACGCATTCCCTGGGCCTTCTGATATTGTTTTTACTTTTGGATATTGCCAATAAATTTACTGTTGGAAAGTTCTGAATTTTATATACTTGCGTTTATATTCACATTGTTATAGTTAAGTAACTGAATATTAATGGTTTTTAGTGATTTTAGAAGTCTTCATAGCATGACGGTTATAAACGTTAACTACTTTAACTTGCGTGATGCCGTCGCAGAAAGCGTCGTGTGCTAGGTGTGGGGTTAATCGGTGGTATACTGATTTTAACCCTTTACTGCCCAAAAGTACAAATTTGTAACCTTTCAAATACACTCATTCATAACTTAACCCTATAAAATATTTGGCCGGTAAAGGGTTAAAGATTACAACGGCGGTCCTATGGCGATTACCAAGAGATCAGTTTGTTTCTTTTGTGAGTTAAGTGAAGAGATAGTTGATTTAAAACGTAGTGTACGCGAAGTGACGGGAAGACTTGCAACGCTTGATGAGGACAGGGGTAGGCTTACAGTTGACGAAGGCCGAACCTATACTAACGTTGAAGACGTTAGTAAGTTGAAGGGTGAGGTTAGGAACCTAGTTTCTAGTATAGGTAGCTTGTCGGGAAGGTTAGATAGAGTTCAGGAAAGGGTGAAGGTAGGCCAGAGATTAGTAGATGGGGAGGGATTTAGAGTAGTTAAGGGTGGAGCTAGGCCACGTACTTAGGTGATAGGAATCCCCCCACCCTATCGAGGTTTCGAACCCTTTCGCCCAGTTGGATAGGGATATGAACGAGGGGGAAGCGATTTTAATTGGGGACTCCTTCGTGCATCATATGAATAAGGAGTTCGTTGAATGGAATCCAACCAAGAGGGGCAGGGTCTGTCTACCAGGGGCCAGGGTTGATAGAATTAGAGACCAAGTAGATAGAATTGATGTTGGTGACGATGGTAGGGGGCAACGACTCGTATAGGCCCGATACGAGAGTACCTGACCTTTTGGAGAGATACAGGGGGTTAATTAGGTCCCTGAAGGCAAGGTCAGATAGGTCTTTAGTTCTAGGTATTACCCCTAGGCACGCTTTAGGGCTTAGGATTATGTCACACACAATATTTTTGAACACTAAACTAGAAGAGATTTGTGCTCAGGAAAATGTACCCTTCGTAAAGCTGTGGTCAGAATTTAGTGATCCTAGCCTTTTTATAAAAGATGGGGGTGCATTTTAATGAAATAGGGAATGCTAGACTAGGTAGGTTAATCGATGAGAACGTTCGAAAGCTGTATAGGTCGAAGCCCTGTTTAAACGTTGTGGGTCCAGGAAACGCCGGCCCGACGTGAAAAATAGTTTAAAACGCCGATCCATGGTAAAAAAAATAATTTAAACGTCTTCTATTGTAACGCGCGTAGTATTAGAAATAAATTAAACGAATTTAAGGCGATAAATTATTCCGGGAACTTCGATATAGTTGCTATAACCGAAACTTGGTTAAATACCGTGACTCGGGAGTTGTTGGGGGAACTTACTTGATATAGCGGGTTTTAAACTTTTTACTAATGATAGGTTACATAGGATTGGTGGCGGCGTTTTGTTGTACATTCGTAATTCCCTTAGGGCTATCGAGGTTAAGATAGATTTCCTGGCAACAATTAATGCGATATGCGTTGAAGTTAGGGCGCGTAGTATTAGCTTTAATTTCGTTGTTTATAGACCTCCCGTTCAACCCCTCAATACCGATACTAGATTTTACACACTTCTTGGTAACTTTATTAAAATCGGGATAGTATAATTGTCGGAGACTTTAACTCTCCTAACGTTAATTACAAGACTTTTACTGGTAATGAGGAGGGTTTGAGACTGATTGAGTTCATGGAAAATAATTTTTTACAACAGATGGTTATCGAACCAACGCGCGGTGACAATATTTTAGACGTGGTGATGACGAACGATGAAAATATAGTCGAAAGTTTGGAAGTAGGTGAGAGTTTGGGATGTAGTGATCACCAAATTATTAGATTTAAGCTATTGATAGAAAACAGTAAGAGAATAACGTGGGGCTAATTTTGATAGTTTTGCGGACAGGATGAGAGTAGTGGACTGGGATAACTTATTTATGGGTAATGACGCAAATTTTCATTGGGAGGCGTTTAAAGAAAGTTTTTTGAATATCGAAAGGGAGTTTAGGTGCAGGTTAAGTGTGCGGTCTACCTACGATTCGGCGGTCTACCTTTTAATTATAGCTTCTTATCTTGTTTACTAATTGTTTGTTTACATCCCATTGTCAATCGCCCTTGACGATTGGTTAGGTTTAGTCATGATATTTTCGTTAGTTTTAACGAAAATATCATGATTAAACCTAACCAATCGTAGGTAGACCGCACACTTAACCAGCACCGGGAGTTTATTCCGCGTAGGCCCAAGTGGTGGACTAGGGAAATTAGGCGAGTTGATAAACGAGCGTAATAGAGTGTATAAACTTAAGCGCAATGGCACGGTAGCTAACTTTAATAGATATATCGAGTTTAGACGTCAGGTTAAAAGATCTGTTAGGAATGCTAAGCGTAATTTTGAGATACTGTACTTGTAGCTGCGGATAGTAAACATAATCCGAAAAAGTTTTTTGACTATGTCAATAATCGTAAGCCGATAAAGGATAACATAGGCCCTCTAGTGGACACACTAACAGCGCTTTGGCTTTCGACGCTCAGGCGATGGCGGGTATTTTTAACAACTTTTTTGCAACAGTTTTTACTGCAGAAGACGTAAATAATGTCCCCGACGTGGACGATATCGTTCCATTTAGTAGCGAGACTTCGTTATCGTAGGCCCCTTAACAAAAATTTTTAATTAGTCATTGGAAACGGAGATTGTTCCTGAAGACTTCAAATTAGCTAACGTTACGCCCATTTTTAAAAAAGGCGACCGCACAGTAGCTAGCAATTATAAGCTTATTAACTTAACGTCATTTGTTGATAAACTTTTGGAATCCGTAGTTAGTGATCGTATCGTCGATTACTTAGAAAGTCGCGATTTGATTAATACTAGTCAGCATGGGTTTCGACGTATGGATATCGTATGGATATGTTGGTTATTTCCATCACTTATGGACATATCCATACGGCTAAATACGCCACTTCCTGCATCTGCAGCCTGTGAACGACTGTTCAGTGTTGCTGGACTCATTTTTAGTCCAAAAAGAGACAGGATAGATTGTAAAAACTTTGAAAATCAGCTATTGCTTAAACTTAAGAAATTTTGTACATAATGCATACTTATTATTATGAATTATTAGATAATAAATTATAGTTCTGGACGTTTTCCAGTTTATGTACCGTTTTCTACAATGTTGGCTTTTATGCAACTTTCTAGTGTTTCTTTGCTTCTGTTAGGCACAGCATAGAGTAAAACAGAAGGTTAGGTTAGGTTATCAAGAACTTACCTCTCTTAAAAAGTTGTTATAATCGACGGCGGTTGTATGACCAATCAAAAATAAATTATATGAAAAACGGTACACAAACTGGAAAAGGTCCATAGTTCTTAATATAATAATTCCTATTTATAATAATCCTAATTCTGTATCCTAGTGAAGTCTGTTTGCCATAATGATGATTATTTTATATTATTATATATTTGTAGTGTATTTTATTTCATTTTTGAAAAAGTACTTCTTACTTTTCAGTATACTTATAAAAGTACATTATAAAACATTTTTGTACTTCAACTTAAGTACTTTTGATAATGTGTACTTTTACTTTAACCTGAGTACATTTTTTTAGGTAATTATGTCGCAAATGACATGGCCTGAAGTTGAAATAAAAAATACATTTTTCAAGTGTATTTTAGTGTGCTCTGTTCAAATAGAACCTTCATTTCTTGTGCAAATGAACAGAAATACTTGTTTGGGTCATGCAATGACAACTGTATTTCTGTTCATTTGCACAGGAAATGAAGGTCATATTCGAACAAAGCACACCAAAATACACTTGAAAAATGTATTTTTGACTAAATTTTATACAATAAAGCATAACCTAACATGTTCATTGTTCATGTTACGAGATCTTGTAAATGATGCATTACCACAGGAAACGTGCAAAACACCTCAAAATTAACCAGAAAAGTTTGTTCTCGTCATTTTCATTTAAACTAACGAAAATATCACGACTTAACCTAACCAATCATCAAGGGCGTACAGTTGACCTAACCGGGCATTCAATTAACCTAACCGGGCATTCAATTAATCATTTAATTAATCATCTAGGGCACATGACGAATCAAGTTCTCAAAGTCGAAGCCACACGAACGGCACGTCATAATTCTATCACAAACACCACCAAACTGAATCCAATTAGAAAAAAAAAATAGCCAGAACAGAAACCAACAAACTAATTAAATCGCAGAGTAACATGACGTCATACCACCCCCTACTACAAATACACTAAATATATATATACATATTATTATTTTCTACAATAGTTCGCACAAAAAATGAGTGACAAATTTGAATAAAGCGACTAAAACTACCTCATAAAAAGTTATTTTGATTTACAGGTCCAGTCCATGTCATTTAAAACATATTAACCTTTTTTTAAAGATTACTTGTATTTTAACTTCAGTAACAAATGAAAGTACTTTACCCACCCCTGCCAACTCTAACGCAAGGGTTAATCGGGATTTTCATTCTTTCATTAACACAACCGGTCAACTCTGGAACAATCTTCCTTACTCCATCTTTCCCCCTGTCTGACCTCCAATCTTTCAAGCTCAGTGTCCAGGCATCTAAAACTTTGGACCTTGATTTTGCCTCTCTTCTTCCTCTGGGGGATGGTGGGCGTTTTTGCGGGTATTTGCCCTTGGCCCCTTCTTCCTGCATAATAAAAAAATTTGTTTTAAATTTTAATCATTGTTAAAGTACGTTGCCTTTGATTTAGCTAAGCTATGTTCGATTTTGGGTGGTGGGGCCATGGACATTGGAATGATAATGAAAAGGATTCCCAGACCTTAAAAGGTTGAGAACCGCTGCCCTAGAGATTTCTAACATCCTTGTAAATCATGTTATGTATGATCCCCAAAATATTTTTGACCAGATTACCTACTAGGTAATTACCTATCCTAATTATCAGATCCCTTTCATTTTTCTAGTACAATGAAAAGTATCCTTTCTGAGTTTGGTTTAGCTTAGGTCCATTTCGACTCCTTAAGAGTCCTGAAGCAATCTGTATTAGTTCTTCTTTAGTCAGCCTTCTTTTCTCCTGAAGATAAAGAGCTTGGCAAATCCATTTCTGTGTGTGGACACTCAATTCAAGCAACACCAAGAGCGCTTTGGTCTCCAACCGTGCGGTGCTGGCGAGCAGATCTTCCATTTGACATGGCATAAAGATATCCGTCCCGGCAGGAGAGCTCTCTGTTGGGACGTCTCTAGTGGCGACACGCAGGCGCCCGTCCTGCTTTACACCTGTCATGGTGGGATGGGCAATCAGTTGTGGAAGTACGACCATGTAAGTACATACATAATCAAAATGTCATTTCCCAACGAATTAGGGTGAGAACGTTCAAACAATGCGTATGTGAAATACAGAAGGTAGTGAAGATGAAAAAAAGGCGGAAACTAAAGTGTACACATCTATTCACATACTCTTCCTCGTGGACCAACATTCCCCCCACATAGATAAATTCCACACCCGCGGCAGTTCCAGGCTTTGTCAAAAATAAAAGGCAGAGTCCCGAATTTGCGTACTTCTAATAAACCTCCTCCATTCCAACTAACTAGCAGCCACTTCTCGTGCATCACCCAGATCAAGTTCACGCTTCCTCATGCAATCATACACCAAACACCACCACCAGTCAGTCAGCCAATCTCTGTACTGAACGGACCCATTTCCTGAGCTCTCTGATATTGCTTCTACTTTTGCATGTTGCTAATAATTTTACTTTTGGAAAGTTTTGAATTTTATATACTTGTTTATATTCACTTTGTTATAGTTAAGTAATTGAATATTAGTGGTTTTTAGCGATTCAGAAGTTTTCATAGCGTGCCGGCTTAATTTAACTTAAACTTGTGATGGTTATAAACTAATTTTAACTGCGTGATGCCGTCGCCGAAAGCGTTGTGTGTTAGGTGTGGGGTAAACCGGTGGTATTCGGATTTTAAAGATTATAACGGCGGTCCTTTGGCGATTACCGAGAGATCAGTTTGTTTCTTTTGCTAGTTAAGGGAGGAAATAGTTGACATAAAACGCAGTGTAACGGAAAGACTTGCAACGCTTGATGAGGGCAGGGGTAGGGCTACGGTTGACGAAAGCCGAACCAGTACTAACGTTGAAGACGTTAGTAATTTGAAGGGTGAGGTGCGTAACCTAGTTTCTAGTTTAGATCGCTTATCAGGAAGGAACTGTTTACGAGGGTGAGATTGCGCATTATATCGATAGGCTAAAAATTAGCAAGGCTGCAGGCCCTGACGCTTTTTATCCCAGACATTTGAAAGATTTGAAAGACGTTATTGTAGGCCCCTTAACGAAGATTTTTAATCAGTCACTCGAAACGGGGATTATTCCTGAAGACTTCAAATTAGCTAACGTCACGCCCATTTTTTAAAAAGGCGACCGCACAGTAGCTAGCAATTATAGGCCCATTAGCTTAACGTCAATTGTCGGTAAACTTTTGGAATCTGTAGTTAGGGATCGTATCATCGATCACTTAGAAAGTCGCGATTTGATTAATAATAGTCAGCATGGGTTTCGACGCCATAGATCTTGTTTAACTAATTTCTTAGAATTTTATAACGAAATAGTGCGCGAATACGATAGGCATAGAGCGGCTGACGTTATTTATTTAGATTTTAAAAAGGCGTTCAATACAGTTCCGCATAGAAGATTAATTGCGAAGGTTAAAGCGCACAGTATACGCGGTCATGTAGTTAACTGGTTTGAGGAATGGCTTCGTGCTCGGAGACAGAGGGTCGTTGTTAATGGTAGTGAATCGGGGTGGTTAGATGTAGGTAGCGGTGTCCCACAGGGTTCAGTGTTAGGCCCATTGCTATTTGTAATTTACATTAACGACATAGATGTAGGATTGACTAGTAACGTGTCAAAATTCGCGGACGATACTAAAATAGGTGGTAAGGTTATTAACGAGGCCAATAGAAATAGGCTCCAAGACGATGTAAATAGGATTATGGACAGTGATGGGCATCGATACATGAAAATCGCTAAAGCGATACCGATACATCGATACATGAAGAACGTCTTAGGCGATACCGATACGCCGATACTTTCTAGATGTCTTAAGCGATACCGATACCGATACATGTATCGCCGGTACATTTTTATAATTATTCATTTAATATGTAGGTATTAGATATTATTGTTTATACTAGTAATTTGTACGCACTGTAAGTAAAATCAACGACATTTTAATGGGTTTTATAGATGTAAATAAAAACAATTGCTTTATTTAATGAAAGTATGTTTTAATTTTGTAGGATACATGAATGACTGAAAATATTACACTAACAATTAAAAGTAATTACTATTACCCTTCAAAAATACCAGCTGGCTAAAGATCTGGTCAGACAGTCGATTCCTTTTTGGAGCGTGAATGTGACCAGCCAAACTAAACAACCGTTCTACAGGAGCAGAGGATGGTAGTGGTGTGTTATACTTCAGGAAGACCCGTAGAATTCCTGGGTACTGCCTCAGAGATTGGAGAGAATGACTTCCGTCACCCAGATACTGTAAAACTTCCATCTCGGTGGAATCTTGGGTTGCAGAGACATTAGTGGAAGCAGACTCATAACAGAAGAAATCATCTGCACTTCCGTCAGATGCAGCATCACTTAGTTGTTGCTGGGGGGTCTGCTCGCTGAGGCTCTTAACAGCATTAACCAACATTTCTTGAACCCTCTTTTTGACAATGTTAGTATTAAATTTGCCTTTTATTGTCATCCACTTTAACTTGAACAGAGGATTTGAAGACGATGCCAGTATTGCTGCTTTACACTCATGCGACGCATCAAGGCACAGAAACTTTTCAAACCGCTTAGTGAACCCTACTGTGACTGCATTGAGAAGTGGCTGACAATGACGCAATGCCTCCGAATTCAAACGCTCTAGCTTCTTCTCTACAGCTAACAATGTCGGAAGCAGGCAACCGTAAAAACATTCTTTGTCGGACTGCAACCAGTAGAGTAGTACTGTCATTAAATAAATATTTAATAATATTATTATTTATGTATATTCATAAATATAACTCAGTAGTGTCATATTATAACATCTATTTAAATATTTAAAAATTCTTATTAATGTATCGATGTATCGAAGTATCGATTTTTTCGATACATTTAAGAAAATTGACCTTAGCGATACCGATAAATCGATACTTTTGTCAAGTAGCTAAAGCGATACCGATACCGATACAAAAGTTAGCGAGCGTTGACGAGGAAGCAGATTTAGGTGTACGCGTATCTAAGGATTTAAAAGTTAGGAACCAGTGCCTGGAGTCTTGCGCAAAAGCTAATAGGATGTTAGGCTTCATAGCGCGCAATTTCGAATTTAAATCGAAGGATATTATATTTTCCCTTTACAAGTCCCTAGTCAGGCCTCATGTAGAATATGCCGTTCAGTTTTGGTGTCCGTATTTGCGTGAGGATATTGATAGGTTAGAAAGGGTTCAGCGTCGTGCCACGAAACTAATTCCGTCATTGCGCAACAAGCCTTACGAAGATAGGATTAAAGAGTTAGACTTGCATTCACTTGAAACTAGGAGATTAAGGGGGGAGCTTACTGAAGTTTTCAAAATCGTTAATAACATCGATAACGTAAATTTTGACATTGTTCACTTTCGATGATAGCAATACTCGTAATAACGGATTTAAGTTGCGTGGCAGATGTTTCATTACTAATATCGCTAAAAACTTCTTTACGTTTAAAGTAATTGATAAATGGAATAATGTTCCGCGCCCGTCGTGAACTCTACTAGCGTTAATGTGTTTAAAAACCGTCTAGATAAACATTTTAAAAATATTAACGTTGTTTAAAATAAAAAAACAATTGGCAACAGGAGCTCTTGGGGTGGTAATCGGGGATGAGTCTGTTGACGTCTAATGCCAGCTTGTGACATGCCAGCGTGTGATATGCCAGGGGAAAAAAAAAAGTAACACGAACTTAGTTGTAGCTTGTTGAGTAAATTAACCCACTTTTTGTTATTCTTTATAATTTTTTTCTTCCTCTCTCCTTACTTGCATGTCTGTAGTTTGCATGGTATGATAGTGTTTGAGTTAAGAATGTGTTGCATGGTTTGTAATGCGTTCTTATTTTACTTCTTTTCGTCTTTCACGCCTTTCCAGCCTAGTGGGCTGCATCCTCTACCTCCCTATGGAGTGGAGGATCGGTCTGCAACAGCTGGAAGAATGTGTTGCTTTGAGTTAAGAATGTGGTGTTCTTGAGTTAAGAATGTATTGCATGGTTTGTAAGCGTTCTTATTTTACTTCTTTTCATCATTCACCCCTTTCCGGCAGAGTGGGTTCTACCTCCTTATGGAGTAGAGGACCGTTCTGCAATCTTTCCTATTCTCCGATTATTTTTCTGACTTGTCGGCAGTGGCCGGCGGATGATTGAGAGTCGTTTTTCTCTTTTTCTGAATGAATGTTAACCCACGAGTGATAGGTGTTGCTGCTTACTTAACCCCTTATTCTCTTCTCTTAACCCCCTACTCTTTCCTTTCTCTCGGGCTAACCTTAGAGTGGATCTTAGGGTCTTTGTTGGCCTTAACTTCTGTAGATCTGTAGATGTCCATCCATCATCCTCTCGGTCTTACTTCCCTTCTTCTACCTTCGCAAACACTGTTACACACTCTTTTCGCAAATCTCATCTTCAGTTCCTTCAACACGTCCAAACCATCTTAACAACACTTTCCTCATTTTTCACTTCTTAGACTTCTGAACACCACATCTCTCTTACTTCATCAACCCGACGCACGCCACGCATACTTCTCAGATTATCAATCTCAACTGCTCTTACTCGTGATTTCTTCCCTTCATGTCATGTCAACGTTTCACACTTATACAAAAATGTCGGTACTAACACACCTTCATATAACATCTCGCAGCATCTTTGTCCAGTCTCCGCTTTCTCACAACTCCTTTTAGCGCACCCGCCACCTTTCTTCCTTGATTCACTCTACTACTAACTTTATCCGCACTCGTACCGTTCCTCTTTTGTTCAGTACACATCGCAGATACTAAAAAGATTCTACCCATCTTGTGTTTCACCGTTCACCATCCTATGACAGTCCGAATTTCCCTCACTCTCCATGTGAGTCCTATAGTTATTAGTATTTTGAAGTTATAGTGAGCAGAACATGGTAAGAAAAACTACCATTAATGCTGGTGCCATTAAATTGAAGGACTACAAATACTCTGGCTTATATAAAGTTTCAGAATGTAATATAAGAATGACGGGACGGGCTAATTTTCGTGGATTGGTTGTGTTTTGAGCTTCATTTCATGAGATCGAGGATCCTGTTTCCTTTTTTAATATTTTAATTTCAGGGACAATGAATATTATTTCAGAGCTACCCTCAAACTGGGTATGCTATTGTGGAATGGCCTCGTGCTTTGGAATGTTTTGGCTTCGAGTTTCATTAAATTAGATGTTAGAGTTAACTGAGAACAGGGATATATATATATATAATATATATATATATATATATATATTATATATATACACACACACACACACACACACACACACACACACACACACACACATATACAGGGTGTTTCAGGAGGAAAGGTCAATACTTCGGGAGGTGATAGTATCGGTCATTGTGAGAAAAAAAGTTCATATGAACATGTGTCTAATTCTGAATGGTTACGGAGATAGAGCTGTTTGAAACTGATGCGCGCGCAGCTCTTCCTCCCCCCGCGGTGGTTCCATTCAATGGCCACCAAGGTCTCCAGACCTCTCTCCGTTAGATTATTGTTTGTGGGGGTAGATGAAAAGTCAAGTTTACAAAAGAAAGGTGGATACACGAGACGAATTGCTCGCGCGCATTTTGGATGCAGCTGCCCGCATAAAGGAACGTCAAGATCAACTCAGACGAACAACACGCGATCTTCGCACACGAGTTGCAAAGTGCATTGAGGTTGACGGTGGGATTTTCGAAAACGTATTGTAAACTGTAACAAATTTGTCATTTCTGTATCTGATACCATTCAAAATGCCAATGTTTAAACATTAAATGTTAGAAACAGTAATTGGTTTCTCTTTCTTGATTACCATTAACAATGCTTTTGTATTTGTAGATTCAAACAGCCCTATCTCCGTAACCATTCAGAATTAGACACATGTTCATATGAACTTTTTTTCTCACAATGACCGATACTATCACCTCCCGAAGTATTAACCTTTCCCCCGGAAGGGTTTCCGATGCCGGACAGGCTACTGGGAAGACCAGGCTAAAGAGCCACCAAAGTCCTTGGCTCCCAGTACGGGTCTCTAGAACTGTCCTCCGGAGACGGGGGGGGGGGGGGAAATGGGGTCTCTGCGCCGTTGAGGGCAAACTTTCGCATCACGGTGCCCCGTTTTTAAACCGATGGTGTGCCACTTGGGAACGAGGTGCCTCGCCCCCTGCGGTTTGCGCTCGGCCTCCCTTTCTCACCGGTAGGCAGTTTCTTGCGTCCCCTGGGTCCTTTTTCTCCAACAATTATTTGCATATGGACACCCTTACTACTTGTCCTAGAACTCGGGTGGTGGGCGACCAGACCCCTGAGTCCTCTACCACTGAAAGAACACGTCTTGTGGGGGTCGTCCCTCCTCAGGCGGCGGAACACTCGCACTCTCTACTTCTGTTAATGACCCCAGCCTATACCTTGAACATGCCTTTGGACACAACATCTGGAGCAGGGGTCCCCCCAGCCGCCTTTGGGTAAGTCGACAAGTTCCACTAAAGACTTGCCCCCAAAACCAGGCCTCTTGCTCTCCCCGTATGCCCCCTCGCCAACCGTCGACCCACCTGACAGACGGGGAAGTTGCCGCTCACGTCTGTCCTATCGACCGTTGGATGTCCAAGTCCACCACGAATCTACAGTTTCCCTATCCCTTCCCAGCATCCACAAATTCCTAGTGATCTGGCCTACCCCTGGATCCTTCCCGACCAACTCCGAACGGACGTTTCAGGCGATCCGAGCACGCAGCGACTCCAGTCGTTATGATGCAAGACCCCAGAGGGATGGTTCCCACCTCGTAAAATCACGTTCAGTTGCGGAGACGAAAGCCCTACTCTCCCTCACTGAGGTCCTTGGATGCTCGGTGTCCGTCTCCTCTCACCCTCATCTGAACCAGAATCAGGGCACTATTTACGCCACCCGCCTATTGTCGATCCCAGTGAACGAGCTCCAAGAGGATCTTGCACCCCAGGGTATCACCAAGATTTATTGTGCGCCTCCTCCTCACCTTTAACACCCTAGTCCCTCCCGGCCGCATCGTGTGGAAGCATGGGAGACTGCGCGTCGTGCTAATTTTCTGTACGCCTGTATATTCCCGACCCGACCCGTTGCTTCAAGTGCAACGGATCGGGTCGGAGAAATCGCTCACCCAGACAAGTGCCCCAAACCCCCTCAGTGCTCCAACTGCGGCGGCGCACACCCCTCCTCGTCCCGGGAATGTCTTTTCTTCAGGTTCGAGAAGGAGGTCCGGGCCTTACAGGTTGCGGATTTTCTCGGCCTCCGAGAGGCGCGAGACAGGGTGCGGAGTCGAGAGGTGAGGCCGGGGGTTTTTTACACAACTGTCCTCGGCTTTGTCTCGTCGGCAAGCCGTCCAAACCCCCTTCGACCACTGTTTCTCATCCCCCTCAATTGGAGCCCTCGCCAGACCCAACGACGTCCTATCCTACCCAGGGCTATCCCTCTTCACCAAGCACCCTCTCGGCCAAAGACCTCCCATGACACGCGGGCCCCCTCCCCCGAATCTCGACCTCACCCTCCCGACATTCTGCACACACACCTGACCTTAGTGGCCGGAGTAAACCGACGAGGCGGAGACGCCGGGGTGAGTCGCCAGACTCTTCGGCCATACAACATGCCTCTCCGTCTTCCCCCAGAGCTAAAGTGCGGGTGGGCCCAGTCCTTTCGGACTCTTTCATACAGGATACAGGAGGATGGGGTCCCACAGGGAAGCATCCTTAGTGTGCTGTGCTTCTCGATAGTAATGAACACAGTATCAAAAAGCCTTCCACCCACCGTTCGTTCTTCCATCTATGCGGATGACCTCGCGATCTACTTCGCGGGGCGGGAACCGGCCGTCGTGCAACGGCAAATCCAGCTCGCCATTCATCGGGTGGAGAGAGGGGCGACGTCGGTTGGATTCCGCCTGTCCACCTCCGAGATGAAGTGCATGCTTTTGAAAAGAAGACCCACTTCCTTTCCCGCCCGCTGTCACGCTATACGCCGAACCTCTCGAGGTGGTACCATCTGTGCGGTTCTTGGGCATGATACTAGACCAACGGCTCAGTTGGGCTCATCTCAGGCACCAAAAGAACTCCCTCCAGCGTCCCCTCGCTCTCCTAGATCATTTCTCCCACTCCACATGGGGCGCCCACCGACGCTCTCTCCTTCGCGTCTACACTGCCATGGTCCATTCGAAGCTGGATTATGGAAGCGTGATATATGGCTGCGCCTCCAGTGCTCGCCTCCGTATTCTGGATCTGGTCCTCAACAGGGGCCTCCGCCTCTGCACCAGTGCCTTCCGCTCCTCTCCTGCCTCCAGCCTCCGAGTGGAATGTAATTACTTCCCTCTCACCCTCCGACGGGATCTGGTACTCATGAGAACATAGCTCCGCGCACAGAGGCTACCTTCCTCGCTCCTGTGCGCAGCAGCTTCCGAACTTCCTCCCCAGTGACGGAGCTGGCACTTCACCGAAGCGGTCCGCCCCTTTCTGGACCTCTCCAACATGCCCCCTCCCTCAGTCATGCCCATTACATACCACATCTACCTCCTTTGGCTCCTCATCCCAATCTCGTTCTGCAGGGACTTGTGTGCCCTACCAAAGACGACCACTACCACCACAACATATTGGTCATTTTTTCGGAAACACAACTTGGCACTCGGGCACTGTCTCCATCTACACAGACGGTTCCCGCTCGGAGGCTGGCACAGCCGCCTCAGCGGTAACACTACCCCAGCCACTTTCCCGAAGCGTCCGCCTTCCCCGCGAGGCCTCTGTATTCTCAACAGAACTCTTCGCCATCTTAGAGGCTTTCCATATCGTGCACACACACCCGGCCAGCGATTTCATAATATATTCAGACTCCCAAAGCGCACTTTTCTCCTTCGAAAGATTCAATCCTCACCCCTACCCGCTCGTCTGCACTATCCAGCAGACTTTCCACTTCCTGACTGCTTTCAGACACGACGGTCGCCTTCTGCTGGGTCCCGGCACATGTCGGCATCCAGGGCAATGAGGAGTCGGACCGCGCGGCGAAGGTTGCCTGCTTGCTACTAAACTCCTCCCGACCCCTCCCTTTTACCGACTTCTTCCCGACTCTCCGCTCCCACTTCCGTTCCCTTTGGCAACGGGAGTGGGACCAAGCCATAGATAATAAGGTTCACCGGATAAAACCACAAGTTGGGATATTGGTCCTCCTCGTTCCATCGATCCCGACATAAAGAGGTGGTTCTGGCCCGTCTCCGCATAGGGGACACGCGCTTAACACATGGGCACCTCATGGCCAAATCACCACCCCCGCTCTGCCCCACCTGCCGTACCTCCGTCACCGTCGCCCACTTCCTAGCCGAATGCCCGAATTTCACTGCTCTCCGCCATAGGTGCTTCCCCTTCTTGTCCCGTATCTCCACATCCAAGCGTCTCCAGTCCATACTCGCCGAAGGATCCCGATTCTCAACGGAAGCAATATTCTCCTTCCTAACTCACTCCCATCTACTTCACCGCATTTAGGACTATACCTTCTCTTCCTCCTACTCAGTAACTGAACCACCCTCATTCTCCGAGTTCACTACCCCAACCCGAGCAACACCCCCTACCAACTGCCTCGTCGAGATATATGCCACTTCACGTAGGCACAAATCGGCAGTAAATCTACAAGGGAAATTTTTTTTTATATACAGGGTGTTTCTAAAGTAACCATCTATTTTGGTGAAATAGGGGGATTTTAAACAATTGTTATATTGGCATAATGGTATGTGCATTGTTATACAAAATTCATGTATTTATAATATTTCAATTGCTTTACACGATTTTTTGTTAATTATTTTATTTTCAGACCCATATCATTGATGATGAATGTGCAAGAACGGGTTTATGTAGTAACATGCAGGATAAAAGGCATGAAGTGCAATGAAATTATAGAAAAGTTTGAGAGAAGGTTTCGTAAAACAGGCCCTAGAGACCAGGCTATTCGCGAATTAGTAAACAAATTTATGAGGACTGGATCTGTGCATGACGAGCGTAGATCTGGACGGCCAAGAAGATCTCACGAAATAATCGAATCTGTTCAAGAAGCATTCGAAGAGGATCCACAATTATCGATTCGGAGGGCATCCCACAGATTAGAAATTCCACAAACAACGGTTTACAGAATTCTACGTTATGATTTAAAGAAAAAGCCATACCACATTCAAGTGTTCCACAACTTACAAGAAGAAGATTATCCACGAAGAGCAACAATGTGTGCCGAGCTTACAAATATATATATATATTTTCATGTTTTAAAGGTGTTTTTTTTATAATTCATATTATTTCGCAAAATAGATGGTTACTTTAGAAACACCCTGTATATCAATGGCGTGCATTCAGGGTAAGCTAGGTAAGCGCCGCCTACCCTAATAAAAATCTTATTAAAGATATTAATTAAAGACAGTACCGTATGTTTCAGAATAGTCTACAGTACATACCCACTAGCCAGTTATGAAGTTTATCATTAGCTACTGTAATTATATAATATATACAATTTGTACATATAGTGCGTGTGCTCACACGCAATACCACTTTCCCTGTAGACGTACCCACCGCACGCCACTGATATATATATATATATATATATATATATATATATTTTTTTTAAGTTCGGGAAGAACCGATTCGCCTCTATTTGAAAGGGCATATCTCGGCGGAAAAACAAAGAAAAAGTGAGAGGAAAGACAGAGGAAAAAGAAAGGGTGGAGGGGACAGTCGAAGTGGTAAAAGACCAAGGACTGCAGGGTCGAGCCCCATATCCTTGGGTGCTAGGGCCGGGAGAGCGCACGTGAAACCTCCAGGAACAAGCACGTACAAACGAGCACACACAAAGAGCACTCAAGAGCACGAGCTTAGAACCCCCTTGCGGGGATATATATATATATACCTTTCAACCTTTTAAAGGTTCCGCGCGATGATTCCTCATTTCACGAAGGTCAAGCTTGTCGCCCCTCCTCTCGAGTTGGCCTGGTGAAGTAGTGAGTTGGTTTCTTGTACTCTCCACCTCACATAGCCAGGTACGCCCGGCTCATCGGGGATTGTTCTGAGCCAGCCGTTTAATCTTCTTCTGAAGATGTCTACTGCAACACCATTCGTGTTCCGTAGGTCTTTAGGCAACTGATTAAACAGTTTTGGTCCTCTCACAACGAAACTATTTTCTTTCAGGGTTAAGGATGTTTCCTGTCTCGCCTTTAATTTGGGAACACGACACAGTCTTCCTTTTCTACTTCCCGTCGTTGTTTGGGGAGTTACAGGGTTCAGAGTAAGATTAGGGACTAGTTTCTCCATTATTTTCCAAGTGTAAATAATGGTGTATCTCTCTCTTCTCCTTTCCAGTGAATATAGGTTTAGTTCGCGTAACCTTTCCCAGTAATTTAGTTCTTTGCACTCCTTGATCTTGGCTGTGAAACTTCTCTGAATCCCTTCCAGATGTCTAATGTCTTTTTTATATGGGCATGTTAGGACCGAGCAGTATTCCAATTTGGGTATTATCAGTTTTCAGTAGAGGAATCATTACATTCCTATCCCTTCGTTTAAAGGTTCTCAATATCTGCCCCGTTATTCTCTTTGTTCTGTTTACTGCTATCTTATTTTGTGTTTAAAATTTTGCATCATCAGTCATTACAACCCCTAAATCTTTTGCTCTAGAATTTCTCTGAATTTCCTGTCCATTTGGGGTATAATATTCCATGGATTTTAGGTCCTCTCTTTTTCCATACCGTAACAGCTGAAATTTCTCAGTGTTAAACTTCATATTGTTGTCTTCCGTCCACTTGTAGATTCTGTTCATGTCGGTTTGTAGAGATCCTGTATCTTCTGGGTTTCTTATTTTTCTACTGATCTTTGTGTCATCACCAAAGTATGTTACTATGCTGTCTCTGGTAACGTCCTCATCTATGTCAGCATGATTATGAAGAGTAATGGAGCTAATACTGTTCCTTGTGGTACTGAGCTGAGGACCTCTGATTCTGATGAAGATACTCCTTGTACTGTAACGACTTACTGCCGCTCACTAAGGAAATTATATATCCATTTCCCTACTTTTCCTGTTATTCCCATATATTTCAGTTTATGTATTATGATTCCATGGTCACACTTGTTGAACGCTTTGGCAAAGTTTGTGTATATTACATCATAGTTTTCATTACTTTCAAGTGCATCAATAATGTTGTAGTGTTCCATTAGTTGTGATAGGCATGATCTGCCTGACCGAAACCCATGTTGGTTATCATTGAATTTTTTCTGAGTTTCCAAAAAGTCATAGATTTTCTGTCTAACTATGCTTTCAAATACTTTAGTGAGATGAGATGTAAGCGACACTGGCCTATAGTTCGTGGTCTCGGATCGATCTCCTCCTTTATATATTGAGACTATGTTCGCGCTCTTCAGGATGCCCGGTATTTCTCCCGTGTCTAGTGATCGTCTCCATATCCAATATAGGGGCTCAGCGATTGTATTCTTGCAGTTTTTGAGCAGTGTGGCATTCCATTTATCCGGTCCTCCCCCTGAGTGTGTTTTTAGTTTCCCTATAGCTTGTGTGATATCATGTGTCATAAAGTCGAAGTCGGTTATACTTTCCCCTTGTAGTTCTTCTTCAACGAACGCGTTTCTATCGCATATCAGTTTGTCAGTTTTTGGGTTACTGAAGATGATTCGTACTGAGCTCTTAATATTTCAGATATTTCTGTTAGATCATCAGATAAAGCACTGTTCTCATTTTTCAAAGGTCCGATAGTTGCATGGTTTTTCGACTTTCTTTTTGCAAAATTATAGAAGTACTTTGAGTAAACCTTTATCGCTTCTATAGCGTCGTCTTTTTGTGTATGCTTCTCATTTAATTCCTGTATGACGTCATGGATACTCTGCAGTTTATCATTTAATATTTTTCTAATGTTATCTTTACAGTTACTTAATTTTGCAGTCACTCTTTTTCTCTTTCGGAACAATGACCGCTTTTGTCTCTCGAACCTGCTTCTCTTTCCTCTTTGTTGTATTTTTGGGACATGTCTCCACACTTTCCAGTGTCTTCTCGAAAGTCATTAGCATCTCTTCCGTTGTCTTGGCTTCGAAAATGGTTTTCCACTGTATTACTTCCATGCTGGATGCAACATCTTCCCAGTTTATAGCTTTGGAGTGAAAATTAAAAATTTCGAATTTGCTGCTTTCTGTTGTTTGTGTTCTTTCCTTTCCTGTTGCTTTTATATTGGTTATTTCAATAATGTGGTCCGATATTATAGTTGGGAATATTTCTACATTATCAATTAGGTTGCTGCTGTTTGTGACTACCAAATCTAGGCAGTTGTTATTTTTTGTGTTAACATAAATTCATTAGCTAGAGCTAGTAGCATTTTTACCTGCTCCTTTTCTTCCCGTGTGCCCCCCTTGTTCTCGTGTATACGTATATTTTTTCCTCTCCTTTTATATATCATGAATGGGAAATTAAAATCACCACAGAGAAAAATATTTGGGGTTGGAGAGTGTAGATCTTTTACCCAGTTTCTTACTTCTGTGATGGAATTTGAAAATTTTGAGGTGGGCGTGTTTGGGGGTCTGTACATTACAATTAGTACCATATTTAATTTTTCAACTTTTGCTGTTACACATTCTACGTAGCTGTTTGAGGTACTTGTAGTCATTTCTGCCATATGCCTTTCGCGTGTGTAAATAGCACATCCTCCTTTACGTCTCGCTGTTCTGTCGGCTCGGAGTATGTTATAGTTGTCAATTTGTTTTTTTTTTTTGTCAACACAGAACTCAGTTTTCACAGTTCGCCTGGCAGTCCTTTAGATGAGTTTCCGTGAGACATGCAAAGTCTGCTCCAGCTTCTTGCACGAGTCCTTTCAGGTATATACAGGTGTTATTCCTGTGTCTTTTGAGGTTAGAAAAACATATAAAACAAGAAGGAAGTTTATTTGAAATATTTTAATACCTAGTACACCCACCATTTGCCTTTATTACAGCTTGAATGCGTCTTGGCATCAAATCGACTAATTTTGTGCAAGTTTTAATAGGCATTTTTTTCCCATTCTTCAAGAGGCTTAGCATGAAGTTCAGCTTTAGACGAAGACTTATGTCTCCGGACAACCTTGCCTAATACTGCCCACAGGTGTTCTATGGGATTAAGGCCTGGGCTTTTGGGGGGCCACTCCAAAAGTTTGATTCCTTTCGCCAATTTCGAGTTGCTCGAGATGTGTGGCAAGGTGCATTATCTTGCTGGAATGTAATGTCACCTTTGCTTACTCCTGGGTAAAGCTTTTCCATAGATGGGTCCAGAATTTGCGCTCTAACCTGGCAGTATACAACGAGGAATTCATCCTCCCCTGGCACAAAAACAGTTTTCCAACTCCTCCAGAAGACATGCAGCCCCAAACCATTATGCTACCACCGCCAAATTTTACTGTAGGGACAATACATTCTGGCTTGTATGCTTCGCCTACTCTTCGCCTTACAAACGTTGCATCAGAAGAGCTGAAAATCTGAAAGAATCCAAGAGAAATCAAACTTTTTACGATTCCCTATAAAATCCAAAAGGCAGGGTATTTATCAATTTTGATGGTACAAGGAAATAGAAGGGTTTTACTACTAACCTCGAAGTTACTTTCATCTGACCAAAGCACTTTTCCCCACACTTCGGTGGTCCAATGTCCCCCCCCGTCTTCTTTTTTTCTATTTGTCTCAGACAGCCATGGTTTCTTTCTGGCTTTTCGTGCTTTGAGATCGGATTCTACAAGCCTTCTTCTCACTGTTCTAGATGACACACTTTTGTTTTTTGCTTGGGATAGCTCTGCAGCTAGCTCAGATGATGTTTTTTGGCGATTTTACAAAGATGAGCGTTTCAAGAATCGATCCTCCTTAGCATTAGTAACCCTCTTTCGCCCACTCCTTGGCTTAGATGCATGGCTCTTGGTGTCCTGAAGACGTTTTAAAGTTGTTCGAACAGCACACCTAGAACATTTAAATTTTCTTGCAATTGAAGCTTGCGAAAATCCTTGAGAATGAAAAACCTCGATTTTAGCCTTTTCATATTCGGTTAACTCTCTTTTCTTACCCATTGTTCGAAACTTGTGAATATCTCTGAAAAAAATCAATATTATTTTGATAACCTGCTTTCATGGTTAATTTTTTGAAAACTTTTTTATAATACTTAAATTTTCTGAGAAAATAGGTGGAACTCACAAAAATTTAAATAAATTAAAATACCTCGGCAGAAGTGCTCGATCAAGGTGCAAATTAGTCATATTATAATCACAAAACTCTAAACTAATTATTTCATTGGTTGAATATTGTCTATAATCACCATAAGCGAGGTTTCAGGGGGTGGCTAATACTTTTGGCCAAGGATATATATATATATATATATATATATAATGTAATGTTATAATGTTTCAGACCAACAAAGACCCTAGGATCCACTCATGGCTGGTCTACCTAACTGTGTTCGTAATCGTGTATTGTGTATGTCCTCCGTGGTGGCGGAGGGGACCTACAATTTTACGTGGGGTCCGAACCACAAGAACATAAGAAATTTATGTAAAAACCGCCGGTAAATTGGCAACGACCAATTTTTACGAAACTAAATAATTATCAATTTAAAACCAATTAATTATCGATTTAAAACAAGATAGAATCTCTGGATCCAGAGGATCTAGTCATAATAGACTACTATCCACAAATATGTTACACTATATCTATTTATAACGGACATGCAAATATATCAGATCCAAAGAATCCAGTCAATTTCATTACGGTATCCATCAAGTCACGGTCCATATCGATTGCGGACCAAGTCAAAATTTACAATCATATACATTACAATATATACAATATATACACTTATATATATATAAAATATGTTAAACAGAGACCGTGCATGGAACAAGGAACTCTTCTGGGAAATTACATCCACTATAGTTCGAATAAGTAATGATAAATGACAAATACTATAGTTTTTTCTTTTTCATGATGGAAAGCCCAACGTGGGCACCAGGTTACTTGCAAATTACTCGTATATTAAACGGACGTGTTATGTGCCTTGAAACGTGGACACGCAATGTCCCAGTTGAGGTTTAAGTTTTGTTTTCTTGGCTAAAAATACAATAGTTACCCCTTTTTCTTTGATGTATTCAATCCGACGTGAATGCAACGAGTTTCTTGCGTATATTGAAGTTCTGAATGCAGTAAGCTTGGTGTAAGCTGTAAACCCTAGATCCTGTCCCAAAGCTGGATCCTATCTGCTTTGCAGATAGCTGGTGAGGGAAGCTATATTTTGGGGCCTCTTTGTGAGTAACCCAGTGCCCACGTTGGGCTTTCCATCATGAAAAAGAAAAAACTATAGTATTTGTCATTTATCATTACTTATTAGAACTATAGTGGATGTAATTTCCCGGAAGAGTTCCTTGTTCCATGCACGGTCTGTGTTTAACATATAAGTTTCTCAGGGAACCATTCTGAGTTTGTGTGTGTGTGTATAACTGTATATATATATATATATATATATATATATTATATATATATATATATATGAACCCCCGCAATGGGGTTCTAAGCTCGTGCTCTTGAGTGCCCTTTGTGCTCGTTTGTACGTGCTTGTTCCTGGAGGTTTCACGTGCGCCCTCCCGGCCCTAGCACCCAAGGATGATGGGGCTCGACCCTGCAGTCCTTGTCATCCTTGGTCTTTTTCCACTTCGACTGTCCCCTCCGCCCTTTCTTTTTCCTCTGTCTTTCCTCTCACTTTTTCTTTGTTTTTCCGCCGAGATATGCCCTTTTAAATAGAGGCGAATCGGTTCTTCCCGAACTTAAAAAAAAAAAAAAAAAAAATATATATATATATGAAAATTATTTCACGAAAGTAACACGTGAAAAATATTTATGATGAATAAAACCACGAAGGAAAGGAAACACAAAATGGTGCTCAAGCGCTTTCGTCTAATGACATCCTCAGGAACACTGAAGTACATAAAAGGGTAACAGCCTATATAGGTTACAGAAAGAAAAAAAAAAGAAAAATAAATAACATACATACATACATACGCACACACACATATATATATATATATATATATATACATACATATCTATATATACACATACATACACACATATATATATATATATATATATATATATATATATATATATATATATATATATATATATATATATATATGCAATAAACAGAGAAGTAAAAATAAAAATTAAAAATTAAAGGATTATCAGTGAGGCGTACAGATTTGTAAGGAATAATATCGATTTTTAGCACAAGATCAAATGGATTATAAAAATACAAATTTATATTGGAAAACTGCCCGGGTTTTAACACACTGCCTATGGTCAGGTTTCGATATATATAAAAATAAAATGCAAATTAAAAGTTAATAAAGTAGCAGACAAGTTTACCAAAGATTTAGTGTTCTACCCTTCTTATCTAAATCTGTTTGGAAGGAATTCAAAATAACAGGATCGAGTTGAAAAAGACCTTTGCTTATGTTGAAGTTATTTGAAAGTTGGATAATGGCAGACTCAAGAATATTTCTATTAACAATGTTGCTAGAATGGAATAAAACAAGCATTATTCCAATCAATACAGTGGGCTAACTCTGACAAATGGACAAAAAGGGCACTGGACAACTGTCCTGTTCTAACGGAATATTGATGCTGTTTTATACGTGTGTGCAAATCCTTTCCCGTCTGACCTATGTAAAAGGAATCACATTGTTTACAACCAATTTTATAGATAATGCCTGAATTATTGGTAGGGCTATTTTTTACTATGATATTTTTCACAATATTGTTATATGAAAATACTACATAATATCCAAAAGTTTAAGTACATTAGCAATGCCTAAAAAGCCCGGGAAAAATGGAAGTACTAAAATATTTTTTGACAAAGTACGAGTGTTATTATTGACACGATAGAAAGTTCGTTTTGCCTTGTTGAGACAAGATTCCATAAACGCAGATGGATAACACAAATCACTTCCAATACCGTTGATTTTTTCCAATTCGGCATCGATGTATTCCGGACTGGCGATCCTAAGGGCGCGGAGAAACATTGATGAAAAAATGGCCTTCTTAGTGGGGGTGTCATGTCCCGAGTAAAAGTGTACGTAGGACAAATTGTTTGTTGTTTTCCGATAGATACTAAACTTAAAACCTGGGCTTTCCCTATGTACACGCACATCCAAAAATGGGATTGAATTGTCTTGTTCCACTTCTAAAGTAAACTTAATGGAGGGGACTTGATCATTTAACTGAAGGAGGAAGTTATCCAGGTCACGATTCATGGGCCAGATACACAAAATATCGTCGACGTACCGCAACCACGGGATGCCAACCCCCAGGATTCTCGGAATATAAGTAATTTCGAAAAACTCCATATAAATATTGGAGAGGAGGGGCGATAAGGGGTTGCCCATGGCCATCCCAAAAACTTGTTGATAATACTCGTTATTGAAAGTGAATTTACAGTCTTTGATGCAAAGCTTAATAAGTTCCAAAACAATGTGTGAAGGTAGTGGCAGGTCATACTTATGTAATTCTTGGGAGAGAAAGTCAAGCATATCGTCTATCGGCACTTTTGTAAACAATGAACAAACATCAAAACTGATCAATCTATCGTTAGTTTCAGTACGTGCATTATTCAATTTTTCAGTAAGATCCATGGAATTTTTACATGTGAATCAGAGATAGTTCCCAGAATGGGGGACAAGACTTTGACAAGCCATTTGGAGAGTTTATAAGTAATAGAGCCCACCGAGCTAATAATAGGGCGCATAGGGTTGCCAGGTTTGTGGGTTTTAATAAGACCGTAAAGGTAGGGCAGAGCAGGTGAAGTGGACATGAAAAGCGGAATTAAGTCCTTATGATCTTTGAGAATGCGTTTCAAGCCACTATTAAATGATTTGATGACGTCATCCTGCGGGTTCTTCCTAAGTTTGCTGTATGTGGCGGGGTCCTGGAGAAGCTCGTTCATCTTTCCGATGTAGTCCACTTTGTCCATAATAACTATGGTGTTAGCCTTGTCTGCTTTAGTAATATGGAGCTCCCCATCTTTTTTTAATTGTGAGAGGCTATTGCGAAAACGTTTAGGAAAGTTATCTTCGTAATTACCATTCGCCGCACTATAAACGAGGCCTTTAACTATGTTAAACAAATACTGAGGGAGATTACACTGTTTTTCAAAACACGCGAGACTGTAACAAATTTGTAAAGCCGAAGGTTTTTTAACAATAAAAAAGGACATACCATATCCAAGGGCACTTTTTGCATCGTCACTAATGTTTTTCGAAGAAAGGTTCAAAACACACTTTGAGCTTGCTTTTTTACTCCACTGACTATCTCGAATGAGACTTTTAATTTTTCGATCCAATATGTTACGAAGTGAAGTAGTTCTCCGACGCAACTCGTTGTAAATTTCATCAAACAAAGGTTGGATCCACGGTTGGGGAATAACGGTTACAAAATTATGTTTGGCGATGTTTAAATTTTTGAAGGCGGACCACTCATTTTGTCTGGTGACTTCAATATGTTTCTTTAAAATTAATCTGCTGAAGTTGTTGAACGGATGGTCGTCAATTTGTCTGAGGCGAATCGGAAGCAGGGATTTCGGAAGAACTTGCTCCTCCAGACACTTAGTAAGAAACTTCCGTCGGATACGAATTGCATGCCCCTTCATTAATGTAGAAGAAAACACGGACACAAACGGAGACAAGAGAGGGAACAGCAAGCCGAAGGAACGCGTGGTGTTCATTATATGAAAATTATAAGAAGGCCATTTTTTCATCAATGTTTCTCCGCGCCCTTAGGATCGCCAGTCCGGAATACATCGATGCCGAATTGGAAAAAAATCAACGGTATTGGAAGTGATTTGTGTTATCCATCTGCGTTTATGGAATCTTGTCTCAACAAGGCAAAACAAACTTTCTATCGTGTCAATAATAACACTCGTACTTTGTCAAAAAATATTTTAGTACTTCCATTTTTCCCGGGCTTTTTAGGCATTGCTAATGTACTTAAACTTTTGGATATTATGTAGTATTTTCATATAACAATATTGTGAAAAATATCATAGTAAAAAATAGCCCTACCAATAATTCAGGCATTATCTATAAAATTGGTTGTAAACAATGTGATTCCTTTTACATAGGTCAGACGGGAAAGGATTTGCACACACGTATAAAACAGCATCAATATTCCGTTAGAACAGGACAGTTGTCCAGTGCCCTTTTTGTCCATTTGTCAGAGTTAGCCCACTGTATTGATTGGAATAATGCTTCAGTTTTATTCCATTCTAGCAACATTGTTAATAGAAATATTCTTGAGTCTGCCATTATCCAACTTTCAAATAACTTCAACATAAGCAAAGGTCTTTTTCAACTCGATCCTGTTATTTTGAATTCCTTCCAAACAGATTTAGATAAGAGGGTAACACTAAATCTTTGGTAAACTTGTCTGCTACTTTATTAACTTTTAATTTGCATTTTATTTTTATATATATCGAAACTGACCATAGGCAGAGTGTTAAAACCCGGGCAGTTTTCCAATATAAATTTGTATTTTTATAATCCATTTGATCTTGTGCTAAAAATCGATATTATTCCTTACAATCTGTACGCCTCACTGATAATCCTTTAATTTTTAATTTTTATTTTTTATTTTTTACTTTTTATTATATATATATTATATATGTATGTATGTGCATATATAGATATGTATGTATGTATATATGTGTGTGTGTATGTATGTATGTATGTTATTTATTATTATTTTTTTTTTTTCTGTAACCTATATATAGGCTGTTACCCTTTTATGTACTTCAGTGTTCCTGAGGATGTCATTAGACGAAAGCGCTTGAGCACCATTTTGTGTTTCCTTTCCTTCGTGGTTTTATTCATCATATATATATATATATATATATATATATATATAAACATAAACTATGCGCCTCGGTGGTGTAGTGGTTAGCGTCGCTGACTACGAATCCATCGGCCCCGGGTTGGAGACCCGACGGTAGCCGGCGCGCAGAAAAACCCAGCTGTTCATCCTTCCACACAATAAAGAAAGTGGTTGGTAGATAAATGGGTACCCAAGGTGGCCGAGTGGTTAAGACACTGGGCTGCTGATAGGGCGTGGTTCAGATTCCACGTTAAACTGTAGGTCTAAGGTGGAGTGAAAAGCTTGACCTTCGTCAGAATGAACAAATTCGGGCGGAAGTTAACCAAAGGCTTAACCAAAGGTGTGTGTATACACACACACACACACACACACAGGTGTTTCAGGATGAAAGGTCAATACTTCGGGAGGTGATAGTATCGGTCATTGTGAGAAAAAAAGTTCATATGAACATGTCTAATTCTGAATGGTTACGGAGATAGAGCTGTTTGAATCTACAAATACAAAAACATTGTTAATGGTAATCAAGAAAGAGAAACCAATTACTGTTTCTAACATTTAATGTTCAAACACTGGCATTTTGAATGGTATCAGATACAGAAATGACAAATTTGTTACAGTTTACAATACGTTTTCGAAAATCCCACCGTCAACCTCAATGCACTTTGCAACTCGTGTGCGAAGATCGCGTGTTGTTCGTCTGAGTTGATCTTGACGTTCCTTTATGCGGGCAGCAGCATTCAAAATACACGCGAGCAATTCGTCTTGTGTATCCACCTTTCTTTTGTAAACTTGACTTTTCATCCACCCCCACAAACAATAATCTAACGGAGAGAGGTCTGGAGACCTTGGTGGCCATTAAATGGGACCACCGCGGCCGATTCCATCGACCAGGGAAAGTTTGATTTAGGTATAGTAGAATGTGGAGGAGTTCCGTCATGCTGAAAGTACATACCAGCGCGTGTAGCCAAAGGAACATCCTCCAATAGTCCTGGCAATTCATTTTGCAGAAATTCTAGGTAACTTTGTCCTGTAAGACGATTCTCTATAAAGTAACGGGGCCAATCAGCTGATCATCGATGATACCGCACCACACATTGGCAGAGAAGCGATGTTGAAAATTTGTTTCCACAGTGGCATTTGGTTTCGTCTGACCACCGATGAGTTACGAGTGTTGTTGATACTGTCACGGGTGAAAGTAGCTTCACCGGTGAACAGTATTAATCGAAGCAATCGGCGATTAGCATTTATCCACTGACAAAATTCCAGTCGCATGGCAGCGTCTCCTGGTTGAAGGTGTTGTACACGCTGTACATGATGTGGATGCAAGCCTTCCTCACGTAATGTTCGCCATACTCTTGTGTGTGGTACACCGAGACGTGTAGAAATTCTTCGTGAGCTAGTAGTAGGACTACGCTCTACCAACTGAAGAATGTTTTCTACTTCTTCCACATCTTGTTGACCTTCACGTTCAGATGAAACATGAGCGCTGGGAAGTGTACCAATCTCACGCAATGTGTTGAAAACCCTGGTAAACATTTCGATCCGGAATTCTGTGGTTCGGAAACCGTCGACGGTATTCTGCAACAGTAGCTGTTTCACTTCCATCGCAAAAACTGTAGACTTACACCATATCTGCATATTCGGCATGTGTGAAGGTGTCTGGCATTCTTAACACCGCTTCAAACACCAAACAATGTCACTCACAACAGTCAGCTGTCGATTGGCTTATGTTACATGCTTACATTACAGCTTACATGGTTCAAGGTTATAGGGGAGGGAAGGGGGAGGAAGAGCTGCGCGCGCATCAGATTCAAACAGCTGTAACTCCGTAACCATTTAGAATTAGACACGTGTTCATATGAACTTTTTTTCTCACAATGACCGATACTATCACCTCTCGAAGTAATGTTATAATGTTTCAGACCAACAAAGACCCTAGGATCCACTTATGGCTGGTCTACCTAACTGCGTTCGTAATTGTGTATTGCGTATGTCCTCCGTGGTGGCGGAGGGGACCTACAATTTTACGTGGGTTCCGAACCACAAGAACATAAGAATATGATGATAAAAACCCACTCTAATAGACAGAGTTTATTTCCACAACAGTTTCGATGCCCACTAGCATACTCTTCGGGTGGATACAGAAAAACGAATTAACCAAAAACAAGAGGGAAAACAGTCCAGAGCCTTTAAGAAATTCGCACATAGATTAGGTCCCGTTATCCGGACAGTGGAAGGGCATTTTATTAAAGGGACCCGCTTTTTAAACACATTAGCATAAATTTAAAACTATCTTCTTGTTGTATACATATAGATTCTGTTATTTTACATAATTATTACATTTATTATTAAATATGTTACATTTAATATTGTATTATTATTTATTACAGAAATTATAAATTTATTATTACATTGATTATTACATTGTTGTTTATTATACGAAAATTATAAACCGAAAAACAAATGAAAAAGCGGGGGCGAGGAGGGAACGTTCAAGAGGCCGCTACGAATAAATTAGGTCCCGTTCTTCCGACACAGGAAGGGCATTTTTATTAAAGGGACCCGCTTATAGGTACATTCGCATGAATTTAAACTATAATATACTTGTTCTATACATTTATTATACATTTATTATTCAATTTATTACATAAATTATAAATTTATTATTACATTGATTAATTATTTATTGATTATTATTGTTATTTATTATACAGAAATTGTAAACCGAAACCGGAAGGGCATTTTGTTACAGGGTCCCGTTTATAAGTACATACGCTCAAATTAAAACTATCTTCCTGTTCATACATACAGATTCTACTATTTTGACATAATTACTGCATTGATTATTGCACTTATATTTTTTTAACATTTATTATTATTACCTTTACACTAATTACTCTTATGTTAGAACCCGTTCACCCGACTCCGTAAGAGATATTTTGACCAAGAATCTCATTAAAGGGTCTAACTTATAGGTACCCTCGTACAAATTAAAATTATCTGCTTGTTCTATACACAGATTCTATTATTTTTCTTTTGACATAATTATTACATTTATAAAGTACTTTACTTGATTCCCAATCTATAGCATGATTTTTTTGGCTAGCGTGATGAAAAATAGCATTATTGGTGTTACAACTTCTGAAGGCATATTTGTGTTCCTTAATACGGGTTGCAATATTTCTTCCAGTTTCTCCTATGTATACTAAATCACAACTTTTACAGGGAATGCTGTAGACACAAGCTTGTTCCTGTTTTGAAAAGATTTCTACAGATTAACCCCAAACTCCCCCACATTTACGGCTTACCCAAAACCCATAAGATTAATATACCACTCCGTCCCATTATTTCACACAGGGGTTCATTTAGTTAAAGGTTATCTAAATTTCTTGCAGATAAATTATCCCCATTAGTTTGTAAATTTTCAGGCTCGCACATCACTAATTCCTGTGACTTTATCAACAAAGTTAGGTCCTTAGATTTAAAACGGGGAAAAATGATCAGTTTTGACGTTGAGTCCCTGCTTACGAAAGTTCCCATTGATGATGTACTTAGTTTTTTAGATAGAAAATTGCCAACAGGTAACGTAGAACTAGGCATGCCCACAACGGTATTTTTAGAACTGATAAAACTCTGTCACCAATAATGCCTTTTCCTTCGGTGAAGAATTTTATTTGCAACGTTTTGGTATGGGAATGGGGTCCCCTTTGTCCCCAATACTGAGTACATTATACATGGAATATTATGAGTCGGAATTGTTGCCAACAATATGTCCCAGGAATCTAATTTGGTTTCGTTATGTAGATGATATTTTCTCATTTTGGCCTGACCACTGGAACAACTTTGACACTTTCTTTCAGTCATTAAATAATATTGTTCCCTCTATTAAATTTAAATATGAATGGGAGAATGACAAACAATTACCTTTTCTAGATGTTTTGGTCATTAACGAAAGCGGAAAGCCCAATTTCAGGGTCTATAGAAAACCTACCCATTGTAATTCGTACATTCATTATTTTTCATATCATGATGAAGGGGTTAAAAGCTCAATTATTTCTTCCATGTTTCTAAGAGCACTCAGGATTTGTAGCCCACATTTGCTAGACCCCGAAAATTCTAAGATTTGGAACATTTTTAAGGATTTAAAATATCCTGAGTGGTTTATCAGAAAGGCGTATTTTAAAGCCAGAAAAACTTTTTATGCCACTCGGGAACCGTCAGTTAACCAAAAACAATATGTGAGTTTGCCTTATATTGCCGGCCTAGAAAGAGTTAAACCGTTGACGAAACATTTTAAGTTTGCTTTGGCTTTCAAATATTCATCTACCGTGAAAAGTAAATTGATTAGGAATAACGTTTCAAAACAGGAACAAGCCTGTCTACAGCATTTCCTGTAAAAGTTGTGATTTAGTATACGTAGGAGAAACTGGAAGAAATATTGCAACCCGTATTAAGGAACACAAATATGCCTTCAGAAGTTGTAACACCAATAATGCTATTTTTCATCACGCTAGCCAAAATAATCATGCTATAGATTGGGAATCAAGTAAAGTACTTTATAAATGTAATAATTATGTCAAAAGAAAAATAATAGAATCTGTGTGTATAGAACAAGCAGATAATTTTAATTTGTACGAGGGTACCTATAAGTTAGACCAGCGGTCTTCAACCTGGGCGATTTGAGCTTTTAGGTGGGCGGCAAGAAAATTTATAAAATTCTTGTAAAATTCAACAAAATTTACAATATTGTATGCAAAAAATGATCGAATGTTTCGTCAGTTGTGTCACGACAATGATGAACAATTTGTTAGGTTATTATTACACACAGAGGTCCGATGGCTCTCGAAGGGTGCATGTTTAACTCGTTTTGTTGAACTATATGAGAGCGTAGTGCAGTTTCTAGAAGACCAAAATGAAGTTGATCTTAGCCAAAAGTTAAAAATGATAAAAAATGATGCTTGTTATTTGGCAGGAATATTTAAGAAATGCAATGATTGTAATTTGCAGCTTCAAGGAGCCAATATGACACTCATGAACTGCCAAAAAGTTATCTCATTATTCATTGAAAAGCTGGATTTATTCAGTCACAATCTTTCAAAAAGGGAATTTCACCAGTTTCCAGAATTGTTATCTATTAAGGATGACATAACAACAATTGATACACAAAGGTTTATTGATCATCTCAATAAACTTGAAACGGATTTTGAAACTCGATTCAGTGATGTTTTAACCATGGAAGTATATGATTGGATGGTAAACCCGTTTACTGCAAATGTTACTGAAGCTGATGTAACATGTCAAGAGGAGCTATTAGAACTCAGACATGATGAGGAAAGCAAGGGAAATTTCAATAACGGTGGTTATATGCAGCTTTGGCAAAATAAAAAGATGTCAAATGTATATCCCAATATGTGGAAAAAGATTTTTAAATTACTGATCGCTTTTCCTACTTCGTACCTAGTTGAATCAGGTTTTAGTGCTGTGAATCACATTCTTACCAAAAACAGGAATGCTTTAAAAATCCCTGAAAGGGGGACATTCGTTTGTTCCTCACTAAATTCGAGCCAAACATTCGGAATTTAGTTTCCAAGCATCAAGCACAAGGATCTCACTAAATTAAAGGTAAATGCATAATGTTTTATTATATAATATATATAATGTACCATACATAATTTTTAATATATGTTTGTTGGATTTTTAATTTTGGTGGGCGGTTGGCTAATTTATCTCACGTAAAAAGTGGGCGGTAGGCATATAAAGGTTGAAGGGCACTGAGTTTAGACCCTTTAATGAGATTCTTGGTCAAAAAATCCCTTACGGAGTCGGGTGAACGGGTTCTAACATAAGTGTAATTAGTGTAAAGGTAATAATAATAAATGTAAAAAAAATGTAAGTGCAATAATCAATGCAGTAATTATGTCAAAATAGTAGAATCTGTATGTATGAACAGGAAGATAGTTTTAATTTGAGCGTATGTACTTATAAACGGGACCCTGTAATAAAATGCTCTTCCGGTTTCGGTTTACAATTTCTGTATAATAACAATAATAATCAATAATAATCAATGTAATAAATTTATAATTTATGTAATAAATTGAATAATAAATGTATAATGAATGTATAGAACAAGTATATTATAGTTTAAATTCATGCGAATGTACCTATAAGCGGGTCCCTTTAATAAAAATGCCCTTCCTGTGTCGGAAGAACGGGACCTAATTTATTCGTAGCGGCCTCTTGAAGGTTCCCTCCTCGCCCCCGCTTTTTCATTTGTTTTTCGGTTTATAATTTTCGTATAATACACAACAATGTAATAATCAATGTAATAATAAATTTATAATTTCTGTAATAAATAATAATACAATGTTAAATGTAACATATTTAATAATAAATGTAATAATTATGTAAAATAACAGAATCTATATGTATACAACAAGAAGATAGTTTTAAATTTATGCTAATGTGTTTAAAAAGCGGGTCCCTTTAATAAAATGCCCTTCCACTGTCGGGATAACGGAACCTAATCTATGTGCGAATTTCTTAAAGGCTCTGGACTGTTTTCCCTCTTGTTTTTGGTTCATTCGTTTTTCTGTATCCACCCGAAGAGGATGCTAGTGGGCATCGAAACTGTTGTGGAAATAAACTCTGTCTATTAGAGTGGGTTTTTATCATAATATTGTGACTTTCACGTAGAAAAAGTGAAGTTTTTTTGCATTTAGAACATAAGAACATGAGAAATTTTTATAGTGGGCACACTAGGGGCCACTTCAGCCCATCGAGGCGGCTCCACTATGTAAAAACTGTCTGTACATTGAAACACATATATATATATATATATATATGGGATGAATTTTACAATTAGACACGTGAAATGAATGAATGATGCAAACCCACAAGGAAAAAGAAAAATGATTCCAAGGCCTTTCGTGTATTCAGAAGTACAACTCGTCAGGGAATGAAAGGAATGCTTCATTCCCTGACGAGTTGTGCTTCTGAATACACGAAAGGCCTTGGGGTCATTTTTCTTTTTCCTTGTGGGTTTGCATCATATATGTGTGTGTGCGTGCGTGCGTGTGCGTGTGCGTGTTATTCATATAGACAAATTAGCGGTTTTAGGGTGGTAGAAGAAGACACAGATAAGAAATGGAGTTATGTTCCGTTACGTTTCGGCACAAAGCCTTGCTCACACAGAATGATGACATGAGTCTTAAATGCAGACAGTCTTTTCCAAACCTACTGGACGAACTTTCATGGCTTCACCTGATTGGCGAACAAGTACTGCCGAGATCTGCTCCGAGATCTGCTCCAAAGCAACTACGAAGTACAAACAGACCATTTAGTGAGAGTATATAAAGTCAGGAATAACCTCTTAAAATTTCTGTGGAAACTAAATTTGTTCAAAATCTGAAAACAAAAAATGTGTTTAGCCAAATTAACGGGAAAATTGTGGTGGAAGTTAGCAGAAAGGGGCAGGACCAAGGAGCATCAATAGTAACCAGCCAATCAGGTGAAGCCATGAACGTTCGTCTAGTAAGTTTGGAAAAGATTGTCTGCATTTCAGTATTGTGTCTCATGTTATCATTCTGTGTGAGCAAGGCTTTGTGCCGAAACGTAACGGAATATAATTCCATCTCTTATCTGTGTCTTCTTCTCCCACCCTCAAACCGCTCATATATTATTTATTTATTTATTTATTTATTTATTTTATTTCCAAATCGTCAAAGTTCTCTTAAATTTTTGTCGCTGGTCATTGAAGTTACATCAGCTCCTACATGTGATGTCTTTATGTTTTCAAATTTTTAATCACTCTTGTTTTAAGGTAGAGAGGAGTTCCATTAAAATATTTTAAAAATGCGCTATTTTATCGTATATAATTTGTTTTTGAATTTCACTCGTGTTAGGATTTTAATTAAAAACCTCGAAATCGAAATGCTGCTACTTGATGCTACCTCGGAATTTTACATACCCAGTTTTTTCCTTTATTTTAGGTTAGTTTAGCTTAACCAAAATTTCATCCCAAAAGACATCTACAACAAAGTAGTAGCTATTTTCCGTGTAGGAGGAAAGTGATACAAAAGATAGCATCGAATAGGAGCGAACGTAATCTTTTAATGATATATATATATATATATATATATATTATATATATATATTATATATATATATATATATATATATATATATATATATAATGAATAAAACCACGAAGGGAAAAGAAACACAAAGGGTTTTATTCATCATAAATATTCGTGGTTTTATTCATCATAAATATTTTTCACGTGTCACTTTCGTGAAATAATTTGTCATATATATATATATATAATTTTTTTTTTTTTTTTTTCTTCAATAGGTTAATCAGCAGCTTGTCCACGGAGAGATCCCTCGCTGTTTGGATTCAAATCCCTGGAACAATGAAGTCTTTCTCTTTCTCTGCGATACTGAGAAAATAACGCAGAGATGGATTTTCGAACATTTTGATGCCAAGAGATTGAATAACTGGAATAAGGATGGTCTAATAATAGAAGGCTGAGCTGATTAATTTGTTCAAACAAAAGCGTATTTTTAAATTTTTTTTTTCCTGAATCATTGTATCAGTTCACCCCACAGGGTTTCTTCATGAATTCATTGCATGAAAACATTGTGTCACTGTAAGGGATACCAGAACTCTCCATTCAGGCAGACATCATCAATGCAGTGTTTCATTTTATTTTTAACCTAGTTTAGTAATATGATTACTCGTAAAATTGCATTGATAGGATTCATACTAAAATTTGTGTACTGAGCACATCCGCATTGTAGTTGTTTGAAATCAGTTCAAACTTTATTAGATAATCAAAATACATTGCGAGTCATTCACTGGACGCAAATAATAAATTCCCTTCAGGAATGTACATTAAAAAATTTGAAAAATTTATGAAAACCTCTAAAACAAGTACTGTAGCATTTTTCTTTAACAGGATCGGTCAGGGTGTTTATATTTTAAATTGTAATTTGTGCTTCCGTTCTTTGCCGTTCTTTATTCTAAGAATAATTATGTGCGTTGATATCGAGTAAAAAAGTTAATACAACATAGGTACTATTTCCAACCGTTGCGGAGCTACGGACGTTTTAAGGTGCACGGAAAAAAATAAACGAGAGTATTGATCTGATGTATTTATTGGTCGTGCTGGTTCAATATCTTAGCCCCCGTTAGATTTCTTTGTATGGGGCCTTATGAAAGAGATGGTCTACAAGACCAAAGCACAAACTAGAGAGGAACTCTTGTGTCGGATTATGGATGCCGCTGCTTCCATACGAGAACACCCCGAAATGATTCAATGGGCAGTGGACTCTTGTTTGGAACGAGCAAGGCTGTGCATTGAAAACCGAGGCGCATATTTTGAACATTTATAAGGTGTAGCTAATAAGTGGCAATAAATACATCAGATTAATACTCTCGTTTATTTTTTCCGTGCACCTTGAAATGTCCATAGCTCCGCAACGGTTGGAAATAGCACTTATGGTTGTATTAACTTTTTTACTATATCACCCCCATAAAGTATGGTAGACCGGTTCTGAAGCAGTATATATATATATATATATAATATTTAGGAGAAATCCAATGACAAGGAGAAATGTAAATGCCATGAAAAGTCTTCTTTAATGCGCAACGTTAACGTTTACGTTAACGTTAACGTTTACAGGAAACCCACTTTCACTGGTTTGGGCATGAATTTTTTTAGTTTTACTGATTTCAACTATAAGATGTCTTGTATTAAAACTCTCCTGTTCAGAGGATATAATTTGACCTCTAATTTTACCTTACTTAATGATGAATTTAATAATCTAAGATCATACTTTACTAATAATAGTTTTCCTGTTCAATATGTAGACAAACTAATTAGATCCTTCTTAAATAATGTTTATAGCCCTCAACTTCCATGTATTACAGTGCCGAAGGAATAAAATATTTCTTGGTACCTGAAATGGGTCCTTTGAATAAGGAATTTAAGCTTAAATTTACAAAATTGTTAAGGAAATTTTTTTATCATACTGATTTCCGCATCATATTTATAAATAAAACGTCTTTAGGTAGCTTTTTCTCAGCGAAGGATCGAACCCCTGACTCGTTGCGTAGCGGTGTTGTATATTTATTTACCTGCCCCAGGTGTCTCCTTGGGAATTACATCGGCAGCACTGTTCGCTCTCTCAGGGCTAGATTTTATTCGCATATGGGAATAAGTGGCCGAACAGGTAAAATTTTAAAAACTAAAGAAGCCTCGAGTATTCGTGAACACAGCATTAAATGTAAAATTGATGTCACTTTAGACAATTTTAAAATTCTTGGTTGTAATACTTGTCCCAACTCACTAAGAATTTTAGAATCGCTGTTCATTAAAGCATTGTCCCCCTAGTCTGAATGTTGACTCATCGGCCGTCCCTCTCAATTTGCTATGATCCCTCCTCCTTCCCCAATTCCTTATAATCCCTCCTTCCCCAATCGCCCTCGCCATCTCTCGTGTTTCCCGTTCCTGTCTCTGCTCAAATTAGTCAGCCTCGGATACTGCTGTGTAAGGTAGCTAGTTCCATTATTCCTGTGTACTATTGTTAATTTTTCCAGTGTATTAATTTCACATTTACTATAGTATTTAAAAATAACTTCTTAATTTTTATATGTAAATCTGTATAACTTAGAATTTAACCCTCTTTTCTCAGTCTTTTAAAATTTGTCTTTACGAATAGGTTATAGAAATTTTCTGTTTTGTTTTTCATTCAATATTGATTTTAATTTCACATTGTTATTAAACAGCCTGAAGATGAGCGTATTGCTCGAAACGTTGCGCATTAAAGAAGACTTTTCATGGCATTTACATTTCTCCTTGTCATTGGATTTCTCCTAAATATTAAATTGAAGCTCTGTAGAAGCAACCCGCATGATTATATATATATATATATATATATATATATATATATATATATATATATATACTGGTCAAAAAAAGAAACTCAATTAGTACTGGTCAAAAAAATAAACGCAATTTTTGAGATTTATTAATAAACATGAGGACTCAGTATATAGTAAATGATTCTTTAACATAACAAACAGTCAATAACGCATGGCCACCCCTAGCCACTTGGTTCCACATTCTTTGTGTCCAGTCACGGTGCTGATAGGCCCATTGCAGGCGTCGTTGCCTTCTTGCATCAGTGAGAAAAGGACCTCTGTAAGGCCTGCAGGATCGGAGTCCTGCATTACGGAGTCGGTTTCTGACGGTCTGGTCACTAATTCTGTTGTTGTGGATACCAGGTGTCTCTCTGGCTGTCTGACGAGCATTCCGCTGCCGATGACGCAGGTGCTGCAGTACAATGTGGCGATCCTGGCGTTGGGTCGTCACACGAGGTCGCACACGTCTTGGCAGGTCCTGAACACTTCCTGTGGCATTGTACCGTCTAACAAGCCTAGAGATTGTGCTGGGATGCACATGCATTCGTTGTGCAACTTGGACAGCAGACATGCCTGCATCCAACATGCCCAAGGCACGACCTCTGTTGACCTCTTGAGTCGTGGCATGCCTCAATCGCGGGAAAAAGTTTGGTTTTCTCAACGGGCAGTGTGTATTCTGTGAAGTCAAAGAAAAAATGCATGTCTTCATAAAGAATACATTCAATTTAATCTCTGTTTATTGTTTGTAACAAAATGGCGTCTTAGCCGGGATTAGTCAGGTTTAAAAACATGCACTAAGTGGCTTTAAAAGATTTGAACAAACATTTAACCATAATCTTGAAACTGTGATAATACCACTAACAACTTAAATTTTACACCCTATGCAAGCTAATTGCGTTTCTTTTTTTGACAAGTATATATATATGTAGTAGTAGTAGTTGTAGTTTGCTGATGCAGATAAAAAATACCAAACATCGCCCGTCGTAAAGTTATTTTACAAATTATTTTGATGTGTATATACACTCCCGGGTAGGCCGGGTCGAAAAGGGGTCAAGGTCAAGATTTTGCTTAGGTCCATATTGTGAGGTTGATCATTTTGTAATAGTAGTATCCACACCAAAAATCAAGGCTGTGGGACCTTCGGAAATAGGCCGAAAATCGTAAAAATCGACCCTAAATATTAATTTTTTTGCTTTCGGATGGCCAAAATCGGGTTTCCCGGCACGAATTACATCAGAGTAGACCATTCACTAACTTTTTTTGGGATCGGGGGATAGGGGGTAGGGTCTTAAATCCGGTGCTGACTCATAGCACCGGATATATGACCTAATATTACATTATTTTGTTTTTTCTTTCCAGATTCCTATTTAGATACCTAGAATGTTAAAAGTTTGTATTAAAATGCGTTATTTAATTTTAAAATATCAATAATAAATAAAATATATGACCAGGGTGTTACTATGATTGATTGAACCACCTCACACTATGTACGTAAGGAATAAAAAATTTCGACCCAGCCTAATTTGCACAGTAAGACAAAATTCTGAGGCCATCTGGCACTTCATATTCATATAAGTATGGATTCAAGTAATTTCTGATTAAAACCTGCAAGCATACAATAAGCACCCAGAAAAGTATGTAGTTTGCCTTTCAATATAGTGTGCAATACCAAGAGACTGTGTTTCGGTTTCTCCAGGCAACCAGTCGTCCCTTCCCTCGTGGTTTTCGTTCCTGTCACCTTTTCTAGCATTTGAACCTCTTGTTGCGATAACTTTTTGATGAGGCGCCGGTTAATTGCAATAATTCCTTCTTTCCTTTTAGTATACATATATCCATGATATGATGAATAAACGCGCGCATCTGTTTTTCATCCTTTTCATGTACTAATGAAGGGACTGGACACATTATGGCATCGATACAATAACTATGGTCTAAATTTTGCCAAAATCGGCTCAATATTTCCTTTAGATTTAATATGGATGTGCTCAATAGGATTTATATTAGAGTTTCTGGAAGCCCAAGAAAGAACTTGTAACCCATTTTCTCTCTTCCACTGAGTATTTTGAGGTGTGACAGGTTGCAGAATCTTCCAGCAACACTTCCATGTAAACACAAGTTTCCCTTGATGGAACAATGGATGATGATTGTCAAGGATGATACCTATTTTCAGAAATTTGGGCGTCCTCGACGAATAAGGTCCATCTTTTAGTTTGTGTTCATTTTATTCCTGCTGGGCTCTGTATCCAAATCAACGTTAAGGAAGCTCAAGCAATTTTTCCCCATAAATTCTAGAATATTTGGTTTTGCAATGTATGAAAGCAAATCTTTAAATATTGGTAAAAGCCAGTATTTTACACTGAAAGATTCCGTCCAATATATTTTTTTCCCCATTTCTTTATGAATTTTTGTTTTTTTAACTTCCAAGTATGAAATATCCTAAGTACACTATTTCTGATATTCTAACATTACGCAAAGGTGGACTCATTTACTAGCAAATTAAAAAGAAAAAGAACCTGATTGCTTCTAGAACAGGTATGTAAAAACTTTCCAAAGTTTCATTGTATTTTCCGATTAATCGGTAAATACAATGAAACCATCATCATTGGCAGATCTGGAAGACCGCCAAAATTATCAATCTGATACTGTATTAAATACCAAAGTAGTTTAAATCACTAAGAAACGGATGTTGCAGGAAACTATTGGTACCAAAGTTGACCCATCCAGACAAATGGTGTTACGAAAAGTTAAGGTGGTTCTGCAGTGGGTTTTAAAAAATTTCAATCTCTTCCGTCGGTTCCCTTTATGGATGAAGACTTATTAGTGTAGTATTCTTTCTGGTACCATTATGTCTGACTGGATGGGTCAGCTTTGATACCATTAGTTTTCTGCATATACCTGGTTTAGAAATGTTCGGGGTTCCCCCCGCCCTCACTAATTTCCTAGTAATTATGCTTTATGCCTACTTTCGTATAATGTTTAGAATATGCTCCATTTTATCAGAAATAGTGTTTTTTGGGTATTTCATTTCATTACTGGAATTAGGAAACAAACTGAACTTCAGTTAGGAAACTCGACTCGATACTTCCTGGAGTAAAGTACTGTACTGGCTTTTAGTAACGCGTAAAGGCAAATCCTTTCGTACATTTATGGAAGTGTACTGGTGAATTAATGGGGAATTTGCTTGACTGAACTTCGGTATACATTAAGTAAACAAGTAGGAAGCTTAAATGCACTTCCCTAAATCTTCAGTAAAGTTACATTAAATAATAATAATCTTGTTGAAATAATCTTTGTGGTATATACAATTTTGGGTCTCGCTTTTTTCGACAAAGAATGCTTTGTATAACCGATAAAATTAATTGTGTCCACACGCATACACCCTGAATGGCCAAATTTTCGTTGGTGGTCTTGGAGTTACAGTAGTTAGGAGGGGAATGTCTTAAAATTTTTAATTATTAAGTTTGCGTTAAGGTAAGGTGGAGGAGGAGGAATACACAAAGTTGAGAATAAAATAACATATGGTCAAAAAGAAGTGCAGAGTTTCACTCGTTAGGATTTTAAATAAACAAATTATTACTATTACTACATGCTACCTTAGGTTTTTACACCCACAGTTTTTTGTTTTAGGTTAGGTAACCTAGCCTAAAACAAAAGGCTGTGTGTGTGAAAACCTAAGTAGCATGAAGTACTGTTAATTTGATGGAATGTGGCCATTTATTTTTAGGAATATTATACATAATGCACAAAGTTTTGTAAGTTCGTTCATGCATTTATCCCATCAGTTTTTTCTCTCCCCATAACATTCACATTTTAGTGCCGTGATAACTAGCTGGAAGGAAAATCGAAGCGCTCTTATTTTGGACAGGCGTGGAAGGATTGTAAATTACATAGTTTTGATTGGTATTCTGCTTACCACAATATATGAAGATGGCAGAATTTAAATTGTAAATCTTTAGGATATTATTGATGATTAAAGTCATCTTAAGGGAAATCAAACATTTCACCAAATTTATTGGAGTATGAAAACAAGATTACTTGGTAAAATTAAAAGAAAGCTTGAAATATGCATCTTAGGTTACAAGAGGCCTCCATTTTTACCCAGTAACTTCCTTGGGGACTCGTGGTTCGGATTCAGTTTCAAGCTATTGGTCCAAGGTTGGGCGACAAGCCTGACCTTTGAATAAATAATTCGGACAAACGAAAACCCAAGGTTAAACTAGTGCTCCGTCACATTAAGGCCCATTAAATATAGGGTGTTCTACGATTTAGGAGAAAAATGCCATAAATGTTCCATTCTTATTTATTGAAGGGGTGAAGTTTATATTTGCTAAAGACGTATTCTTGCACACAATTAGAAAACCCATCTGGTTTCTCGCCTTCCAGCAACATTTGGTATATTTAAAAACAAGGTTTGATTGTGGAGTGAATTTTGTATTACTATTTCTTTTAACTTTTTTTTATTCTACCTACAGTTTTGTGGGCCATAACGTTTGAAGTAGCTTTGTAGGGATTATATTAGACTTAAAGATAAGAATTTTAGGTTTCTATTCTAAAAAAATAATAATCGTACAAGGTTATGGATTATGAAATATTTATTTGTAATTTTAAACCTATTTAGTTTTCTAAGATTTATCTGGAATGTTTGTAATTTAAAATGTGACCCCCCCTCCCCGACCTGCCAATGAATTGGTATTTCTACATCACTTACTAAACTTAATCTGATCCTCGGAATTTTGAAACCAATTTAATCGTGACTTGCTCGTCACATGCCATGTTAAAGAATGAATTCATGTACAAAATAATTGTTTGAAGATATGTGATACGATGCTTTATTAAGTCGATGGTAGGGATCATTGTACCAGTGAGTAATAAACAATCAAGAACTATTAAAAAATATACCCTATTTATTGACAAAGCACAAAATTTTTGCCCAAAATCGAATACAGTACAAAATGCTAATCACAAACTGGATTTCAAAAATGGAAGCGCTTCGTCAGCATTCTCAGTAGAGCTGTTTAGTCAAACTGAAATTATTTTCTTTAGATTTTCGGACAATTTATCTAAAAACTCGAAAGTGTTCAAGTAGTCTTCTCTTGTGACACTGAAACCAAAAAACGCATTATAGGTATACTTCTTGGATAAACTATTACATACAGACCCTTTTACAGCGTTTGGTGGTTAAAAGGTTTCAAGATGGTGGGAACATGAAAATTTAATTTAGCTAAGATCTAATTCGTCGTTTTCTGTTCATTATTAGTTCAATACAAGGGTAAAATGGTATAAACACCACCACCATGAACACTCCATTCCCTGTGACTACTTCCAACTGCTGATATATCGCTTATGTGACTGAAGTCCTCATCACTTGCATATCAGTTTCCATATTAAATTAAAACGGAAGTTATTTTAGTTAATAATAATAATAACGATGATGATGATTATGATGATTATGATGATCATTTTGGAAAAACTACTGCATTTATGAAACCAGACTTAAAATGAATTTGCTGAAAGGCTACAGTTGAAAGGAAGTTTTTGGTTTACTGCATGGTATAATAGCAAAAAGACGCGGCCCAGCACGCATGGACAAAATCTCTCCAGAGCGCGGCACGCATGCATGCATGCATGCACACACTGCCCCAAAAAGAGTGGCCACTTTTTTCACGGGCCAACAAAACCACAATTCCAAGGATAACTAAATAAAACACGAATCTTATTAAACCCTTTATGATGTCCTCAAAATTATGAGAAATTATTTAAATCAGATGAGTAGTGTCTCTACAAATTCAACTTGAACAATTGCTGTTAAAAAAAAGAAGTTGACAAGAGGGAGAGGGTGTATCAGAAACCTATTAAAGAAGTTTACGATGAACAAAAACAAACCGAATTAAACACAATAACGCAGCAGTTAAACGTTATCAATGGCCAACTGAGTATTTTGTCCGTAAACTTTGTCAACTAAACATCTCCAAATGAAATAGTCAACTGGATTCAAATCTGTACTATTTGGTTGCCAACCTTCTGGCACGACGAAATCAGGACACTGTTCTTGTGTAAGTAACGGTGTGAACCGTATAAATTTAGCAATTTTTTCTACTTTCGTACCATCAACTTTATTTTTTAACAACTATTGTTGAAGTTGAATTTGTAGAGACTACTCAACTGATTTAAATAAACCCCTCATTTTAAGGACAATATAAAGAGCTTAATATGATTCCGGTTTCATTTACTTATCCTTTGAACTGGGGTTTTGTTGGTCTGTTTAAAAAGGTAGCCATATTTTTCTTAAATAAATAAATAAACAAACAAACATCAGAAAAATATGGCTACCTTATATTGTATTATATATGGGATGGAACTCAGAATGGTCCCCTAAGGTTTTTTTTTTATAATACACAGACCGGGGTATGGAACAAGGAATCCTCAAGGGAAAATTAAATCCACTATAGTCCGAATAAGTAATGGTTAATGACAAACAAGAGCAGGGGTATCCAACACGCTCGCCAATCGACAGGTGTGGCGAATGGCTTTTCAGTTCATGAAAGATCCTTTGCATTTTGACGTTTTTAGTGCGCAAAAAGAGACTAAATTTGCCAACGTATTTCATTTGGAAAGACGTCATTTACAAATGGATGTCCTTTCGACTCGAAACAAAATGGGCCAGCCACAAAGAAAAGAATCCGTCGTCCAGTTTTGGACTCGGCTTTTAGGAGAAAACAAGTTCGTGGTGTTGCAGTCAGGTATTGCAAGACTGTTTTCGATCTTTGGCTCAACTTACCAGTGTGAATCCACCTTTTCTGTAATGAGTCACCTGAAGTCAAAGTATCGCTCTAATTTGCTTGATGCCAATTTAGATGCAGGGCTCAGATGTTCAATAAGTGAAAACATTGTGCCTGATTTCAGCCGGCTAGGGCAAGATAAAGACTGCCAAGCTTCACATTGAATTTTTTAATATAGCTCATTGCATTGCTGTAATTTTTAACATTATTGATGTTTTTACAATAAAGTTCATCCTAAACATACATATCATTGTTGTATTCAAGTTTCCCTTGTATATGTCCTTTTTTCTTCCATTTCTAACGTGTTAGTACACACAGTTTCACTATGTGGCGAATTTAGCCCGCTGATCGCTACACATATGGCGCACAACTAGAATTCTGTTGGATACCCCTGCACTAGAGTTTTTCTTTTTCATGATGTTAGCCCAACGTGAGCAACGGGTCACTCTCAAAAAGGCCCCAAAAATATAGCTTCCCTCACCAGCTATCTGCAAAGCAGATAGGATCCAGGGATTAAAGCAGCCTAGCCCGACTATATTTAGAACCTCAATATAAGCAAAAACTCGTTGTATTCACGTCAGATTGAATACATCAAAGAAAAAGGGGTAAGTAACTATTGTAGTTTCAGTTTTTAACGGACATGTAAAGTGCCTTGAAAAGTGGATGCTCAATTTTGCTAGTTGAGGTTTAAGTTTTGGTTTTTGGCTAAAAATACAATAGGTACCCCTTTTTCTCTGATGTATTCAATCCAACGTGAATGCAACGAGTCTTGCTTATATTGAGGTTCTAAATAGTGGGGCTAAGCTGCTTTAAGCCCTAGATCCTGTCCCAAAGCTGGATCCTCTGCTTTGCAGAGAGCTGGTGAGGGAAGCTATATTTTTGGGGCCTCTGCTAGTGACCCGTTGCCCACGTTGGGCTAACATGAAAAAGAAAAAATTATAGCGTTGGTCATTTACCATTACTTATTCGGACTATAGTGGATTTAATTTTTCCAGAAGAGTTCCGTTTCATGCACTATATACACATATATAACTAGGGTGGTCCTTATATTACCTTATAAAATGAACTTCGGAATTTTCCACCTCCCACCATCTATTAAATCCTACCAAAACGTTTGGCAATCGGTGAATATTTACGGTATGTTCAAACCATTTCTATTTTGCTGTTATCTCCACTTAATTTGTATTACATAGTAATACCGTTTACTGACGCATTTCTTTTGTTTCAGCAAGTATGGCAACTTCTACTCGCAGCAAGACCGATGTGTTCTTGCTTAGTTCAACCAGGGAAGATCTCACTAGCACGAAGTTACCCTGTATTGGGGATGTTCTCAGGTTTTACCTACACAAACTGAAGACAGCGAACACCAAACATGAGGCTGTCGTCTGCACGTTGAAGGAGGTGCAGATGTTCTGGGACAGAGCCCGAATTCCGATTCGTCGCATCGACTATGCGGTCAAACAGCTCGAGGAATTGGTGAAGTGGGAAGGACTAAAAAAAGAGCAAAGCCAGGAGGACAGCGACCCAAGTGGCCAATGAGGAAGCCTTCAAGGAAACGTTTAACGACCTGTTCGATGTGGCCCATTCCGATACCTTGACGATGATGAAAATCCCGGAAGACAAGAAATTCTTATTGGCACAGCGTGAGAAGGGACGGCGAGGGGTCATGGCTGGAGTTGATGTTTCTTTGTTGAAGAAGGAGAGAGCCCAAGCAATAAAACGAAGAACTCAGCTTGTGTTCCAGGACAAACAGCTTGCAGAGAAAGCCAATTTGGATGAAGTCGTTGCCTTGGATTCTTCCACTTCATCTTCCGATCCTGACGACACGCATGATTGTGAGAGGAGAATCAGTTGGAGAAGTCACTATCGGCTCGGAAACGGGGAAGGACAAACATCCTTAGCCCTTCCGTCCTCTCATTGCTCGACCGGATGAAGACAAGTAACTCGTGCGGTGCAGATAATCGCCCCCATCATTCATGCTTCAGGGCTGAACGTCGAGGAATCTACCATCAATCGCTTATCTATTCGTCGTCATCGTCAAAAGCATCGGGCTGAATTAGCAGACCAGCTCAAGGGTGAGTTCAACCCCCAGAAGCCGCTGGCGCTTCATTAGAACGGAAAGCTGATAGAGGATCTAACAGATCATAATTGCAATAGACTTCATTATCTCAGGGTCTGGAATTGAGCAAATCCTATGCATTCCAAAGCTGCATTCTGAAACTGGTCAAGCAATGGCAGATGCAATGATCGAGATGGTGTCTGAGTGGGGTGTCAAGGACCGCATCAAAGCCCTCAGCTTCGATACAACATCGAGCAACACTGGACGGAAAAACGGTGCGTGTGTGTGTTGCTTGAAATGAAGCTGGAGACAGAAGTTCTCTACTTGGCGTGCAGACATCACATCTATGAAATTATTCTTGGAGAAGCATTCAGCATCTCGATGGGACCATTGAGTGGGCCCGAGATCCTCCTTTTCAAGCGGTTCAACACATTCTGGCCATATATCGATGTCACTCATTACAAGCCTGGAGTAGAAGACCCAGTCGTTGCAGATGCACTTTTGGATTTTTCTGCTGATGTCAAGGATTTCGTGATCAGTCAACTTGGACTGACGCATTAACATGATGATTACTGCAAACTCTTGGAGTTGACCCTCATGTTCGTGAGAGATGATTTACCGTGTGCAGTATCATTCAGGAAGCCAGGTGCCATCCACCGTGCACGGTTCATGTCAAGATTGATTTACGCTTTGAAAATCTTCATGTTCAGAGATACTGGCTTCAAGCTGACGAAGAAAGAGACGCAAGGTCTTCGGAACTTCTGTGTCTTTGATGTTGGAGTGTATGTTAAGTCCTGGTTCCTCTCCCGCCTGTCAACTGCAGCTCCTGCCAGCGATCTGCGTCTGTTAAAACTTGTGTCAATCGACTCGCCAGCAGCCAAGGGTGCTTTGAACAAGCTGCGTGGGCAGCTCTGGTATCTAAGCGAACAACTGGCGGCACTCGCCTTCTTTGACCGAGACGTCGACGCTTCCGAGAAGAGGGCGATGGTAGAAGCACTCAGTCGCGAGGGAGAGGAGGATCCGCCCAAGCGAATCTCTCTGGACCAGGCCAGGATCCCCAACATTAGATTCCGTGATTTCGTGACGCTTAACACACGGAAGTTCTTCCAGATTCTTTCACTTCCGGATTCCTTCTTGGAAGTGGATCCTGACACTTGGATGATAAATCCCGACTATCTGCAAGCAGAGGATGTTCGAGATCTTCGCGTTGTGAACGACACCCGCAGAACGAGGAGTCGCACTGATACAGGAATACAACGGTTTGCTGACAAAAGACGACGAGCAGACTCAGTTCACCCTGCAAGTTATCCAAGAATACCGCAAGCGTTATCCCAATTGCCAAAAAGCCACACTCCTTCAGGGTATTTCCTCATCATCCGCTACCAAAACCAAATAGGACTCTAATGTCTCGAATCGAAATGTGCATAAGTTAGACTGAGAGACTAGGGTGTGTCAATTTTAGTAAAGTCAACAATTCAAAAACTATAATGCTCAAATGATGTCATATTATCTAGCAAACTTAGAAATATCTTTAGTGTTGTTTAAAAAAGCCATTTACCTACTTATATTTGACCATAGAGGTTTGAAATATAACCTAAATATGACTGTAGCATCGTATATCAATATGCCATTGATATGTGTGGTCAACTTTGGTTATTTTTGGTGTGCAGTATGGTTTCTAAGTTTCACACAGTCACAAATGCTGGAGTTTTGGTTGTGAATGCGTGTGTTTCCCAACTTTTTGACAATTTTGATTACTTCGTAATGTAAATATTGTGTAATTCAAATTATTCGAAATGTTGTGTGTAACCCAAACTTTCTGTATATTTTGATATGATAGATAATTAATAATTGAGGGGTCGCGCGTCTTAACGTACCTAAGCGCCACCACAGGCGAAAACGTGTTTTTTGATGGATATCATTATTTTCACCCTTCCTCTAACGGCGTGGTTTGGGTTATAATGACCTTACAACACTAGAAGTACGGTTGAAAACCTTATGAAGCGAACTACTTTTTTCACCTCTATCGCCAGCTGGGCTCTGCCGCCCAGATGTGATGCGCGTCTTAAGGCCCCAATATCCCGTTCAACTGGTGGGAAGTGATGGGGGTGGGACGCCCGGTCTCTGGGTGGCGAGAACAGCAGGAGGAGCGCGAGCCAATGAAAACATGGCAGCCACACCGCTCTGCTTTCTGATTGGCCACCCGCTCCACGCGCCGAGAGAGACATGACACAAACATCCCGCCAGTACCTTAAGACTCGCGTTGCTGTTAGCAGGCGCCCTGTGTTCGTGCTCATATTGCGTGGATTATTCTATTCACCCGGCTTCTAACTATTATCAACGTGTGCAGCAATGTCTCACCGTGCTAGTGATAGTGATAGTGATGAAAAATCAATGGAATCATTCTGTGCCACAAATCGCACCCAAAGTTCGGCTTAATAAGAAAATAAAAAAATTAATATACAGGGTGTCCCAGAATTAACTATCTATTTCAATGAAATCGGACAAATTTTTTAAAAACACTTATTTATGTTTATCATGTTTAATATGTGTTCAAAATGTATAAATTTCTAAATTTTTTTCATAATTTTATTTTCATAATTTTTTCATTATCTGGTCCAATGAAAGACCGTCCAAAAACTCATCAACCTCTTCATTAGCATACTGAAAACTCTAATTTAGCCAAAAATGAACGTTCTAGCTCAATTAATAACAGATACTATTGCCAGAATATTGCTGAACTTTGGAGGCGATTTCTGGCGAATTTTAATTTTGGCGCTTAGGTCATTACTTTGAATAATTAAGTCTTGTACCTATAACAACACAACCTTTTATCTGAGCTTATAGGAAGATATTAAGAATTTCAATTAACTTAATTTTATGTAATCATAATCAGTAGGCCTATCCAAATTTCAATGACATTTCTTTTGTTCACAGGTCCACAGGATGAGTCAGAAAGAAATCAGAACCCGAAGCAAATCAAGTTGTCACCTAAGTCATTTGGTGGGGACTGGGAGGGAATTCCCCCTGCTGAGCTGCCCACAGCCAGATATATGCTGAGGTATGGGTTGTTGAGGAGAGAGATGAGTGAGGAAGACAGGAGGAATATCACTGGCTCAGTGGAGAAAGGCCAAAACACTATTCACAGGACCTGTAATCAACACTGAGGTCAGGATCAGGGCTAAAGTGAAGGCACTTTGGGATGAGGCAGTGAAGGTGTCCACTGGTAATGTGAAGCTAGAGGTCAAAGATAGGGTCATGATGAAAGTGGACAAATTGGTGGACATCCTGACGTGTCACTGTGTGATCAGGAGCTGCAGTAAGCTTCGGTGGAACCCTCTCTGCAACAGTGAGGTTCACATTGACTGCAGCTGTAGGAGCGAGCAGAAGATACGAGTGCAGGAGCTTGCCTTCATTAAAGGTCAGAGAGAAAAGGTTGGCAGTGTGGGGGCACACCAGATGGGTCTAGTTGATCACCATGGACCAGGAGACAGGAAGCAATGATGCAGAGAAGGAAGGCCGAGAAGTCAGCCAAGAAAGGAGTTGAGGGAGGAGTCACTGCAGGAGATGGAGTTAGAGGAGACTGGAGATATACTGGAGGAGGCAGGGAGGAGAGAGGAGGACGAAGACTTCATACCAGAGGCTGCGACAACTTCTTCCTTGCCTGTGGCTAAGAAGAAGAAATACAACACTGAAGATATCACCAACATAGCTCTGGCTAGCTTGAGACAACACTGGGCTGAGAGAGAGTGCAGAGATTGCCACTGCTGCCTGGATGGATGCTGGTCTTATCACAGAGTTTGACACAGCACTGGTGATTGACCACAACAAGGTGAGGAAGGCTCAGGAGAGGTTGACTAAGGAGCTGGTCAAGAAGTTTGATGAAGAGATTAGGGAAAATGGCATCACCTGTATCTTCTTTGATGGGAAAAGAGATGACACCAAAGTGATGATGGAAGCTGAGGGCAGTGACAGGCAGTTTCATGGCCTCATTAAGGAAGAACACTACACATTGTGCAATGAACCAGGTGGGAAATATTTGTGGCATTTTGTACCAGAGGAAGCTGCAGAGGAGAGAAGTCATGCTGAGGTCATTGCTGATCACCTCGTGAACTGGCTGAGAGAGAGATGAGCAGACCAGACCCTTTTGGCCATAGGAAGTGACAGTACCAATGTGAATACTGGCTGGGAGGGAGGAGCACTTCATTATGTGGAGGCCAAGCTTAGCAGGAAGTTGGTGTGGATTGTCTGTGACTTGCACAGTGGGGAGCCGAGTTTCAGACACCTGGTGACTGCACTGGATGGCAAGACATTGAGCAACAACAAGTGGTCTGGGCCCCTAGGGAAGATGTTAGACACTGCCACTGAGCTGAAGATCAACCCAAACTTCACTGTTGGTCCTCCTCTACCCAATCTCAGTTAGGAGGTAGTCAAGGACCTCAGCACAGACCAATCATATGGCTACAGAATCATCACTGCCATCAGATCGGGAGGTACCTCAGAGTCTAGCTCTCCTGGAGATTGGGCCAATCTGTCACAGTAGGTGGACCACCACGGCTCTAAGGTTCTGCAGAATGTGGATTTCCAAACACGGGCTGAAGGGTAGAAACCAGAAGAATCTGAGGATAATTGTGGAATTCATAGTGGGAGTCTACATGTCAAACTGGTTCAACATCAAGTTAAATCACAGCTGGGTGGAGGGTCCGAGGCATGTACTGTACCAGCTGGAGCTGCCCAGAAGTCAGGAGGAGGAGGTGATAGGAATAGTGATGCCTACAGTGAAGAGATCAGCCTGGTACGCACACTCTGAGGCTGTGCTCCAGGACATGCTGTGCAGTGAGTTGGGGGAGGAGAGGAGGAAGGCAGTGAAGAGGATACTGGAAATCAGGGGTGAAGGAGATGAGGACACACAGGTAGGAGACTGCAGTGTCAGACCCAGGAAGACTCCTGACATCATCCCAGATACCACCAAACTCTCGGAGCGCTTATTAGCTTATTGACTGGAACTCTGGCGTGAATGAGCCTCCTCTGACCCGCTCCCTCACCACTGCCGCAATCAAGGAGTTTCTGAATAGACCAATGGAAGTTCCTGCATGGCCCTTACACACACAGTCAGTAGAGGTGTGTGAGGATGACAACTGAAGCATCACAACATGTTCACTCACAAGAAAGGAGGAAGGCGTACATCAGCGGCCAGGTGGCCAGTAGGGAGCTCATGTCTAGGAACAAGACCAAGGCAGACATGGCATCCTTGGCAAAGTTCAAGAAACCTATCTATATTTCTAAGTTTTAATATTGAAATACAATCAAAATGTCTTTAATTGTATATAATGTATGTAAAATGTAGTTATATACAATAAAAAAAATACTTGCAAAAATTGCTGATTTTTCGTAAACTTCAACTTCAAATATAGGTAGCTAGGAGTGGTCAAATCTGGATTTTAAAGCCATATTTCGATTTAGAACATAAAAATGCATCATTTGGTCACTAGTAGTCTTGAAAATTTAAAAATTTCACTTTACTCCCTAAAATTGACACACCCTACTGAGAGACCCATATTACACCATTTAGGTACTCTGTTACTCTCTTGCATATGTACGTATAAATACAGAAAAATGTTGCTTTTCCAATGTACATTCTATATTTTAGCATTGATTAATTGAAAGTTCTAATTATAGGCAGAATAAAGATAAAAGTGGAAAACGTTAGTTTGACTGAGCACACCCTAAATATTACCCGATTGGAAAAAGATTTTGCACACATTAGTTTCTACCATGAGAGCATCAATTGGAATGGTGGGAGGTTCACATTTCAAAACTTCAAAAATAAGGACAACCCTAATATAAATAAATAAATAAATAAATAAATAAATAAATAAATAAATATACACACGAGGGCCACTCAATATATTCTGCCCCACCTTTTTTTTTTCTTTCCAAGTTTCCTTGCAAGTTCCAGATATTTTGTACACAAGTAGTTACATACCTTTTCACAAGTTTATATTTTTCCAGTCTCCATCCTTTTCTACAGCTTTCCTCCACCTCGAAACAAGGACCTTTATTTCTTTCTGGTAGAAGTCCGCTGGCTTCCGCTGGAGCCACCTCTTAACCTCCTCAACAACCTCATCGTCACTCTGAAACTTTCTTTCACGAATAGCATCCTTCATTGGCCCAAACAAATGGAAGTCTGAAGGTGCCAGATCCGGGCTGTATGAAGGGTGGGGTAACACAGTCAAGCGCAGTTTTGTGATGGCCTCTCTTGTTTGCAAACTGTTGTGTGGTCTTGCGTTATCGTGCAAAAGAAGGACGTCTTCCAGTTTTCTCTCCGATCGAATTCGCTTTATACGTCTCTGGAGTCTCTGTAGGGTAGCAATATATGCCCCCAGAGTTGGTTGATTGTCCTTTCTTCATAATGTTCACTAGAATCACCCCTTTCATGTCCCAGAAGATGGTGGCCATAACCTTTCCTCCAGAGAGCCATTTTGAACTTTTTGTTGCGTGGGGAGTCTGCGTGATGCCACAACATGGATTGGCGTTTTGTTTCAGGTTCAAAGTGGTGTACCCAAGTCTCATCCCGAGTCACAATTCGTGAAAGGAAATCATCCCCTTCTGTCTCGTATCGAACCAACGACTCAGAAGTAATTTCTTTTCTTTAGGCTTTGTGATTTTCAGTCAGTTGGCGAGGAACAAACCGTGGACACACTTTTGAGTATCCCAGTTGCTGAATTATCGTATTTACACTTCCTTCACTAATTCCTAGCTCTAGTGATAGCTTCTTGTATGTGACGCGCCGATTTGATCGAATGATGCCGTTAGCACGTTGCACAATATGAGATGTCACAGCCGATGCCGGGCGACCGCTGCGTGGCTCATCATCGGCTGGCTCTCCCCCTCTCCCGAACTGCGTTAACCACCGGTTTCGTACAAGGGCGTTTAAAAGTAATTTTATACAAGGAGGGGAGGTTGAAACGGAAAAAATCCGGCTATGTGAAGCGCAGAAAGTTCATACTTTCAGCACCATGGCCTATTATTTGGTGGGGCAAAATATAAGAGTGTGTGTGTGTGTGTGTTTTACAATGTCTATGTCCAAATGTTAATAAAAAAAAAAATGGAAAATAGTTAATTTACTAATATCAAATACTTGTAAAACCAGCAGCAGAAAAACTGGCTATGCCAACACAAAATTGTCGTAACATCTGGTTCTCCTATATTTTTAGATTTTTATGACTTTTTTTTTACCTACACCAGAGACATACCTGTTCATTCCCTTTATGCAAATGGCCAGGTCTTTCGTCATAAATCCAGCTTCAATGGTATCAATGCAGACTTTCTCCAAAGCTTCACAGAAATTTGTTAGTGCACTATTACCATCTAGTTTAGCACGGTGAGCCAAACCTCTCGTCCAAGCGAAGATAGAGGCTGGCAATTAAAAACTAATTAATGATCAGTTTTCGGAACCCCAATTTGCTTTTCAATGATGATGCCCATCCTACATCCAAAAATGACCATAAATCTTTCTCAATGCCTGGTCTTAATCTGTATGAAGTGTGACATATGACAATGTTGCTATTTCCAAAAATTTCTTGGAACAATGGAAAATGTATATATGAAGTACAGTAAACCCTCGTCCAACGTGGGGGGTAGGCAAATCCACGTTGGACAAACTTAATACTTATGGCAGGGGTGGCGAAGGTTTTTACAGTCGTGTGCCAAAAAAAACATGTAAACCATAAAAAAAAATTCGCGTGCCCACCAAAGTTTATATATATTACACCAAATTATAAACATTAAGTCTATTATTTTATACTCATTTTTTGGATAACAATTTCTATGCTTAGGCGTGCCAGGCAAATTTGATCGCGTGCCCAAATGGGCACGCGTGCCATGGGTTCGCCACCACTGCCTTATGGGATAAATGGGGATACGTGAACGCGGCCGCGTAAAGTCTCCCATTAATACTTATACATAGATTTTTTTATTCACACACAAATGAATTTCCCTACCTATATTGTATATGAAATAAGAACATAATAAAATCATAAACATAATGATATTTACATATGATAAATAAAAATAGCACGTATCTTTTCTTCACTCTTTCGGATGGTGCGTATGGTAGACTCATTCACGTGATACTCGTGGCGAAGTGAGTTATGCTCATACCACCACGCAACTTATCTAGAATCTTTATTTTTTCAGCTAATGTCATAACCTTACGACTTTTCTTCTCTTCACTATCACTTGCAGATGCTTTACGTTTTGGTGCGATACTGCTGTTGAAGGGTAATAACAAAACAACGGCAAAATACGACAAAAACAATCCAACACAACTTCACTGAACTTAACGCGGTAGCGGAACTGAGACAAAGGGTGACGCGAGAGGGAGGGGGATGCGTGAGTGTTGGAGTGTGTAGGAGAAAACACTAGAGCGCGCACTGGCACGCGTACAGTACTACTGTATTAGAGCGTGTTTGGCGGACCGTGTATAAGCAAATTCGGTTTACTGTGAACAAACGAAAAAATCCCGAGTTAATTTTATATATTTTTTTTTATTTTTAGTGCAGGAAGGAGGACAAGGGCGAATGACCACAAAAACAACCATCCAACGTTCTGTAGAAGAGAGCCAAAATGAAGATCCAAAGTTTTCGAGATGCCTGGACACTGTTTTGAAAGACTGGAGGTCATAGACAGGGGGAAACATGGATTGAGGAATACTGTTCCAGAGTTGACCGGTTGAGTATATGAAAGAATGAAAAATACCAGTGATGTAGGACTAGAGACCTTTTTCTTGGTCTCTATCTCGGCCATTGTGGTTTTAACGACTACACTGGACTAGCTATATAGTCAATTTTGTAATAATAGGCAATGCTGTCCTAATGAGAATAAATTAGTTTTACACAAGGTTTGAAGTATGAAAAGTTTTTATAGGATCGTTATGTAATAATGCGGCCCCAAAGATCCAGGATATCAGATGTGCTGAGTATGTTCATGTTCCTCAAGTGCAACGAACACACTTGCGCTTTAAGTAGGCAAAAAGAACAAACAAGGCGGCGTGCAGTTAGAGTTTAAAAGAGCAGTGTCCGTTGTAATAGTGATAATAAAGAGAGGGATGAAGACTTTAGTAAGAGGCGGGGAATTGATGAGACGAAAAGCTTTTGATTCCATCGGGTCAAGTAGAGCTGTGGGGGTTCAGCCACCCGACGTATGAAAAGCGTACTTCAAAAGAGGGCGGACATGACCTCTGTACAGAGAGAGCAACTTAGTTGGGGTGAAGAAACTGCGGAGGCGGTACAGCACACTACCGTTTACAAGCTGTTTTAGAAAGAGTATCGTGATCTTTCCAGGAAAGATCACGATAAAAGGAAACACCAAAAATGTTAAGAGAGGAAAAAAAATCGAGTTGTGTATTGTTGAAGGTAATGGGATAGTCGTGTGGAAGATTATGATGAGTAGATAAATGAAGGAACAGTTTTTGAGGCAATGAAAGCCACGAGGTTTTCTCTGCCCCAATCAAAGATAGTATAAAGATCAGAGGTCAGGTGCACCATAGCCGTCCTACGCGAAGCGTGTAGTGACTGTTCAGAGGGACACTTTGGAAAGCAGGTGGAGAGGTGAAGAGTGGAATCATCGACATAGAAGTGGATAGGACATGAAGAGAGACTTAATAGATCATTGATAAATAAAGGGAAAAGAGTGGGTGACAGGACCACCAATATTAATAACTTTAGAAGAACAGTGGCCATTTAACAAACGCAGCTATAGATCGAACAGAAAGGAAATGGAGAGGAAAGCACGGATAGAAGGATAGAAACCGGAGGAGGGCAGTTTCGAAATTGAAGATTTGTCCCAGACTAGCAAAAGCTTTTGATATATCTAACGCAATAGCGAAGGTTTTACCGAAATCCTGAAAGGAAGATGACCAAAAGTCAGCGATATGCAAGATCGCCCAGTGGAGCGTCGCTTGCGGAACCCATACTGACGTGAAAGAAGATTGGTTGAATAGAGGTATTTAAGAGTCTTGCTATTAGGGATAGATTAAAAAAACTTTAGAAAGGCAAGAAATCAAAGCAATTGGATGATAGTTGGAGGGTTGAGAGAGGTCACCCAGTAAGAGCAAAAATAGATTTTGCACGATTCCCGGCAGAAATATAAGCAGAATGAGAATCAAGTTGGATGGCGACGGTACCTCCTCTCTGTTGCAGATAACATTAGAACAAGCATAGTTAAAGTTTTTTGCATTAGTAGTAAGAAAATATGGAATGTACACCTTCATTCTCGAATCACCTTTATGATGCGCTCAGCGAACTCGGAGGAGCCCACGGCCATGGAAACAATAATCATTCCATAAGAAATCATAGTAGTACTGCCTAAAGGCCTCCCAATCAGCGGCGCCAAAGTGCCAAAGACGTTCCATAGGCCGACCTGGAACGATAGGCAGGAAACGGATAAAGATTGTGGTCGAAGGAGCCAAACGGAAAAAAAAAGTGACCAGTAAGGATGATGAGAGGCAAGAAATAAACCCAGAATGTTCGGACTATCTCCAAGGCGATCGGGGATAAGTGTATGGTGCTGTACAATCTACTCCAGGTTATTCAGGATAGAGAGTTGTAAAAAGATAATGGTGAAATAGAAGGAAAGTCAAAGGTGGTGGTGAACACTGAAATCTCTTAAAATGGAGATTTCAGCAAAAGGAGAATGGGACAGAATGAAGGAGCCAAAGAGTTTTGGATAGAATAGGAGAAAGGTAGACAGAGCAGATGTATTTAGTTTGAGATTGGCATGTAAGCCGTAGCCAGAGGGTGTAGAATTCAGAGAATTCAAGTTTGTGTCCATGAAACCCAAAAGCAAAGTTGGGATGAGTTTTGAAGGGAATGTTATTTTAATATTTTTAATTTCGCTGTAGTACCCCTAGTTAAAAAGTTTACTGGAGGAATAAATGCTGATTAAACTGTTTAAACCGCCTACTTTGTTATCTTTAATTCAGGTAGGAAACTGAAACATTACATGAAGGCTGAAGAGGTTTTTTGTGGAATCTGAATTGGTCTATTCTTTAATAATTCCTCGAGGGGTGACTGATAAATAAGAAAATATCGAAGCCTCTGTGCTACAGCAAATATGACAATAAGGAACTTCCGGTTCTCTACAAGCGAGACTGAAGACGCTCTTTCGTACCTTCTACACTAATATTTATGGGCAGCAACTGTGTGAATTATAAAAAGGTTCTGACAAAACCCTAAATTTGCTCTACAAAATATCTTTAAAACTGTTACACAAGTTACTCCTAAGATGGTCAACAAATGTTTGCTAACCATTGTCTTGAGCCTCCCAAAGAACAAGACATGCTCAATACAGTTCAATGCAAAGAATTAACAAATCATTCAACCCAATTATTCAAATTATTCATCAGTCCTGCCACATGTCATCCAAGCTATGGACTTCATGGTATGAAAACATTTGTCTGTAGCTCCACTTAACTTCATTAAGTATATTTCTGTTCTTAGTACTTGAATTTTAATTATTTTATTTTGGGTTTATATTATTACAATTTGTCATATGGACAACTTGTCTGCCAATAAACATTTTCATTCATAATAAATATTAAAAGTCAAAATGAATAAAGAACATTCTGAAATGGGGGCAATTATAAAGAACATTCGTAAATAGGTATTTTAGACTACTGTATAAGTTACTTCTGAAATGGGGGCAATTATAAAGAACATTCGTAAATAGGTATTTTAGACTACTGTATAAGTTACCTCTAAAACTCTCAACTTCGCAAATGTTCACAAAACTCGAGCCCCCGCAGACGACAATACAGCCTAATTGCAAAGCATTCAAACCTCAGGCAATCCAACTGTCCAACCTATTTATTCCTTAGTCTTACCGTATGTCTTCTGAACTATGGGGTTCATGGTAAGAAAATGTTTGTCTTTAGCTCCACTAAACATTGTTATTTGTAACTTCATTACTTGCATTTTCTATTTTCAGTTTTATTCTTAATTTTTATTAATTTCAGTGTTACTTATTTCAATACTTGTATTTTTGTTTAGTCATTTTTTGTTTTTATTACTACTAGCTATATTATAATTTTTTTATTCTGCCATTATACTTTTCAATTTCAAAAGTGTGTATACAAAGGTCACCGCCAAATTTGTAGTTTTTAGGAACTGTTGCTTTACATTTTCCCACCACACATCAAAATACAGAAACTTAAGAGCTAAGTTTTATTATTATTTCTAGCACGAAAATACTAAATGAAGTAGAAAACTTCCTTTATGGTTTGAACTTACCAATAGGGTTCGTCGAGGTTTCCTTGCCCTGCTGATGCATCCTAAAGTGACGAGTGACGGTGCCGTGGGCAGCCTCAGACTCTACTGTTTTTCCATCGGGACAAATTAAAACTGAAGTCATCATTCCCAAAGAGCCTGAAAACAATTTTCATGCAAGTTAAAGTTTCCATAAACCATAAAATTACTCACGAAATAAACCTAACTTTAAATAGGCATTATTTTAGAAACAAGTTATCTATCTATCCAGTAATGAGCATAACGAGCAATGAGACAAACGCCCACAATTTAAAGTAAATTTTCCATTCTACCCCAGAGTGAGGGAACAATTTTTATGTGAGGAGGAGGGGCCCAAGGACGATTGCCCGCAAAAACGCCCCGCACCCCATAAAGAAGAAGAGCCAAAATCAAGGTCCAGTGTTTTCGAGACGCCTGGATACTCGGCATTTGAAAGATTGGGTCACAGACAAGGGAAAGATGGTTCCAGAGTTGACCAGTTGAGTATGGTATATGAAAGATTGAAAATACCAATTAACCCTTGCGTTAGAGAGTTGGTCAGAAAAGGAATGAGAATGCGTCGAAAGTCTGGTGCTGCGTGCTCTTCTTAAAAGAGGAGGCATGCAGTTAGAGTTCAGAAGAGCAGTGTCCGTAACAATAGCTATAGTAGAGAGAGTGAGGCAACATTGCGGCGAAGAGAGAGAGGTTGAAGACGTCAGTAAGAAGCGGGGAAATGATTAGACGAAAAGCCTTTGATTCCACCTGGTCAAGTACGGCTGTGTGGGTTGAGCCACCCCATATGAGAAGCGTATTCATTACAGGAGCGGACAAGACCCCTATACAGAGAGAGCAACTGAGTTGGGGGTGAAGAAACTGCGGAGGCGATACAGCACACCTAGCCTCTTAGAAGCTGTTTTGGAAAGAGTATACGTGAGCTTTCCAGGAAAGATCACGAGAAAAGGAAACGCCAAGAATGTTAAGAGAAGAGGAAGGATTGCGTTGTGCATTGTTGAAGGTGAAGGGATAGTCGTGTAGAAGACTGTGACGAGTAAACAGATGGAGGAACAGTTTTTTTGAGGTATTGAAAGCCACAAGGTTTTCTTTGCCACCAATCAGAGATGGCAGAAATATCAAAGATCAGGTGTACCATAGCCGTCCTACGCAAATCATGGAGCGACTGTGAAGCGGGTGGAGAAATGAAGAGTGGAATCATCAGCATAGGAGTGGAAAGAACAGGGAGAGCGACTTAATATCATAGATCATTGATAAATAAAAGGAAAGTAGTGGGTGACAGGAGAGAACCCTGAGAACTACCACTGTTAATAGCTTAAGAAGAACAGTGGCCATCTACAACCGTAGCTATAGATCGGACAGAAAGGAAATTAGAGAGGAAGGCACAGAGAGGATAGAAACTGGAGGGCAGTTTTGAAATTAAAGATTTGTGCCAGACTCTATCAAAAGCTTTTGATATGTCTAGCACAATAGCAAAAAGTTTCACCGAAATCCAGGTATAGAGAACTCTGCAAGGCGGCGGCCCGGAGAGCGTCCCTTGCATAAGCAATATTGACGATCTGAAAGATTATCAGGAGAGAGAGGTTTAAGAATCTTTTTATTGAGGATAGATTAAAAAAAACTTTAGAAAGGCAAGAAATCAAAGAAATTGGACGGTAGTTGGAGGGTTGAGAGCGGTCACCCTTCTTTGGAAGAGGCTCAATGAAAGCAAACTTCTAGCAGGAAGGAAAAGTACCAAATGAAAGACAAAGACAAGAGATATATAATACAATAGGCTTATTTCAATTTATCACCAAATTATCTATTTTTATTGAATGCATTGCAAGGATATTTAAAACAGATTAAACCAGACACTTCAATTTAAGCAAATCTACAGATGTATTTTTTTTTAACAATTTATTAACTGCGCCATAAGATTCTATGATCTGGTAGACCTAGTTGTAGTTTCGTGCGTTGGTCTCTCTTCACCCGGTCAAGCTGGTGGCCCCGCCTCTAGGTCTGGCTTGATAGCGATTTGCTCTTGCACTTTCCACCGCACATAGCCAGGTACACCCGGCTCATCTGGTACAGTCCTGAGCCAGGCATCTAGTCTTTGGAAGGCTTCAACCTCGACCCCTGTCATGTTTGAGGTCCTTTGGAAGCTGGTTAAAAAGTCTTGGCCCCCTGACAACCAAGTTGTTTTCTTTCAATGTGTTGAGGAAGTCCCTTGCCGGGCCTTTAGTTTGAGAACATTACATATTCTGCCTTTCCTATTTTCCAGTGTTGTTTGGGTGGTAACTGGGTTTAGTTTGAGTTTGAGGTTTTGTATCAGTTTTTCAATCATTTTCCATGTATATATTATGGTGTACCTCTCCCTTCTACTATCCAGGGAGTACAGACTTAGTTTAGGTAGTCTTTCCCAGTAGTCGAGTTCTTTGCAGCCATTGATCTTGGCCGAGATATGTGTCTGAATATCTTCTTGTTTATTAGTTTCTTCCTTTTTGTATGGGGACGTCAAGACTGAGCAATATTCAAGTTTTGGTATGATCAGTGTTTTCAGCAGGGAAATTATTTGTCTTGTCCTTTCTTCTAAAGGTTCTTAGTACCTGTCCCGCGACTCTTTTTGCTTTTTTTATCACTATCTGATTTTCTCTCTCGAATTTTGCATCATCAGTCATTATAACCCCTAAATCTATCTCTTTCGTGTTTCTCTATGCAATCATACTATGATGAAATTATCCATGAATTGAACTCCAGCCATACATAACCCGTTTGAATCGCAGTTGAGTAATACTGGAATTGATCTCCGTTGAACACGGTACTGCAATACATCCCCGCACGAGTCGTCGTTGTAATAAACGTTTTCTTTTAAATGTCACCACAAAGAAATCTGAAGGGAAGAGACTATTGTCGTGTATTGGTTTTCAAATAGGAAATTTAATAACGTTTTTAATTGTGTGAAATCAACATGTAAAATGTAATTGAAATATAAAATACTGGTTGGCATCATGGAGAGAGATTTAAAAATGCGGTGAGGCCGGAAGCATAGACAGTCTCGTAACGGGGTATTTAGGGGAAGGTTGTCGTGTTAAAAATGTAATTTGTGATTTAAAGTTAACTAGAAGCTCACTCCACGATCATTGTTAAATTATGAATACACACTCCCTTTTCCCCATCATGTTTGTTTTAATTAAAATAAACCAGTAAATAGTGGTAATCTTAGTCATTTTCAAATCCCTTCTTTGTTCAAAGATGTAACTGCCTGCAGCCAATGCTGAGTCAAAATGGCGGCCACGCTACCTCATATAAAGTTTAGAAAAGGAGTAAAATAAGTATTAAGTGAAAATAACGCAGAGTAAAGAAATATAAACAGAAATTAAAGACGTTTCACGACAAGATCTTGGTGGCCACAAGTTTTTAGGAATGATTAGTTCAATCGAACAATATAAAAATTCAATATGAACGAGGTTTCTCTCATGTGTACTTTGTATCAATTTGTTGGAAGTAGCCCTGTGCCAATTCAGCGTCGTCCAAATGATTCGCCATTCACTGGCCATCACACAAGGCACTTTTTTCAACCACCAAATATGAATTTTCCTATCAAGAAAAAGGTGTTGCATATTAAGTGCGGGATGGTCTACAAAAAAATTACAAGCCCATATGATTCCATAAACCTCATTTCAACTTATAGTACAAATGTGGTGTCTAAGTTTATAAAGTTGGGTACTTTGCAAAAGTATTTTTTTCTTAGTGTCCAAATAACTTAACTTACACTTTACCTCAAGTCTTTAACACATCACAAATGCCATCTGCGTAAAGTGATGTCATTTTGTAGGTTACAGGGTTACTGCTTATTATGCACCAGTCTTTCTCCGCTAACTTCAGTATCATTGTTATGAAGAAACTACACCATACTAAAAAAGAAAAAGAAGGGAAGCAAGCTTACCATATCCCTGAGCAACTGAATCGGACTGTACATCACCATCGTAGTTCTTGCACGCCCAAACAAAGCCACCTTCACTTTTCATGGCGTAAGCGACCATGTCGTCGATGAGGCGATGTTCGTACCAAACTTCTTTTGCCTCGAACTCTCTTTTGTACTTACTGACAAAAAGGAAAATTACTTAAAAGATTAACTAATCTTTATCATTAAACTACACAATTTATGAGCAATTATACCTAAGATATACGCGTTCACTTTAAACAGCTTCGACCATGTTGAAACACTAATGGAAAAATACATCAGTAACCACCGTACTTAAAGCTAAAGCTTATTCGAAACATCCCGAATACTTAAAAGACTACCTCTAATGTTTCACCGTTCATCATCACATGACAGTCTGAATTTGCCCCCCACTCCCACTCTCCACAATCAATAACTTGCTTTTACCCACATTCAGTCTCTCAGTCTCTCAGTCTCTCAGTCTCTCAGTCTCTCAGTCTCTCAGTCTCTCAGTCTCTCAGTCTCTCAGTCTCTCAGTCTCTCAGTCTCTCAGTCTCTCAGTCTCTCAGTCTCTCAGTCTCTCAGTCTCTCACCGCCACTAAACTCTTAACAGCCTCTTGCATATCACACTCAGTCAATAAATAGTACAGCATCATATGCATACGAGAGATTCGACAGGCCCCGCCTATTCCCATTACAAACCAGGCCACTTACTTGTCATAAATTTCTTGGAAAATGTCCTTAAATCTTCCATCGTACTTTTTTAGTATTGTATTCTTGGTTGACATATACAAAGTCAAGTTTCGATCGAGAGCATACTTAAACGAGGCATGAGCAAAGTTTCTATTGGGGGAGGAAAAAGTTAAAATAATTTAAAAGATTAAAATTCTGAGTAGTTATAGCAACGTGGTTGAGGAGGATTTCGACAGCTTGAAGACAGGATGTTTGGCAAGTTTAAAATTTAAATGTTATCTGGATACAGATCATACTCGGGGTACAAAAATTAGAGGCCTATCAAGACAATTCATTATTTACTACACTAGTTACTGGTAAGAGCGTAACATCGCTCATATAATGCCGGTAGTGTTGAGACTTCAAAAGAACTTAAAAAATGTGCCCACACATCAAGGAGAATAATTTTTTACATGTGCTGTTAGCCCTGTTCAAAAATCAACTTTTTCTTATTTTCATAGGTTTCTGTACTTTCTCCCATGCTTTTTGACCTGAAAAGGCCGAAAATCACAACCATTTTGACCTAGGTTGTTGGGAAGCATTGCCGCATGGAGCTTTAAGTTTTCTGCCTTGAAATCGGCCAAAAGCACCAGTTCCGGGGTCCCTTCAATCATGTTTTGCACTATAACTTTTTATCTAAACAAGATAGAGCAACAAAATAGGCACCAAATTAAAGTGCTTTTAATCCTCTTTCTAACTTATACAATTATGATAGTCTTGGAACAAGAAATGGCACATTGGTACATACAAAGATTTCAGAAATATCACAAAATTCGTTTTCTCACACTCAAGGCAGACAAGGCGCCTTATTCATGACACAAATTTGAGATTAACATTTTGTCACAAGTCTAATCGATCAAGAAGTGAAAGCATTACATGATGATTAATTTCATAATGACATTTACACAGTCAGTTGTTGAGAGTTTGTTTCTTGAAGCTGTCAAAGCGGCGTCTGTTGAACTCCACAGCTTGAAGGAGATAGTCCCTTTGCTTGGCATCTGTTGTATGACATTTGCAAAGTCGCTCATCATCTTGACACCACGTTCAGCAATGTCATTCACCGCTTTCAGATTCTTAACATAGTCCAACGCTTTTCTTTAGTCCTCATTCTGTGGCCAAGACGTGACAGGTTCCAGAAGCCACTCGGATCCAATGTTCAGTGTGTCCAGCAGGAAATGTGATTCTGGGCCAATGAGATCAACCAGGGTGGTCTTAGCTGTGACTCTCTGGAATAGAGGCTTTCCTGTTCTGAAGCTGTCTGGCTTCTCAGTGGCATGTAACTGGGCAGCAATGTCGTGCTTCAATGTGTCACTCAATCTACTGCTGAACAGGGCAAATGGCACGACTTCCTGCGTCAAGTACCATTTGTGGTTTTCCATCTTATTAAGTACTGCATCAGCAAGCTCTGGGTCAGTTTTCTTGTACTTCAACATGTCCTGGATTAGACTTAGATCATTCACGGAGCATCTGCAGCAGACATTGACATCATCCATACAAGAGTGTAGAACAGCGCAAGGAAGGTGTTGAGTCTTTCCAGCTTTGATACAGTGTCTTCGTCGTACTCAAGTTGATCTGCAAACATCAGCATTTTCATGGAGTACAGGTTTCTGGCCATCCATCTGGCCTGATGAATGGCGCCTGGTCGACTCCAGTGAATACCTCGAGGAGGCGTTCCTCCAAGAACAATGACTGTCAGTTCAGCCATTTACCTGTAGTCGGCTCTTGGAAGCCTTTCTGCTGTTAGAATGTCTTGGAGTATTTCTTCACTGTTGTTCTTCTTTTCCTTCAGCCATTTGCTGTTGATAGCCAGCATCTTTGGGTTTTCCTTGGACAAGTCCGTCCAAACATCCTTCAGATGCTCAAACCAGGGATTATCTGGCCCCTTCACCTTCCCAAACAGCTTCTCCCAAACTGCTCCTACTAGGATTTCCAGGATGTGATGTCGACAGGCCAGAAAAACACCTTTTTGTTCAGCATTTTCTCTAGCAGTTTGGCAGCTCCTCTGTGAACTCCACTGTTACTGGATGTAGTGTCAAAAACAAGGGCAATAACATTATCCGTAAGTTCCCATGTCTCCAGTAAATCCATTGAAGCCTCAGCCTGAGCTGTGCCAGAAGAATTGTCGATGACAGGTACTCCCAATAACTTTCCTTCAGTGTATGAAGGTGGACCAGACACTAGCAAAGCTAAAGTCTCTGAGGTACTTCCAGGTTCACTGCCCAAGACATCTTTGAGCAACTTTCCATCCCAGTGTAAGGCAGCATACTGTGGGGGGTTTTCACAAAACTTGGACATGTGACTCTGGCTGATATTATACCTGGACAGCATTCTGTTGCGACGTGTTGTTGAGGTTGAGATGACGAAGTTATCCAGATCAGCCCCTCCAGCTTTCAAGGTGGCAGAAACCATGGCAGTAACTTGATTGTCTGATAAACCAAGACGATCAGCTGTATTGCAGATGACATCACATTCCATGACCTTCCTTGGAAACGTCAAAGTCACACTAGTCACAGTGTCTTGATGGTGAGAACATCCAGGACGAGGCTGATGGTAATCCATGTCCTCTGTGTTAGCGTCGTTGTCAGTTGAGTCATCCCAGGTAATGTCATCCACATGAACAACTGCCTCTTGTTCTGCTGCAGCTGTAAAATAGTACAACATGTTAAGACAGTAATTGTTAAGTACATGCTAAATATCGCAATGGAGTAAAACTTAAAACTTTTTGTAACGTTCAAAGTAATTAGTTTTACCTTGTTCTTGTCTATGCTGCAGTCTTTCATTCCTCGCTGCTTGCTGCAGGGATCTTGTCTCAAAAATCTTGTCATGACCAGACATATGACTTTCCTCTCAGTCTTTTGGTCTTCGTAGAACCTGATATCCTCATCTTTCTTCTCTCTGGATAACAGTCTGTTGTTCTGTATTTCCTGGATTGCATCTGGAGCTCCTATATCGAACAGGCTGTCTAATTCCAGCACAAATGCTCCTCTTTTTCCTCCAGGGTTACTTGCTCTTCCTTTGCTTTTCACCAGGGCACGATGTTTCTCATGTAGTTTCATGAAGAGCTTCATTGCGTTGTACTTGGTCATTGTCTTGATCCTAGCCATCTGCCAGAATGGGATGATAGATTCAACTGTTTCATGTGCAAGGTCTTGAACCATGGGCCTCCCTGCATTTTCCTGTAAATTCTGAAGATTAAGGAAATACTGGAACGCCTGTCTGTTGGTGGGAAGCTGGGAACCACTGATAAAAGCTGAAGGGTATCCAACCAGGAAAGTTTCAGTGAGAGATCTGGTAGATGGCCCAGTTGACACCTGCCTGTGGACAGTACGTGGAGGTTCTGAGATATCAACTGTGCACCCACGGAGCTCCCTCAGCTCCTTGCTTAATGCCATTGTGAAGTTGTAACTTGTAGATGGTTTTCTAGATTCTGATTGAGTTTGTTTTCCTGAAAAATGATAGATAATTATTATTATTAATTATTATTTATTTATTATTATTATTATTTATTAATTTTATGCTCTTTCATTTGATACCTAATTTGTTGCTCTATCTTGTTTAGATCAAAAGTTAAAGTGCAAAACATAATTCAAGGGACCCCGGAATTGGCGCTTTGGCCAATTTCAAGGCAGAAAATTTAAAGCTCCATGCGGCAATGCTTCCCAACATCCTAGGTCAAAATAGTTGTGATTTTCGGCTTTTTCAGGTCAAAAAGCATGGGAAAATGTACAGAAACCTATGAAAATAAGAAAAAGTTGATTTTTGAACAGGCCTAATGTGCTGTGTATGACAATTCCACTTTTCATGGAACGATGGAGTAGGTAGAGTGCATGGTGGACAGGCAGTGGGTAGACGGAACCAGGATGGGGAAAGAATAATCGATTTTGAAATAGCATATGACATGGCAATTGCAAATACCTTCTTCAAAAGAGACGGAAACATCTGATTACGTATAAGAATGGCGGACGTGAACCCCAGATTGACTATATGCTGTATTCAAGATTAAATTGAAAGAAGTTGTGAATTGTAAGGTGATCCCGGGTGAAGTAGTAACACCACAACATTGTGTTGTGGTAATGGACCTAAGGGTAAATGGAACTAGAAAAGGTAGGCCAAATATTGTACCTAAAATCAGATGGTAGAAATTGAAGGAACAAGAGTACAAGGAGGCCCTTAGAGTGGGTAATGAGGGAATTAAGAACACAAGGATTGGACGATGTTGATGACTGGTGGCGGGAAAATGCTAAGGTAATAAGGAAAGAAGGAAAAGAGGTGCTGGGAGTGTCACCTGGGAACCGCCAGAAAGATGAAGAAACTTGGTGGTGGAGTGAAGTGCAGGATAAAGTGAGAAAGAAGAAAAAAGCGTGAAAGACATGGGTCAAAACAAGGGAAAACCAAAACAAAGAGAGGTATAGGAGAGCGAAGAAAGAAGCTAAGACTGCGGTGGCAAAGGCCAAAAGCGAAGCATAGAGAGATGTATACGAGGAACTTGAAACAAGAGAAGGGCAAAAGAAAGTATTTAAAATAACAAAGGCAAGAGATAAGGCAACTAAGGATATTACACACATGAGGCAAATAAAGGATGAGCATGGTGGAGTGATCTCTAATATGCAGGATATTAAGGCACGATGGAAGGTTTATTTTGAAAGGTTGCTGAATTAGGGAAATTTTAGATTGATAAGGGAAGAAGGGTTACCAATGAAGGAATGGTTGTGTGGGTGGGAAGAGAAGAGGTGGAGAGAGCATTGGACACAATGAAAAATGGGAAGGCTACAGGGCCTGATGAGATACCAGTGGAAGTTTGGAAAAGTTTGTGGGTGGAAGGAGTAGACATCCTCAGTGATTTGATGGGCAAGATATATGACCAGTCTGAGAGAGTGCCAGAAGAGTGGAGGAAAAGCATACTGGTCCCAATATTTAAAAGGAAGGGAGATGTCCAGAGATGTACAAATTATCGAGGGATTAAACTGATGTCGCACACAATGAAGGTCTGGAAACGGATTGTGGAGAGCAGGTTGAGGGAAGAAACAAGCATAGCAGAAAAGCAGTTTGGCTTCATGCCAGGAAGAGGGACAACGGATGCTATTTTTGCACTTAGACAGTTGATGGAAAGATATATAGAGGGGCAGAGGAAGTTGCACATAGTGTTCATAGATCTAGAGAAGGCATATGACAGAGTACAGAGGCAAGAGGTGTGGAGGTGTTTAAGGGAAAAATTAGTGCAGGATATGTATGAGGGGTTATGGACTCAAATCTGATGTAGCGCAGGATTGACAGGTTTCGAAGTGAAAGTTGGTGTCCATCAGGGATCAGCCCTAAGCCCATACATCTTCAACATTGTTATGGATGTAATAATGGAGGAGGTGAGGGAGCAGGCACCATGGTGTATGCTCTTTGCCAACGATGTGGTTTTGTGTGCAGAGAGCAGAGGTGGAGAGGTAGCTGGAAAGGTGGAGGGCAGCACTGGAAAACAGGTTTGAAGATTAGTAGGGCAAAGACAGTACATAAAGTACAATGCGGGACAGGGGCAGAGAAATGAGGTGCGACTCCAAGATGAGGTGGTGAAGAAGGTAGAAAGTTTTAAATATTTGGGATTGTAGGTAGAGGATGGTGGAGAGCTGGTAAGGAAGTGAATAATAGAGTACAATCAGGATGGAATAATTGGAGGAAGGTGTCTGGGGTACTGGGTGATAAAAGAATATCAATGAAATTGAAAGGGAAGGTATTCGAGATGGTAGTGGGGCCTGCAATGTTGTATGGTGCGGAAATGTGGCCTATGAGGAAGAATCTGGGGAAAAGGATGGATGTAGCAGAAATGAGGATGTTGAGATGGATGTGTGGGGTTACGAGAAGAGATAAAATTAGAAATCAATTTATTCATGGAATGACGAAAGTAAAAGAGGTGTCAAAGAAAGCTCGAGAGAGAAGGCTTAGGTGGTTTGGAAATGTCATGCGGAGAGAGGAGGAATATGTTGGGTGACGAGTTATGGAGATGGAACCATCTGGAAGGAGAAGGGGAAGGCCAAGGATGAGATGGAAAGCGTGTGTGGAGGGTGATATGAAGGAGCAAAATCTGGCAGTGGATGTGGCATTGGACAGAAATGAGTGGCGAAGGTGGATTAGGAACAGCAACCCCACTTAGGCATGGGAAAATGTGCCAACAAAGAAGTGTATGACAATTCCATAAAATATGCAACTACCATTGCTATTTTTCATTAGCAAGGCCTATGTATGATGCATATAAGAAAAGTATACATTAGTTTAAAATCTCAAAACATTAGTCAGTAATGGTAGGATTTTCCACTAGCTCTCTCGAAAATATTCCGTATATTTAAAACAAAAAAAATTAATAGTCATCTCAAAGTTCTCAGAGCTTTCCTCCAAAAAGAGAGAGAGAGAGAGAGAGAGAGAGAGAGAGAGAGAGAGAGAGAAGGTAGGAAAGTATAAAACTCCTGACAAATCATGCAGGGCCTATTGGTATTGCAAATGTGCATTCACTATTTCCTTGAGAATGGTACTTATTGCAATATGATATAAAACTAAAAATTGGAACCTAAAATTCATAGGAGAAAGATGAATTAACCTACAGTAATCTACATAAATAGAATCTCAAAGTTTTATGACATTTGAACTAAATCATAGCTGGGTTTACAGTCACACACAAGTAGCAGCAAAGCCGTAAAATATTAAGTTTTTTATAAAAAGAATCTAATCTTATCTTCAGATTGTACTTTTACACCAAATTAAATATACCATATCTTATCTTAATTATATATATATATACACACACACACACACACACACATTCATTAAAATTAATTTTCTGATCGATCCATCCCATCCCTGTAGGATTATAACTCAGCCAAACTATGATAGGCCTACCTTTAAATATGTAGTTGTACTAGACAATTTTATTAGACTACCTCAAAGTTCCCAGATAGAATTTGTGCTTCTAAATGTCAAATATAAAATGAATAATGTTCATATCTATCAATGCTCAATTTTACTTAAAATCATTCAAGTAACCTTATCAGCTCTATCAATAATAAAGAAAAAATAATTAGGCTTACAAGCGCAAGTTTACAATATGTGGTGTATTACAGTATCTTATTCATGCAAGAGAAGTTTCTCAATTTAAATGAACCGAAAAAAGAAACAGTGCATGTACTGCTATTTTCCTTAAACAAATACTGTTCATAAGTTTAAAGGATAATACTAATTATCCCAAATTCCTCTTTCAAACTGGTACTACAGCAAAGCAAAATCAACTCACCCAAACTTGGTGTGAAAAGACTTCCAACAACATGACATAAAAGATTATATATACAACTCCTGCTGACTTTTGCTTATAGCCAACTAAAGCAGTTTTGAGAGCAAACTACTGAAAGAGTTATTTATCGTTTTCTAGAAGAGCAACTACCAGCATTGAACTCTAATACACAAGCAGAACTTTTACCTTCATAGATATATTCCCATTAAAGTCTGTTTCAACTATTCATAATTATGCCTGCCAAAAATTTAATACTATGACAGTTCAACTAATAAGGCTTACTCTAAAAATAAAGTAATAAACAAACTGCATCCTTTATATCTTTTTTCTTCAATTTAACAACTTTTAAAAAGGGAAAAAATATCAATGAATTACCAAGTTTAAAATTAATTACACTTTAAAGTTTTGTTTCTTGAAACTTATTTAAAACCTATGTAAACAACCTATTTTATGGGTATGTAGTTGACAAACTCATTGTTTGAGGAATAGCCTATTAAACTAATGCATTATGCAGATGAGACTGGACCATCCAACTCTACAACTGCATCTGCTGAAGGCTTTCTAATGTAAATAATTAATATATAAAAAGGTAATTTACCTTATAGATTCATCAGTATTAAACATTCCTAAGGCAACACCAGCTCCCTGAAAGTCATGGATGACATGCCTAATTGGTTCTCCACCACTAGAAGGCGTGAAACTAATTTCAAGTTTTCCTGCCCCAGGAACTACAAAGTCTGTTGCTTTGTACTAAATAAAAATGAAGCAGTTAAGTATTCTATCAAACAAACCTAATAAAATTAAGAAAAACAGTAAGTTATCATATATTTAATTAATTAATAATGTATAACTAAATTCACAATCTATATTAACTAGTATTAGAATGCTAGCAGTTCATTAGTCTTCATTTCAGCAATTCCAATATAAGAAGCTAAAGAGGCTTCAGGGTCTTAAAATTACTGCTAGTAACACTTTATATTATTACTAATTTCTGAAAGTTTTCAAATCTAACTAGGACTTTTATTAAACTCAATTTATATTCTGTATTTTATAAGCACTGTACTATACAGGATGATGCAAAAGTTCCTATCTATTTTGCTGAAATAATGATATTTCTATTTTATTTTCTACAGGCCATAGATGATGATGGATGTATAAAAATATGTGATGGCAGTAACACTACATATCCAAGGGAAGTGCAAAGAAATTTGAGAAAAATTCAAAAGATTTCACAAACCAGGACCTACAGACAAAGCAATTTTCAAGCTGGTCAATAAATTTAAAAGAGCAGGATCTGTTCATGATTAAGGCAAGATCTGGATGTCCAGGTAGCTACTTCAAGAAAATGTTAAATCAGTAAGAGATACCCTTTAAAACAAATCCTAGAATGCCAACTCACACAATATCACAGACTGAGCATACCAAAAATGACTGTTCTAAAGATTTTAAAATAAACATTAAAAAAGAAAAGTTAGCATATTCAAGTGCTACACGAGTTACAGAAAGAGGATTATCCAAGATGAGCTGCCATGTGTACAGAATTGATTAAAAAAAATTCATACCAAAAACTTATTAAACCACATTCTCTTCAGTGATGAGGCGACAGTCTACACATGCTGAAAAGTAATTGCCATATCTGGGCTAGTGAAAAAACAACCAAGTTCTATGAATGGAAGAGAGATTCTTCTACAGTTAATGTTTGGCTGGGTATGAAAAGATTGAAGATTTATTTACTGACCTTTTTTCTTTGCAGAAGCTACAGTAACAGGGACAGTTTATCTTGACTTGCTTCAGCAGTTTCTTGAACCCCAACACTGTTGTCTTTCAACAAGATAGAACTCCATGTCACTATGGAAATATCATTCAGGCATACCTTGAGCTCTTACCAAATTGCTGGATTGGGCAGCACAATCTCTGGATTCAACACCATTAGACTTTTTTGCATGAAGCTTTATAAAGTCTGACTCTCTCAGGTTTACAAAACAAGAGTGACAGATCTGCAAACCTGCATTGTCATGGCAGTTGCTAAAATAACCCCAGAGATGCTTGAGAATGTGTTCCACAATGCAGTGGACAGATTTGAGATTTGCAGAGACACTGATGGTACTCATGTCAAATCTTAGAGCTAAGCTTGACAAATAAATATACATCTAATTATGTTACTACATTTTTATCCTAAAATATTATTATTCAGCAAAATAGATAGGGACTTTTGGACCACCTTGTAGACCTAAAAATTCAATCTGGTATGTATTAGAATAATCTTCAAAACATGCGTTCAGCCTACATACAAAATGCCCAATGCAGTGGCATAGCCTAAATTAATTTTTAAAGTAGAACCAGTTAAAACCTATAACATGTTAGTAACATATGAATTTAGGTAGCCTAAAAATTTAACATGTTAATGATCCAACATACAATTTACTGAATTAGAAGTATGAAACTACAAAATTAAATGTGTGTCATAATAGTAGGGTACCACAAATATACAATGCAAGTTTAACAAATTTTGCTACACAAGAATGGCTTTGTTAATCACAGAACTATTTTAAATACTCATAAATTAAAAGTTTATGTTTCAGCAACAAAATTCTACATTTTCATCTTTTAGGAAATTCATTTTCCTACCTGGTCAGCATGAGCATGTCTGCCAATTATAATTGGCTTCTTCCATCCAGGAACTAATTTGGGAATATTTGTGCAAATTATTGCTTCTCTGAACACAGTACCACCAAGAATATTCCTTATTGTACCATTTGGAGATTTCCACATCTTTTTTAACTTGAATTCTGAAATTGTATATCAAATTCTTTATAAACTTACTCATTAATATATTTTAATGGCTTATTACATTAACAATTTTAAAAAGCTAGCAGCAACCATAATTTCAGTTTCCACACCTCTATAATCTTGGGAAAACATTGGGAGCAAGTGTAGTTTACATTCCCCAACTTTGTCTGCATATACCTAATCAAATATGTTAAAACTTTTAAATGAAAATATTACGACTAACCTAACCAATCATCAATTATATATATATATATATATATTACACACACACACACATTCAACTGCAAAGAACACGCAGTGTAAATAACGTAAAGAACGACGCTTGTATAGGAGATATTCCACGCAAGACGAGAGAAAGAGAATGAAACATGAAAAAATGAGGTAACCACCCGGGAATCGAACCCAGGATCTTCCGATTGCCAGTCAGATGCGATACCATTACACCATGGGCCTCACTCTTCCAAATGCCGTAATTCTTCTACGGCATGCAGGAGGTGCCCCCTTGGGGCATTGGTTTCTATGAGTATGTAGGAGAATTACGGCATTTGGAAGAGTGAGGCCCATGGTGTAATGGTATCGCATCTGACTGGCAATCGGAAGATCCTGGGTTCGATTCCTGGGTGGTTACCTCATTTTTTCATTTGTTTCGTTCTCTCTCTCTCGTCTTGCGTGGAATATCTCCTATACAAGCGTCGTTCTTTACGATATATATATATATATATATATTATTGATGATTGGTTAGGTTAGTCATAATATTTTCATTAGTTTTAATGTTTTATTTGATGGATTCACTTAAAAAATGTCTCCCTAAAGATCCTAGTGTAGTTTACATTCCCAACTTTGAACTAGTGGTTTGTCCCCCTTTTGTGTCAGGGGGATGTAAACTACAGTTGCTCCAAATATTGTAATCACTATAGAGTAGTAGGCGACGGTAGGCCGGGCTGAAACTATAATTTTTGTTTGATTTTAATTTATCAGAGTGACTAACAGTTGGCTTTTGATATAAAAATAAGATTCCTGAAAAAAAAATTGTTGGCCACCAACGTGTGTCCAGCCATCCCCGTTTTTGTAAAAACATCTAATGCCGCGCTAGCAAAATCAGGAAAATGGCAATATCTCTTCTTCTGAACATGCTAGAGAGATGGTTTGCATACCAAAAGATGCAGAATTTGATTTAGAACAAATTATTAAGTGTGGTATTTTTTTCATAAAACCTTTAGTTTTTTAGTTATTTTAGAAAAACTAATTTTTTGGGCCCATAGACCCCCTTTCAACTGAATGTCAACACAATAAAACATTCTCAAGCTGCAAATTGACATGTATTAGTGGTTTTCAATCAGCAATCAAAATCAGCCATTTTAAATTCATTGAAAATGCTTTTTGACATTCCAAAAGCCAAACATTAAATTATACAATTAACAAATTGTCATTTTGTCATATTTTAGCATGATAAATAATAATCTAGAACTTAAAATATTTTTTAGACACAAAATCTTTCATTAATTTACGTGATCTAATTTTGTTTCTAATAAGACCATCTCTACGCTCATGACCTACAACAGCCAAGGATGCTTCAGTGACAAGCTTGATGTGCCTTTCAACATTCTGACTGTGGCACTCGTGATCCAGTTTCAATGCGGTATTAATGATATCACGCAGTTCATCATTACTGAATTCTTTTAATACAGGTGGAACAGTTTCCCATTGGGACATAGCAGACAGCTTGTGGTATGCAGAAGCTTTGAAATTGATGATTGGCTTTCTAAAGACCCTAACATTCTCATCTATAGCAGGATATTCATCAGTACCACCTTCATGATCCTCTTCATTCTCATCATCACTTTCAATTATTCCACCTGCAAAATCATTGCTACTACCAGATTCATCATCAAAATCCTCTATAACTCCCCTCAGACACAGAACTTTATTGACAGCACACCTCCTCACCTCTTCATCTTCATCAGCCAGCATTCCAACTAAAATATTTTCACCATGAGCAAAATAGCTGTTATTGTTTAATACGTCATAACAAATTTCTCTAATTTTCCTGTCAGGGAATTTATTTACTCTTTGGATCATATTGAATAGGTTTCTTGACCCATCACTTAGCCTCTTATTAGCCTTGATATTGAACCAACTGTGAAAGTATACTTTGATGATGAATTCTACTATGATTTTGAGGTTCTTACTGGGTCTTTTTTGTGAAACATAAAAGCGAAGAATTCTACAGGCTAAGGTGAGCCATCGAGAGTGATTTAGCAGGCCAACTTCTAAGAGTGCAAGGTCTTCATCCACTTCACCAGTAATAATTGCCCAGCAGATGCAGTATCCATAGTATTGGTCTGTTGATAAATTATTGACCACCTCATTTGGTAGAAGCACAAATGCAGGATAAGGTATAGATTTGAAGTCCACAACATTCCATTCTGACACATCCCCATTGAGCTGAGAACCAATAGGGCCAGAAAATTTGTCTGGACTTTTTGTTGTCCCATCTAAAGTTATGAAGATGTGTCTAAGTGGCAATTCATTTAGATGCAGAAGACAAATATCCCACTGAAGAGGTTGCCCTAAAAACATTTCCAAATATCTGATTGACCCATGCATATGTCCTGTGTTAGTATTTGTCCCATCTGCTTTAACTAAGTTTAATTTGGCCTCAAGTTCTGTCCCTTTAATGATCTTATAAATGCCATGAGCAATGTCAATGCCTTTGCCACTCTCCGGGGTAAAATGGTCGAGGTAGAAATCATCTGAAAATAAATGTAATTAATTTTACAATTAAATAAAAATGAAAAAGGAAGGAATAAAGTTAACTGGACAGTTGTCACTTAAAAAGAAAATTTTTTAAGTAATTGAAATATTACTTTATAGTACAGTAATATAACAGCATAATGCCTATAACTGTATGACAATCATTTCCATTTACCTGGCTCTCCAGTAATGACATAATGTTCCTCTAGGATTGTGGATGTATAATACTTTTCATTTACTTTGTTAACAGCAAGTGTAGCATCCTTTCTACCGTCAAAGCCAATGCCAGTCACTTTTTCAAATATCACTTCTTCCTTCTTCCTTTCAGCTCTCAATTTAGCTCTCTCCCTTCTCAACTTGTTTCTGAAAAGTATTTCAAAAATATTGGCCATGCATTACTGCATTAGCATTATACAAATATACAAAATACAAATGTCAGTGTCCTGTTTGAAACTAATTAATATAAATACAAAATAGAAATTTTGACGCTAATTAAAAATAATAGTAAATCTGGTGATTTAGAACTTATAGCAGAAGCTAAGAAATGTAATATCTAGAGTGATTAAAAACATACTTATCAATAACATTTTGTATGTTATCTGGGGTGATTACTCCAAAGTCCACCAATGTAGCAGAACCAATAGCCGCTCCTGCTCTATCACTTACTTGATATCTGTTAGGATATTTAAAGTAGATTTACATATCTATTGTCAATGAATAATTTATTGGTAATCTTAATCTCTTAGTCACAATGATTTCACTTTAAGCTGTATTAAAAGATTTATCTTTCAGTACTATACCTGTCACATGCTTCAGCTAATGAGCGTAATCTAGTTCTGTTCTGTAATGTTGAGACTTCTGGAACATAGTCTGCATCAAATGAATCATTACAACTGTCGCTATCTGTCAACTCAGGAATGTCCATAGGTTCAGGAGGATGAGGAGGAGGAACTGATTCTTTTGCTTTTTGAGATTGAATAACCCGTGATTTGAATTTTAAGTCAGTGGCTGTTTCTGGGACTTCTTTCAGGGTACAGTAACCATGCCTAGTTGTTTTCTGGTCCTACAAAGTGATTATATTTCATTACACTATAATGTATCTTTTATCTATGGGTCTCTATATGTAAATTGAAATTCTTACAAAAATGAGAAAATACTAAAATATTACTTATCATTAACATCATTAATAGTGTATTATTGATATTACTAACTTATTAAATGCACTTTAAAAATTGTAGCAAATTATTAATAATTGATAATATTAATAATTGATAATTAATTAATATTAATTAATAATTTACAACTTGAAATTCAATCAACAGACCTACCTCATAAAACTGGTAATCAGATTCAGTCATTTTTAGTAAGTGCTTTTTCTCTGTATCTGCCAACAGTTTGTGATCATGTTGATATATGTCAAATAAAACGTTTACAGTTTTCAGAAAATCATCCAGATCTTGATGATATTTAGGTCCCCTTTTCTTTTTGTCATACTTCAGAAGGCGGTTGAATTCCTTTATTTGGGTTTTCAGTCGGCTCTGTATGGCATTTACTGATATTGGATAAACATTATATGTGACCCACAATTTATGCAATTCCTCAGAAGTAGCTCTCAGTACAGCATCTGTTTTATAGTCTCCGAAACACAAACACCTTTCAATAACTTGCTTCAACGTAGGCAATTTCCCTAAAGGAAACTGTTCTGCTGGCATAAAACGTACATCACCAAGTACTTTAGCAACTGTTTTCCTTGTAGAAGTCATACTTTATATTGCAAATGTTGAATTCAATGACAAATTGCAGTTGGAAACTTATAACAAAGGCACCTGAAAAAAAAAAAGTTTTCAATTTATTACGTTTAAAAAAAGTTCATGAAGCAGCCCCACCCTCTATTCTTTAATCAAGCATAATGGATGCAAGATAACAAGGAAAAGTCATATCATGTGATCACTATGTCCATGTCAACATCCTTTTAGGGCAATGTTAGTAATCAAAAAGCCAAATCATGCTTATTTTAGAATTTCTTTTGTCACTAAGGTCCGTCGAAAGGGGGTCTATGGGCCTCAAAAATTAGTTTTTCTAAAATAACTCAAAAACTAAAGGTTTTATGAAAAAATACCACTCTTAATAATTTGTTCTAAATCAAATTCTGCATCTTTTGGTATGCAAACCATCTCTCTAGCATGTTCAGAAGAAGAGATATTGCCATTTTCCTGATTTTGCTAGTGCGGCATTAGATATTTTTACAAAAACGGGGGTGGCCGGACACACGTTGGTGGCCACCAATTATTTTTTTCAGGAATCTTATTTTTATATCAAAAGCCAACTGTTAATGACTCTGATTAATTCTATCTTGAGTTTTGGCCCGGCCTAAATTAATTAGAGTATTGTACATTTTCTTTTTTTCTTTTTTTTACCTTCTACTCTCTTCTCATCTGGAGTGATTGTTGCACATTTAATTCCAACATTATATTTCTTTATTGCATGGGCACAATCAATGGTTACTTGATCACTTGTTACATCTCTATTTTCAATCCCTAAATCATAGGTATGCAGTTCAATTTCTAAAAAAGGAAAAATCAATTTTTCTTTAATCAGGTCCCATAATATGCGAGTCATTTCATCTCCCTGGATTTCTACAACTGGTCCACCTGAAATAAAAAATGACCCATGAAAACACTTGGCTGATAATGTCGTGTGTTTAAATGTAAATTCATATTAAAATTAATCAGATTAATATAAATTTTATCTCTATACTAAATGGTATAATGTAGTAATTTCCAGTGGTGACTCGTGGTATAAATGTATGGGGGTGCGATTTCATAAAATTTATAATTTTTAGAATTCTAGTACATAAACAATCACATGGTGCTTCCGTACGGTACTTATATGTCAAAAGAAGCCATAAATTTGTATTAAAAAAATATTTTAATAAAATATAAAAATAATTGTTGAATAAATTTGACTATAATAAATTTGACTATAATAATGTACCACTGTACGACAACACGGACTCACAATAGGCTAGTGCGAATCCAACTGCCGCTCACAAGAGTACTGTACTTGTATTAACATATGCGGCTATGCCAGACGTACAATTCTAGTTAATTACAAATAAGTAATAATTTTAATAAAATACATATAAATGGTTTATATCATTATTACTGAAGTAACTATTAGTAAAAATAAAGTTATTATAAAAAAAATTCGCGATTGTACTTATATTTTCATTACAACAGTAAAATATAATTTATATTTACTTGAGCGAAAAATCTATCGCTCCATTTGGCTGCAATATTATTTTGTATTCAAACAGCGGTACGCTGTTTGAAACTATGCTATAAGTTTAGAATATTATGTACTGTATGAAGGCTTACTCAAAATGCCTCATGAATCATGATATGCCACATGAATTTTTAAAATATATTTCAAGAATATTTATTTTAATATCTTAAAATTAATATATTTTTTATCTGTTAAATTAATATTTATCGTTTCAAGCAAGGGGGAGCGACCGCTCCATCGCTCCTATACGCCAGTCGCCACTGGTAATTTCAAGGAGTTAAAATTACTCGTATAAATTTGCAATTCATATTTAAATTTATAATAAGGTACTCTATTTCTATGGTGTAAAAATTATCTTTAATATGAAGTTCAGACTGGTTTGTTTGCTTAGGACTCATTTTTTATTTTTACTTTTAACCAAATAATTCTGCATCATTAAATCTCTACTTAGGCTATCTGATTATGGTTTGTAGATGCCAAACACTGATAAAATCAGCAGAATTCCAATCTTCAAGTAATTCATCCCTATCCCAATTTAGTTAAATTAAGGATCCAGATTCTGAATAACTCAAATTTCTTCTACAATAGACTAATTAAGAAGCGTGTGAACTTGCACAGAAATGTTTGTTATACCCCATGTTTTGTAAATAAGTAATTATAAAAATTAAAACCTTTAGAAAATTTGCATCAGCAGCCTACCCTATAATTTCATTCACTGCAAGATAATTTTATTTTGTGTAAATTCTGAAATTCAAACAAAACACACTAGTACCTATATCAAGCTCTGATTTCATCAGTCAAAAAAAAAAAAATTTTATATACAGGGTGACACAAAAGTCAGGAACCATAGGCATATTTTAATAATTTGTGTTTTAATGTGTGTTTTGCTCTTTTCAGATTTGTTGTTGAACCTATGGCACAGAAATTGACTATAGATGAACAGGCGGAGATAGTTTTAATGTGTGTAAGACATGTTAACACACACCAATCAGTTGCTACTACTTTTAATGACAAACACCCTGAGAGGCCGCCAATTGTTCAGGCATCAGTTGGAAAACTATTCACTTGCTTCAAAGAAACAGGAAGTGTTCATGATCAGCCACGTAGTGGCCAGCCAAAAAGTTCAACCAATACAGCAACATCACTAACAGTACTCAATCACCTCTAAAACAGCCCACATAAGTCCTTAAGAAAGTTATCCCAGGAAACGGGTGTCTCTATAAGATCCATTCAACAAATTCTTACAACAAATCATTTTCACCCCTCCAAAGTCCAACTCATCCAGGAACTGCACGGTGATGACATAGACTGTTTTGTAGAGTTCTGCCAGTGGTTTCTCCAACATTGACAGCTTCAACGAAGGATCATGTTCAGCAACAAAGCAATATTTCACCTCAGCAGTCGTGTCAATAGGCATAATGCATGCTTTTTTGGCCAATAAGAACCCCCCACTGGATGGAGGAAGGACATGTGCAATTCAATCCATGGATTATGGCATGGGCTGATGTGAAAATTTATACTCATTTCAAAGTGTAATTTTATAAAAATATTTTATATTTACAAAAAATGCAAAGTTTGTTACCCACAAATTTACATTTTCCCTAACTAGCTAATCTGTAAATATTATAAACTATGTAATCTCCTACTCTATATTAATAATAATTCTATATACCAAGTTGATTTAATATAAAAATTATAAAGTACAGTAATCCCCATTATCCATGGATTCACTATCTGCTTATCAACTTAACCATGCTTAATTAATTAAGGAAAAATCTCACTAACCACTGCCTAAAATATGCCTAATTCTATATACCAAGTTGATTTAATATAAAAATTATAAAGTACAGTAATCCCCATTATCCATGGATTCACTATCTGCTTATCAACTTAACCATACTTAATTAATTAAGGAAAAATCTCACTAACCACTGCCTAAAATATGCTTAACCATGGTTTCAAAACATGACTGCAAAATTCAAATGCCACTGGAAACAGAAATGTGACTGAGCAACCCAAAATTCATGAAAGTTCCAGAATATTCTACAACACACACACATGCATTAATTCTATTGTTCCTACAATACATATTACCAAGTCAAACTTTCAATAGCTATACCAGTAATTTTGGGCTTAGAGTTTGGGGTTAACATATGAATTTTTTTAAAAATCCATTGAGGTAGGGGGGTAAAACCCCCCTTTAATAATACAAATTGCACAACTTTCTTACTCTTCAACTAAGCTGCTATCCATGTCTACACTAATTTAATATTTGACAAATTACCTTTCAAATACAATTTGAATCATTCTTCTATCTCAATTAGGGGCTAAGATATGGTAAATTGTACCTAATTTGGGGGTCCCTGAGAACCCCCCAAAGTTGGCCTGAATTTACAGGATCTAAAGAATTAAAATAAAGTTATTTAAATTTTCTTTCAGTAAAAACAGAGCTAAAATAATCATTAAAAATACCAACAATATCCTGATCTTTTTCAAACATCCTATCATGTTCAATTGGGCCAATCCTATCATGCTTTTTATTATTACATCTATAAAAACTAAAGAATTTCTTTAGATCTTTATTACTATTTCTAGCTAGATTTATTTCACTATGCCTTTTGCTCTTCCTAATCAAACTATTTAGCTTATTTCTTAACTGCCATACCTAATTATCCAAGTCCAAAATACTATCACTGCCTTAAATTCCCTGAATGCACTTTTTTTTATTTTTACTCATTTTAGCTATTTCCCTATTCCACTACAAAGGTTTCCTAATCTTGTTATTCCTAACAGTTCTGAAATTAATACACCTACATTGTACATCCTCTGAAATTTCTTTGAATCTAGACCATAAATTCATTATCCCATTTCACTGAGCCTAACAACTCCCTAAATTTACTATAGTCACCCTTTGAGAAGCAAGGCACTAGATGGTCAGTATTGACCAGATCCCTATTTAATCGTTTCTTAAAATGTATGATCCAATGATCACTATTTCCTAATAACTCTCCTACTGCAAGTTCCTGAATAAGTTCATGATCATTGGAATGAACCAGATCTAAGATTGCTTGATCCCTAGTTGGTTTGTCGACAAACTGTGTTAGAACACAGTCATTGTAGCAGTCAATGAAGAAGTTACCATCCTTATTATTTCCCTCTAAAAAGCTCCAGTCTATACGAGGTAGGTTGAAATCCCCCATAATTAATGTTCTAGTCTTACAACCTTTATTTATTTCAGTATTGGTACTTTCCTGTTATCCCAGACCCCAGACTTTTTGCCAGATTTTTTTTAAATGTTAAGTAACTAACCAAACCTAACCCCTGGTTAGGTTAGGTTAGTTACTTAAAATTTAAAAAAAAAAATTAATTTGGCAATCTGGCAAAATGTTTGGGGTCTGGGATAATAGGAAAGTACCTTTATTTCTATACCCTGGTGCTTTATGCCCTCTGTTGATCTAAAAAGTTACCTTTCAAAACCCCAAAAAACTCGCATTTTCCTCCAGAAGCCTCCCTTATAAAGTAGTTTCTTTTCCACTGAGATGTAATCCATTCTTACTGTAAAGCTCCCTCCTTTCATAAAAATTATCCTACAAATCTATGAACTAAAATGCCTACTACATAACACTTGCTCTGCCTATTTTTTAAAGTTTCTACCAATTCCCTATACCTCTGTTTAACTGCCTCTGGATTTCTATTTAACTTAAATCTACCATTTTTATGATATCCTTGTTAAGTCATTTATATCAATGTGAATTACAATATTACCTTCACTACTTCATTGACTTTAGAAATATTACCACCTGGAATACATATTCTTCTTCAGGTTTTTCTTCCTTATCACAAAATTCATTGTCCCGATTCCTAATAATAGAGTCCCAACCATGGTAAATTCAGACTGTACTGCTTCATCTAAATTCCCTAGTATCTGAAACCTGTGACTAGTTGCTACAACATGATTATCATCATCTCCAATCCTATTCCTTGAATGACCCTTGACTTTGTGCCATTCATTAGGCCTAACTTTACTTAGACCTGTATCCTTATCACTAGCACTATCAATTGCACCTGGAACCAACATGGTGGTATGAAAATGGGACAAAAAGATCCAAATCAAAACACCCGGATGAGTTTATGAAAAAACTCCTAGTACAGCATGTTCACTGCCCAACTAGAAAAAATAATATCCTAGATTTAGTGCTGACAAATAATGCAACTACAATTGATCACATTGTTATAACACAAATTTGTCTCTCCACAAATATAAGCAAGACCCATGTCAAATGGACTTGCCATACTCTGACCTAAACCTGCACAAGTCAGACTGGACATCAATAAATAATTGTCTGGGAAAATGAATTAGAAAACCTAGAACCAGAAGAATGCTGGACTAGAATACAATACCTGCTATCATCAGCATTATACAAGCACACACCAAAGAAAAATGATATTGCAAAGAAGCACCTGACAAAAGAACACAGATACAGAAGGACACTTATGAGAAGGAGAACAAAGCTATCTAAACAACTGACAAAGCAATTATGTGATACAAGATGTAGTAACATCCAGAAACATATACTGATGTTAGAACTTAAAATAAAAGAGTCAACCATAAGAGAAAATAGTGATAATGAACACAAAGCTATTGGCACTATAAAAGAAAATAGCAAATTCTTCTTTAATTATGCTAAATGCAAAGCAGTTATCAAAACAAGCATTGGCCAATTGCTTGTTAAAGATGGACTAACTCTTACATCTAATCCACAGGAAATGGCAAACATTCTACAATCTCAATATGCTTTAAGCTGGAGTTGTAGGGTTTTGCTGATTCTCATTTCTCAAGTCTCTTTATTTTTAAATTCATGTTTTTTCTTTCCAGCCACTCAGCTTTCGCAGCCTTGAGTTAAGTGTTCATTAAGTCAAATCTAGTCAAGCATAGGCAGATACTGTAATTAATGAAAAAGTGCTTAAATCATTGTAATAGGGCATCATGCTAGAAACAGCTCTGGACTAGTGTTAAAACCTAGTCCAGTATTTAGCCCTGATAGTCCCTGTAGAACTCGAGAAAAGGCAAGATAATAGTCCATTGCTGAAGCCAGAAGGTATGTTTTGAAGTTTAGCACTAAGGATCCAGAACTTAAGTGCTCCTTCTAAGCAGACAATCCAGTGCTGTGCATGAGTCCAAATTTCTTGAAGCATTGCCAGTGTGCTTTGACTTATAAACCTTTAATTAAGCTATTGCACGTGAATTCATTAAGTGCCTATACACATTGTCTTGTCCAGATAAATTGGGAAATAAACAAGTGAGAAAAATTCCAGTGAATATAATACAGTTGAAATCTAGGAAGTTAAGACCCTCCAAAGTTTGAAAAAATTTAGAATTTTGGGGTTTTGTACATAAATCATCTTTACAGTATATGCTCATTATCATCACTAACCTTTATTAACCTCATCATCATTTAATTTAAGATTAAAGTTTCTTATTGTCTAGAACCTCCAGAATACACTGTAAATAATTATTGATACAATTTTTTGTTCAAGTCTAGAAATGGGAGGTTTCAAGTTGTTCTATTAAATCAAGTTATAAATAAAATTTTGTTTGCTTTCTATAAATCATTAAATATCATTCACGTTACATGATGGGGAGATCAGTTCCACATTTGATCATCACAGGGAATAAGACTAGATAAAAAGTCATACACTGGAATAAGGTTTACTAAATTTGGTGATATTTTCAAGTCAAGGGAAAATTCTTGAATTAATTTTCAGTAGCACAGGTCTTGCCTGTACTGTGCTTGTTCCTGTTTATTGTTTATCCTGAAGTCCTCTCTCTTCCTTTTCTGCCTGAACACTTTTTTTCTTGCACCCACTCCTTAACATTCCAGCATATACTGTTTGCTTTCCATCGCTTGAATGCACTGTGGTGGTCTTGATCTTCCTGCTTGACATTTTTGTGAATGGTCCTTCCTTGCTCACTTGATGTCCAGTGTACTGCTTGGGAAAAGATCTGAGTCCAGCTTCATCTCCTGCCTTCCAGTCTATTCACTTTGCATGTACTTTGTGGCTGGCCAGTAGAATTGGATTCCTACCATAGGAAGAACTGTTTCCAGTCAAATCCAGGTGGGTTCTCCAGTTTTCCCACAACAGAGTACCCCTGTAGTAGCTAAGAAAATAAAAACTACAGCATTTTTTGATAAAGAAGAAAATGACCAAGACAGACCATTATTGGAAGATATACAAATAACCACTAGAGATATACAACAGGCAATAGCAGAGCTACCAGGGAGTTCAGCCCCTGGTCCAGATGGAATTAGAGCCAAGATTCTTAAGGAATGCAAACATACTTTATCTCTGCCTTTGAAAATCCTGTGGAGATCTTCACTAGACACCAGTAGAATACCACCAATCATGAAACAAGCAAATATTACCCCAATCTACAAAGGAGGCAAAAGAAAGGAAGCCAAGAACTATAGACCCATATCCTCGACTTCCATATTATCAAAATATTTGAGTCTTGAAAAGCCACTGTCAATTTTATAGAAAATGAACATCTCTTAGAAGACTTTCAACATGGCTTCAGACAAGAGAGATCCTGTCTTACTGAACTTATAGACCATTGCAATGTTCACAATCCTATAATATTTGGGAGAAAACCACAATGTTGATATCACCTATCTAGACTTTGCAAAAGCTTTTGACGAGGTTGACCATGGAATATTATTCCATAACTAAAAGAACTCAGAATTTGTGGGAAAATAGGAAAATAGATCCATGGCTTTCTCTGACAAAAAACAACAATTGTAAATGGAGCAAGATTCACAGAAAAAAGTGATTAGTGGAGTGCCACAAGGTACAGTACTGGGACCAATTCTATTCATTATAATGCTAAACAATATAAACTGTAACCTAGGAAGCTCTCTACTGTCATTCGTGGATGATACCAGAATACTAAGACCAATTACAGAAAAAGAAGACTGTGCAGAGCTAAAAAAAGATCTACAAACTATATATGGCCTTCAATGAAGACAAATTTGAACTAATTAAGTATGGACCAAATAAATCCCTAAAAGAACAATTTAACTATACTGGACCCACAGGAAAAGATATTGTACAAACTGATCATGTAAGGGATCTAGGGGTTATATTATCTGAAGATGCAATATTCAACAGGCATATTGACAAAATAACCTCATCATGCAAACAACTAATAGGATATATACTGAAGACATTCAGAACTAGGGACAGTATGACCATGCTTACCCTGTGCAAATCACTTTTTCTTCCATGCATCAACTACTGCTCTCAATTATAGCTTCCCCACAAACAGAATGAACTGCAAAAAATTGAGGGCCTACAAAGAACCTTTACTTCATATATTAAACCACCTGATAAGCAACAGGCGAGTGAAAACAAATTAAACTACTGGGATAGGCTCAGAGACCTTGACTTTTATTCCATAGAGATGAGGTTTGAGAGATGCATCCTAATCCACACCTGGAAAATTCTAGAAGGGCTTTTAGTTGTCCCCAATACCAAACCAATTGTGCCCAACCTTAACAGGAACTGGCAGAATGTGTCAAAAACATCACCTCCCACCAAAGAGCTTGAGAAGGATTCAAACCCTTCAATATAATACTATCTCTTGGCATGGTTCTCACCTGTTTAACTCCTTGCCTCAGTACCTTAGAGATATAAGTGCAGTCCCAGTAGATGCTTTTAAAAAACATCTGGACATGTTTTTAGCCAACATACCCAACCAACTCACAGTGCCAGGGTATTCCTCTGCCAGACCAGCCTTCACAAATTCAATAGTGGATGAAATCATATGGCAGGAGCAAGAGAAAAGAAGGGTGGCAACTACATCATGGCCCCTCCTCAGGAGGCACTGCGCAGACTTCATGGGAGCAGTACTTCAAGGTAATTTCAAGGTAAACACTTGGCTTAGGCTTAACTTTACTTGGGCCTGCATCCCTGTCTCTAACACTAGGGCCAGGCTTAGGCTCAACCTCACTACATCTTACATTAGTATTTCCTGTATTAGACTTAATTTCTGGCCTAACTTCCTTGATTATATTATAGAAAATAGTCTAAATCAGTTAATTAAAGAACCAACCAGAGAGAATGCAATTTTAGATTTATTAACAAATATTGCTGATTCTATATATGACATATCACAGGGTTCATACACAGGTCCAAGAATAAAGTTTCCCAATAATCCCCTGATATATAAATATACCAGTATATAAAAATTGCATAAAAGGTGTAAAAAAAATTCATATTTCATATACGGTAACAATTAAAACCTAATTTTTATTCTAACTACTATTAAAAAACATATGCAAAAATCCCATGGCAGGCTCAAAAAATTAATACTAGATAACAAAATGCACGAGTTTTATATAATGTAAAACAAATAGTACTTGTTTTTGTTAAATTATTTTATATTAACATTTTAAATTAATTTATAATTAAATTATTTTTAAAATATTTACAAATAATTAAGTCCTAAATATTTCATAAATATTTTATATTCCCCAGATATTCTTGAAAAATCCAAAAAATACTGATATTTTTGCAGGTGTGTATGAGCCCTGTATCAGTCTTTGAAACACTGGGTTAAAGTGATAATTTTATAAGATTCAAGGTAAAAATTGACTCAAAGTACCGTATACTAAAAATGCAGCTGAAATTCCTGACTTTAAAAATGGAAATACGACTGAACTAGTTAATAAGTTAAATTGTATAAATTGGGCAGAGTTTTTTGAGCTTCAACCAAAAGATATATTCAACCAAAGTAAATCTACATACTATGCATGAGAAAAGTTAAAAAATTAAAAGATGTCCAAAGTAAATATATTCCTCAGCACAAAATAAGAACCAGAAATAACAGAGAACCCTGGATAAATCTGCCTATTAAGAAAGGAATAAGAGATAAGAGAAAGGCCTTCAGCAAATTTAAGAGAACTCAAAATGAAGTGGACCTTGAAATCTATGAAAATAAAAGACAAGAAAACAAGAAACTTATAATAGATAGTAAACGCAATTTAGAGAGGAACTTGGCCAAAAATCATAAAGGAAATCCCAAAAAAGTTCTTTAGTCATTTCAACTTAAAAAATAAATCTAAAAAAAATTAGACCCCTTCATGCTGATGACAAAATTATTGAAGATGATTTTAAAATTACTGAGGAGCTAGATATTTCTGCTCAGTATTTACAAGGGAAAATGTAAATACAATTCCAGATTTTACAATGGTAACACAAGAGCGATAAATCGCAAATATTGAGGAAGTTGATATTTTAAGAGCAACTGACAGGCTAAACACAGATAAGTCACATCATACACTACTAGGAAAATGTATTTTGGCATCAAAATTGGGTGGAGGCCGTAATATCCATATTTACCGAAAATTTCTTGTTCTTAGGTTGTCTCAAAACAAGGTAATTATATAGAAAATGGCGCAACCCGAAGTATGATAAAAAACATTTTATTAGGTCAATTTCAATGTGCTGAAGCCAAATTTGTTAACCATTTGGTGTGCAAATGCTTCAAATTAGAGTATGTTATTTATATTTTACTCTTATTTTGAAGCATTTGCCTAAAAAATGGCTAACAAGCACATGAAAACTAACCTAACCTAACCTAAGAGTAAAATAATCAAATCAACTTACCTTTAACTTAAACATAACATCCCTAGTGATCAGAGACTTCATTTTTTCCTCAAAGCTGCGGCAAAGTTGTATCCTCCCAATGTTTAAGTTAAAGGTAAGTTGATTTGATTATTTTACTCTTAGGTTAGTTAGGTTAGGTTAGTTTTCATGTGCTTGTTAGCCATTTTTTAGGCAAATGCTTCAAAATAAGAGTAAATAACATTTACTCTAATTTGAAGCATTTGCACACCAAATGGTTAACAGATTTGGCTTCAGCACATCGAAATTGACCTAATAAAGTGTTTTTTACATCATACTTCGGGTTGCGCCGTTTTCTATATAATTACCCAAAACAGTTGGCATTATAGCAAGGCGAGCTGTGCTTCAAAATGCTGGGTTAGGTTAGGTTTTGAAGCATTTCCCTTACTAGAGACACACTAAATCGCACCCCTCATGAAGAAACGAATTTATGAAAATCGGAGAGACGGGAGCTTAAGTAGATTATTACCAAAAAAATTTACCATGTTTACCATTACTCTCACTAGCTACAATATCAATCATAGGGCCACCTAACTTGGGCCCACTAGACTCTAAGCTTGCAGCTTTCTTGAACCTTGCCTTGAGTGTGCCTAACCTCGGCTAAACACTTATTGCAAAACCACAAAATATTTGGTGCCTTTATACCCCTGTATATACCGAACTAGCTTAGGTTAGGGAATGAATGTAGGCCGTCGGGGCTACAGGCTAATTTGGAATATAAACTCACGTAAAACTTACATTTTATTTTACTCATTTTCCCTTGATTCTTTATTCCGGTTCACTACAAGAGGATTAAATAAAATAGCCTGATCTGCTCAACTTGTCCAACCTTGACTTAACCAACAGCTCCGTTAAAAACAACTAAAGTAAAATCCCTCAGGCGACCAAATTCCAACATATTTGCAATAATAATAAATAATACATAACACAATGAAAATAATCTAAGTGGGTATTTGTTCGTTCATATGTTCGCTAGTTTCAATTCAAATTTTGTGACGTAATAAGCAAGTTGTAGCCATGATTGGAGAAAAGCTTCAAAGTGGGAGGAACGTAAGATTACTTAAACATCAGTTTCAGTTTCTATGACAAAAAAAAATTAGCTGAATTACATCGTGAGCAGTTTCTTTGCATTCATAATTTCTGTTCAAATTAGAAATGACACACGCACGCACACACCTCTCGCACCTCTACTGTAAGGGGTAGTACTATATATATATATATATATATATATTTTTTTTTTTTAACTGCAAACAACACACAGTATAAATGCAAAAAAACTTCACTTTTTTCTACGTGAAGGTCAAAATATGAAAATAAAAACCCACTCTAATAGACAGAGTTTATTTCCACTCTGTCTATTAGAGTGGGTTTATTTTCATAACACACAGTATAATTAATGTAAAGAGCGACGCTTGTGTAGAAGAGCGTTCCGCACAAGATGAGGAGGAAGAACGAACAAATGAAAAATGAGGTACCACCCGGGAATCGAACCCGGGATCATCCGATTGCCGGTCAGATATGCTATCCACTACAGTCTTCACCATGGACCTCGATCAATCATAAGTCGTAATTCTCCTACATACGAGCAGAAACCAATGCCCTGAGGGGGCACCTTCGCATGCCGTACATATATACATTTTAACTGCAAACAACACACAGTACATTAATGTAAAGAACGACGCTTGTGTAGAAGAGCGTTCCGCACAAGATGAGGAGGGAGAACGAACAAATGAAAAATGAGGTACCACCCGGGAATCGAACCCGGGATCATCCGATTGCTGGTCAGATATGCTATCCACTACACCATGGACCTCGATCAATCAAAAGTCGTAATTCTCCTACATACGAGCAGAAACCAATGCCCTGAGGAACCACCTTCGCATGCCGTTGTAGTGCCTTGCACCACAGAATTATCTTTTATTAGTGAAAATTGCCACAAGTTGGCACGAGTGAAATATTTTAAAATCTAAATAAATAAATACAAATTAAATGTCCAGTTAAACATGTCCAGTGATTAATTTGGTATTATTATAGTATTACACCCGTCTAACGTCCAACAATTATTATATATTCATTAGGTAGATTTTTTAATTCTAAGACACTTTTCTTCTATAGCGTTTCCGTCGCAAATGCTTCGTTTTCGAGATATAAACATTTGTTTGGTGTGTATCTAGTGTGTGTTTGTACGTTCGTTTGTGTGTTCGTGTGTGTTTACGTCACATGTCTGCCCAATCAGAGCGCTCCATCCATTTCGAATTTAAATTAGTTTGCTACTGGAATGGTTTCGTGTGACATGTGTTCGTTCGATTATTACCGCTGTATTGTCGCTTTCTACGAAAATTTAGAAAAAAGTGTTGAGTTTCTGCGTGCTCACGGTGTTCTACCGACAGTAGTGAAGTGTCCACATTGTAAAACGGAGTGTACAACTGTACATATCGTCAAGACCAGAAACTGTGTTAGAAAATCTAGAAGAGGAAGAACCATTGTTGTCCCAAGGCGATACGATGACTAAGCTGATTGATGCAGCATTGCTTGTATATATATATTAAGTTAAGGTGTGTATATATATCCATCTCATAATTGTAAGGTTAGTGAAAAATTAAATTAATTTAGAGCTAGCATTTTTTAGCTCTTGTGGCATCATTGTTTGGTCACACTGTTGGCATCATTTTGAGACGCTGCGCGTCTTTTCTACTCGTTTGTGGAAGGTCGTACGTAAAGGTGTGGTTTGATAGAGAGCTCTCTTGCAATTAAGTTTGGTTGTTTAGATACATGATTGTTGCATCGTGCAATAGTCCAGGTTGCGTTGTTGTTGCAAGGTTCAGAAAGAAGACCACAATAGTACCCTTTTGTTTACTTTAAGTTCATGTAATTTAAGATCTAAGTTAGGCCCGCATCGAGTCAGCAACCCTGAGGTTACCCTGAGGTATGGACCTAATAGGATCTCAAATCCGTAAGTTTTAATTTAGCTTAACTTGGGCTTTAGGTAGAACTTGCCCTTAGAATTTGGCCGTTCACGGCTCAGCTGGATTTCGAACCCGACAAATAAATAAAATAACATGGTCCTTCAGAACCGGATTCTACCCAAGACTGAGTCAGTGACCATTTTTCGGCAAAGTTCTGATTGTGCAAATTGTATCCCAAGTTAGGCCTAGACGGGTTGAGTATTATTGAGTTAAGGTCCCAGGGTAAAAAGTTTGGTCGCCCAATTGCGAAACTTGGCCAGTCGTCTGTCGTTTTTTGGCCTACTTTTTTTCCGGTTTGGTTAATTTGGGTTATTATTGAATTAAGGTCCCAGGGTAAAGTTTGGTCGCCCAATTGCGAAACTTGGCCAGTCGTCTGTCGTTTTTGGCCTACTTTTTTTCCGTTTGGTTAATTTTGGGTTATTATTGAATTAAGGTCCCTGGGTAAAGTTTGGCCGCCCAATTGCGAACTTGGCCAGTCGTCTGTCGTTTTTTGGCCTACATTTTTTCCGGTTTGGTTAATTTTGGGTCATTATTGAATTAAGGTCCTGGGGTGGAAAATTTGGTATTCCATACTGGTGTTTGGTTAGTACCCCACCCACCCAGCAATTCAGTTTATTTGAAAGTAAAATTTGCGTTTGATCAGTTTGGTTAAGTATTTCTGCCAATTCAGCTCATTTGGTATTGAGCCCAAGGGTTGTTTACATTGAAGATGAGTGCATCTGAATTGAACAAATTTATAAAAAGGAGAAGTGCCTACAAAGGTCTAATTACAAAGGTCATTGCCACTATAGATTCTGCCATAGAGCAAGAGGATTTACGCTTAGTGACTGCGAAGCTTGCCATATTTGAAACTAAAAAGGTTGCTCTAAGTGAGGTAAATGTTAAAATTGAGGCTCTTATAGAAGAGGATGATAAATAGAAAATAACATAATTTACTTTGAAGAGATTATTGATGATATGATTACGTAGGCCTCCGAGCAAAAGAGTTTAGCAGCTCAGTACAGTTAGAGACCAGGTCTAATAATGAAACACAACACTCAACAAATGATGCTTGTGAAGTTAAGGTTAACAGATCTGTAGTTCAATTACCGAGGCTTGTACTCAAAACATTTTCTGGGAGTATTCAGGAATGGCAAGGATGGGCAGACAGTTTTCAATCAGCAGTTCATTCTAGTCAAGTGTTAAGTGCCGTGGAGAAGTTTAATTATTTGCGGTCCCTCTTGGAAGGGGAGGCAGCAAAGACTATAGCAGGATTAGCATTAACAGAGGCTAATTATAATGTGGCTTGGGATATATTAAAGAAACGGTTTGGTAAGCCAGAGATCTTAATTAAAAGCCACCTCCGTGCACTTTTAGCTATACCTCCTGTTAATAATCCTAATAGTGTCAAGGAGTTACGGGCAGTTATATGATGAATTTGAAATTAGAACTAGGTCCTTGGACAACTTGGGTGTAGGAATGGAAAAGTATGGTATAATGTTGGTTCTACACTGGAGTCTAAATTGCCTAGCTCAATTTGCTTGAATTAAGTAGGGGACACTCTGCAGAACATGTGTACATCCCCCTTCAGCAGATGTTAAGTCTTTTAGGCACAGAATTAGCAAGACGAGAGGGAGTTGAGTTTGCACAGTGGGATGGTAAACAAGGGGAAAAAGGCAGGCACAGCACCAAAGTTTCCACAAAAAGGAATAGCCCAGTACAGTGTCAGCTCTACATGCCTCCTCTGAGAATAAATTAAAGGGAATCAAGGAATGTAAATTTTGCGAAGGCAACCACAAGTCATATAAATGTGAGGTGGCTGAGGCCTTACCCTTTGAGGAGAGAAAGGACAGGGGAACTAAGTCACAGCATGTTTTAAATGTTTTTTGAAAGGTCATAGAGCAAGGTTTTGTAAGTTTAAAATTTTGTGCAAAAAATGTCATGGTAGGCATCAGCATTCTTGTGTGAAACACTCTTAGTAGGCCTACCCCAGAAGTAGAGACATCAGTGGCACATGCCACTGCTATGCAAAGGGAGTAAAAGTAAAGGGGGATTATTGCAAACAACTGCAGCCTTATTAATTGGGAATGAGGGAGAAGCTACTGTAAGAGTGTTGTTTGATAGTGGTAGCCAGTGTAGTTTTATTAAGACCAGAATTTCTAGAAAATTGAAGTTTAAAGAACTTAAGAGGGAAATTTAAGAATTTCTGGGTTTGGGGTTCGTTCAAAACCGAACCAAATTTTAAGAAGGTAGAAGTTCTGGTTAAAAGGGTTGTTACCGCAAAGTCCCACTATCAAGGTCCAAGCTGTAGAGATTGAGGAACTTTGTGCTCCAGTCACTACTTGTTTAGATATGGCATGTGTCCAAGAATTGCAAGTTAAAGGAATTAATTGGGCAATAATAAGTTTGAGGGAACAGAAGATATTAGTCTTTTGATTGGAGCTGACTATTATTGGGACTTCATCATGGTAATATTGTCCGTACATCTCAAGGCCAGTAGCTATTGAAAGTAAGCTAGGCTGGATGCTACATGGTAGTTATTGCAATGAAATGGAAGTTAAGGCTCTCTTTGTTAAGATTGAGGAGAACAGCCATGGTCTGGAAAGGCATTTGAAAGCGTTTTGGGAACTTGAATCTATTGGTATAAAGGACAACCAGGCAAGTACAGTGAACAATGATGTTTTAGAGCACTTTGAAAAAGGGATTGGGTTTAGAGATGGTTGCTATGAAGTTGGCCTACCATGGAAGGATTCTTGCAAACCCGGTTCAAACCTTCAGCTAGCTAATCGGAGGTTGGAGACTTCATTGTACAGGCTAAGAAAAAATGAGGAGTTGTTAATTGAATACGATGAGGCCATCCTAAGTTATGTAAGGGAGGGCTATGCTGAAAGGGTGCAAGGTGAGCTGGTGAGCCAGGAGGCACATTATCTGCCACACCATGCAGTGGTACGGCGAGACAAAACTACCACCAAACTGAGGGTAGTTTTTGATGGCTCAGCCAAGGACAAAGGTGGTGTGTCCTTGAATGACTGTTTGGATGCTGGGCCAAATTTAAATGCAGATTTATTTCCTTGTTACTGAGATTCAGGTTTGTAGAGTAGCATTGACTGCAGATGTGAAGCAAGCCTTTTTGCGGATAAAGTTAAAACCAGAGGACAGAGATGCAGTAAGATATCTGTGGGTGGATACGAAAGACTTGTTGGAAAATGAACCTAAGGTTCAAGCATATAGAATGAAGTCAGTGTTGTTTGGCCTCAGCTCTAGTCCATTTCTGTTGGCAGCTACTATGCAGTACCATTTTAAGAAATATTCTGAAGTCTATCCTAACACTATTGAACACATAAGGAAAATTTTATGTTGATGATTTGCTATGTTCCGTGGATAATACAGAAATGGCTAAACAGATATTCATGGAGGCTAGAGCTATAATGAGGGAGGCTGGCATGGAGCTCAGAAAATGGCAGACCAATCATTCGCAATTACAAGAGTTTATGAGTCATTCCTCTGTAGTACCTGATGCAGCAAAAAGTATGAGGATTCTGGTATTAAGGAGTTGTGGGCAATAGACGCAAAGGTGCTAGGCATCGTTTGGCAGCAAGATGATGATTTGTTTACCTTCAATGGGAAATCTTTAGTAGAGCTGGCCGAGAATGAGACAAGGTGGACAAAACGTACAGCTCTTAGTTTGGCTTCGAAGGTCTTTGATCCTCGGATTCCTGGCTCCATTTGTGATAAAGTCAAAATTTGGTTTCAGAGCCTCTGGGAAATTGGACTTGGTTGGGACCAAGAGTTACCTGATCATATGGTGGTAAGGTGGAAATATTGGTTCAAAGAATTGGCACATCTTGGAGACATTGAAATCCCAAGATGGTACTTTGGAGAGTTGAACAATAGTCCAGACAATTTGGAGCTGCACATCTTTTGTGATGCAAGTGAGGAAGCCTATGCAACTTGTATTTATATAAGAGGCGCATTGCAAGAAGAAGTAAGTTGCAGGTTGGTTGCTGCAAAGAGTAGAGTAGCACCTTTGAAAAGGCTTTCTGTTCCAAGGTTGGAATTGATGGGTGCCGTTATTGCTAGTCGGCTTGCAATTACAGTGCGAAAGTCTTTGGCCCTCTATGAAATTCCAAGCTATTATTGGACAGACTCCACTATAGTTTGGCACTGGTTAAGAAGTCAGGCAAGGAAATGGAAACCATTTGTTGCCAATAGGGTGGAGGAAATTCAAGCGCACACAGATCCCAAGCAATGGAAGCATTGTCCAGGCATCCAAAACCCCGCTGATTTACCAACACGAGGAATTTCGGTGAAAGATCTTTCACAATCAAGTTTGTGGTGGAATGGGCCAGAGTGGCTAAAACTTGGAAGTGAAAACTGGCCTTCTAATCAGCCTATTGTAGGAGAATGCCAGGCTGAAGAAGCATGGGTGAGTGAGGTGAGAAAATGCGCTGTGAACAGTTGTCAAGTTATGCAGCAGGACCCCATATTGAGGCTTGAGGACATTAGCAGTCTGAAAAGATTGTTAAGAGTGACAGCATGGATATATAGATTTACCAACAACATTAAGGGAGAAACAAGAAGGGAAGGAATTCTGAACAGTAATGAGATTCGGCAAGCCAGGAAATACTGGGTGGTATATGCGCAGAAGGAAAATTTGGTGAAGAGCGGGAATTGCTCACCAGCCATCCATTACAGGTTCTCTACCAACACATTCTGCGCTCAAGGGTTTGGATGTGTTTTGGATCAGGATTTATTGAGAGTAGGAGGTAGACTACAGTTTTCTGGGCTTCCAGAGGAGAAAAGACATCCAATTTTGCTACCTTCTGGGGGGCACTTTGTGGACCTTTTGATCCTGGATACTCATCATAAGCTGTTACATGCTGGAGTTAGAGAAGTGATAATAGAGATTAGACAACAATTTTGGATTCTCAAAATTAGACAAGTAGTGAAAAAGGTCTTGCATAAATGTGTGGTTTGCAAGCGTTGGAGTGCAAAGCCTTATTATGAAAAGGTGGCTCCACTTCCAAGAGAACGGTGTGTCTATACTTCCCCATTTGATGTAGTGGGAGTAGACTTTGCAGGGCCAGTCTATGTGTATGAGCGAGGGGAGTCTAACAAAGGTTATATATGTCTTTTCACCTGTGCTACCACCAGAGCAATCCATTTGGAGTTGGTAAGCAACTTAAGTAGTGATGTATTTCTTTTGGCCTTTAAAAGGTTGTGAACAGAAGGGGTTTCCCAAATAAAATCATATCGGATAATGCAAAAACCTTCAAAAAGGCTGCAAAGGAACTCCAAGAAATTTGGTCCTTGCTAAAAGAGGAAGGATTCCAATCCTACTTTTCACACCAAGGGGTACAGTGGGAGTTTATTGTTGAGAGAGCACCATGGTGGGGAGGATTTTGGGAAAGGCTAGTGAGAAGTGTAAAGTGTCCATTAAAGAAACTTTTAGCTAATGCTCATTTGAGCAAAGAAGAATTCTCTACTGTTTTATGTGAAGTAGAAGCAATGGTGAACAGTAGGCTATCACTTTTGTTTACAACAGTAGGCAGGATGCAGAGCCATTGACACCAAATCATTTTCTTGTGGTAAACGATTAACATCAAACCCCAGTGTGCCAGAAGACTTGCAGCCATCCAGAGCACTCAAGGAGAGTTAACCAGACGGTTCAGGTACCTTGAAGAGCTACAAGATCAGTTATGGAAGAGGTGGCAGATGGAATACTTGCCAGAACTCAATTATTACCCATCAGGCAAGGTAAAGGGCTCCAATGCAAATTGTATCAAGGTGGGAGAAGTGGTAATGATTGGGGATGAAAGACCAAGGCAATGCTGGAAGCTTGGCATAATTGAAGAGTTGTTTGTTGGCAAAGACAATTTAGTTAGGTCTGCACTGGTAAAGACTTCAGGAGGAAAGTTAAAGAGACCTATACAAAAACTCTATGCTTTAGAAATCAGCAAAAACACAGATAGTCAAGATGAAACATTTGAGTTACAGCCTCATGAAGAAGGCTTGGCTAACCTTGCAGAAGGTAATGACAACAATGCCTCTTCGGTGGGGAGTGTTAGAAAATCTAGAAGAGGAAGAACCATTGTTGTCCCAAGGCGATACGATGACTAAGCTGATTGATGCAGCATTGCTTGTATATATATTAAGTTAAGGTGTGTATATATATCCATCTCATAATTGTAAGGTTAGTGAAAAATTAAATTAATTTAGAGCTAGCATTTTTGAGCTCTTGTGGCATCATTGTTTGGTCACACTGTTGGCATCATTTTGAGACGCTGCGCGTCTTTTCTACTCGTTTGTGGAAGGTCGTACGTAAAGGTGTGGTTTGATAGAGAGCTCTCTTGCAATTAAGTTTGGTTGTTTAGATACATGATTGTTGCATCGTGCAATAGTCCAGGTTGCGTTGTTGTTGCAAGGTTCAGAAAGAAGACCACAAATAGTACCCTTTTGTTTACTTTAAGTTCATGTAATTTAAGATCTAAGTTAGGCCCGCATCGAGTCAGCAACCCTGAGGTTACCCTGAGGTAGGACCTAATAGGATCTCAAATCCGTAAGTTTTAATTTAGCTTAACTTGGGCTTTAGGTAGAACTTGCCCTTTAGAATTTGGCCGTTCACGGCTCAGCTGGGATTTCGAACCCGACAAATAAATAAAATAACAAACTGTGACGTTGTAGAAAAAGTTACGTTGTGCTTAAAACGAAGAAAAGACGGTACTGTGATTATTCTGTCTTAGATTTTAAAGGTAATTCCTGTTTTTCTTTTAGGATAGGTTAGGTTTAGTTAAGTTAGGATAGGTTAGGCTAGGTTGTTAGGTTAGGTTAGGTCAGGATAGGTTAGGTTAGGTCAATTTTGAAGGTGAAATTTGTTTTTCCTATGGTTTTTGATGTGTTTTGAATGAATCTGACCTTCAAAACCGTCGGAAATGACTCGTTTTCTGTGATTTCCCCCACATTGCCGGCTGGGGGGGGGGTATCTCAAAAACGAGTCATTTCCGACGGTTTTGAAGGTCAGATTCGTTCAAAACACATCAAAAACCATAGGAAAAACATAAATTTCACCTCCAAAGGGAGACGGGTGTAATGCTATAAATTTACCATTAATTTTAATTCTTAAGCATTCAGTGAGTAGAAATTTAATTACAAATTAAAGTGCAATTATTAAAGAAGTTCAAGGCAAATATAAAAATATATTTTGCCTTTTAATCAATGTAAATTTTGGGGGCATGGTGTGATTAGACGTGAGTTTGCTTTTAAGGATTATTTTGGCTTGTTGGTAAAATTGTGAAGTAAAAACAAACTTATTTGCAATGACAAGGGACGCCAAGTTTTCCACATTTTATATACAATTTAAAAGCACGGCGCCAGCAAGCAAAGTTTCTTCGTGGTATGTTTCTTATTTATAATGTTTATTTTTTTACTATTGCATATCTGTATGCAATACCGCATACTGCAGACATTAACAAGCCTTATACTGTTTGTGATTAGTACTGTAAGATTCATACTATAAATTATCTTAGACTAAGTTAGGTCTATCTATGCAATAGCCAAATTGTAAATTACTCTAGCCTAGCTAAGGCCTACCATAGCCTTTGTTTTAGATAATTAACCTCAGCCTACTATATTGAAGAGGCATAGGCCTGCCCATTAATTTTCTTAGTATATTTTACTTTATAAGCCTATTATGTTTCATGTTATTTTCTTAGCAGATGGCCTACTAATCATTTGTGCCCTACATATTTTCTTAGATAGTTTTCCTGTTCAACTTAACACAATCCCATAATGAGGATTAACTGTAATTTATCATCCACAGGTTACTGGGCCTATATAGCATATATATTTTAATTATCATTTTGCCATTATTATGCATCATTTTTTTTCTGGAATATTACTTACAGTATTCTTGTCTCTCTCTTTGCAGACAAGGTTGTCATTGTGGCTATTAGTTACGTGTTACATATTAGTTTAGTATTGGTTACATATTTATTATTATTATTAGTATCAGTATTAGTTGCAGATTGTTATATATTAGCTAAACGGTGCCATTATTTAATTTCACAATTATATATCAATCAAAGTTGTTACGGGTAAAAATCCTCTTTGCATTTACAAATAACTGTTGCACATAGTTTATTAATTGTTGTCAATAAAATACAAAATTCATGTTGACAAATTTTTATAATCCATCCTTCCTTTTTATTAAAATTATTTTTGCGCCGCAGTGCTGGATGCCAATCTAGTATTTGGGCGCTGGTGACCCTGGCATTTAATTAATTATTTACGTGAAGGTCCATAATAAATAAGACCCTTACACCGTACATATATACATTCTAAGTGCAAACAACACACAGTATAATTAATATAAAGAACGACGCTTGTGTAGAAGAGCGTTCCGCACAAGATGAGGAGGGAGAACGAACAAATGAACGCTCTTTTACACAAGCGTCGTTCTTTACATTAATTATACTGTGTGTTGTTTGCAGTTAAAATGTATATATGTACGGCATGCGAAGGTGTCCCCTCAGGGCATTGGTTTCTGCTCGTATGTAGGAGAATTACAACTTCTGATTGATCGAGGTTCATGGTGTAGTGGATAGCATATCTGACCGGCAATCGGATGATCCCAGGTTCGATTCCCGGGTGGTACCTCATTTTTCATTTGTTCGTTCTCCCTCATCTTGTGCGGAACGCTCTTCTACACAAGCGTCGTTCTTTACATATATATATATATATGATACACACAGACCGTGCATGGAACAAGGAACTCTTCTAGGATAATTAAATCCACTATAGTCCGAATAAATAATGGTAAATGACAAATACTATAGTTTTTCTTTTTCATGATGCTAGCCCGACGTGGGCAACGGGTCACTCGCAAAGAGGTCCCAAAAATATAGCTTCCCTCACCAGCTATCTGCAAAGCAGATAGGATCCAGCTTTGGGACAGGATTTAGGGGTTAATATTTGGCTGGACACAGGGGCAGTGGCGGCTCGTCGGTAGGCACTGCGGAACTGCAGCACCCCTAAATTTTTTATTTACAATTGAAATAATCAAGAACAATATAAGGATGAGCTCACTGAATAACTTTTTCAATAACTTTTGAAACTTTTATTCATTGCTCAATGCTCATCCTTTTATTTCAGTAATTATTTCAACCCATTCTTAGAGACAGCACCCCTAGAATTTTTAGTCACGAGCCGCCACTGCACAGGGGCTAACGAGAAATGGGAGGTTGTTTCACTAGCACTATTTTTCATGCTCTTTACGATGGTACTAATCATTTTTTGTGCTAGTGCGCGGTTATAAAATTCATTTAATATATATTTTTTACGTGGAGACTCCGTGTGTATGTACGTATGTATGTATCCATGTATGTATGTATGTTAGCACTCCGTGTGTTTGTATGTACGGTAATGCGTTTCGTGGACGTATCACTTGTTTTCAGATTGTCACATGGCTGGATTGGGCCATTTAGACACTTTTTGCGACGTGCGCCATAGGAATTTACTTTGCTTCACGCAGTTTGAGGACAATGGCTGAAGCTAGTAAAGGTTTTGAATGTGACGGTTGCGAGATTGAGTATTACCGCGCCATTTCTAAATATTTTGAAAATAACGAAGCAGCGGTGGATTGTTTTAAACGCCACGGAGTTCTGCCCGCTTGTGTGCAATGCCCGAAATGTAACAATTCCTGTTAGGTTAGTTAGGTTAGGTTAGGTTAGGTTTTGGTTAGGTTAAGTTAGGTTGGTTAGGTTAGTTAATTTAGTTAGGTTAGCTAGTTTTTTATCAGAATTACATTTTCCTGGTGTAGTTTTCTCTGCTTTGTTGGAATTTGACACACATTTCTTGTTCAAATGAGTAGAAACACTCCGTATTTTGGAATGGAAAAAAAATAGTTTCTATTCATTTGCACAAGAAATGGGTATCAGATTCGAACAAAGCAGAGAAAACTACACTAGAAAAATGTAGCCCCTGTGTCCAGCCAAATATTTACCGATTTAGGGTTTAAAGCAGCCTAGCCCAGCTACATTTAGAACCTTAATATAAGCAAAAGACTCCCTGCCTTCACGTCAGATTGAATACATCAAAGAAAAAGGGGTAACTATTATATTTTTAGCCAAAAACCAAAACTTAAACCTCAACTGGCAGAATTGAGCGTCCACTTTTCAAGGCACATAACATGTCCGTTTCAAGATGGGAATGAACTCAGAATGGTTCCCTGAGGTTTTTTATGATGAGGTTTTTGGCTAAAAATATAATAGTTACCCCTTTTTCTTGGATGTATTCAATCTGACGTGAAGGCAGAGAGTCTTTTGCTTATATTGAGGTTCTAAATGTAGCTGGGCTAGGCTGCTTTAAACCCTAGATCCTGTCCTAAAGCTGGATCCTATCTGCTTTGCAGATAGCTGGTGAGGGAAGCTATATTTTTGGGACCTCTTTGCGAGTGACCCGTTGCCCACGTCGGGCTAGCATCATGAAAAATAAAAACTATAGTATTTGTCATTTACCATTACTTATTCGGACTATAGTGGATTTAATTATCCTAGAAGAGTTCCTTGTTCCATGCACGGTCTGTGTGTATCATAAAAAACCTCAGGGAACCATTCTGAGTTCATTCCCATATATAGAGTATACTGAAATGAAGGTGTATATATATATATATATATATATATATATATATATATATATATATATATATATATGGGAATGAACTCAGAATGGTCCCCTGAGTTTTTTATGATACACACAGACAGTGCATGGAACAAGGAACTCTTCTGGGAAAATTAAATCCACTATAGTCCGAATAAGTAATGGTAAATGACAAATACCATAGTTTTTCTTTTCATGATGCTAGCCCGACGTGGGCAACGGGTCACTCGCAAAGAGGTCCCATAAATATAGCTTCCCTCACCAGCCATCTGCAAAGCAGACAGGATCCAGCTTTGGGACATGGATCTAGGGTTTAAAGCAACCTAGCCCTGCTACATTTAGAACCTCAATATAAGCAAAAGACCTCTTTGCGAGTGACCCGTTGCCCACGTCGGGCTAGCATCATGAAAAAGAAAAACTATGGTATTTGTCATTTACCATTACTTATTCGGACTATAGTGGACTTAATTTTCCCAGAAGAGTTCCTTGTTCCATACACTGTCTGTGTGTATCATATATATATATATATATATATATGTATATATAATTTAATAACAATAATTTAATACAATAATTTAATAACAAATAACGATATAAACAATATAATACGGAAGGAAGACATAGATGAAAGAAAAGAAATAAGTAAAAGTTGCGAAGTATTCAAATGGTCCAACGAGCGAAATGATAAAAAGATAATAACTGAAAACGCCAAAAATAAAGAGCCAAAGAAAAATAATGATAATGCCAAAATTAAGAACTTTGAAAATAATAAGAAAAGAAGCAGAAGCGTAGAAAATATCGTAAATACTACGCGAAAGGGAACTGCAGATATCGGGATGGGCAGGCCCGGATCTAGAAGAATGGGGGCCCGTGGCTAATTATTTTTTTTTGGGCCCCCCTTGGCTACAATTTTTATTATATAAGGATTATAAGCTTTGTTTACGAGGAAAATTAAAGGTTTTCAGAACAAACATATTACTTTACTTTATTTATTTAGTTTTCAGAACAAACATATTACTTTACAAATATTTTACTTTATTTTACATATTATATTTTCCTGAATTAATAATTCAGGGGCCCGTGGCTGCAGCCCACATAGCCCCCCCTAGATCCGGGTCTGGGGATAGGCAATGCATATATGCACATCCCACATTATGCAAAACGCATTACACAAGTGGATACTGCAAATTTGATAAGAAATGCATGTTCCACCATCTTATGGTCTGCAACACTTATGCAAGATATGGGAGTTGCAAATACGGAAAAAAAATGCCGATACCATCACCCTCAACGAGTGAACAGAAAAAACGAACATCAAAGAAGAGTGCCAATTTTTTAGACGCAGCCAACACATTTCAGCTGCTAAATACTATCCAGCAATTACAAAACCAGCTGACAAATATAAATATAGGAATCCGAGAGCCGGACAGAAGGTACGAACAAAGGCACTTCATGCGTTATCGGGACAACAGGTACCGACAAAGATAAAAAGAGGTAAATTCTCGGAGGACCACAAGGCAACAAAACCGGCACCCCCATTGGAAAACTAATCGGAACCACCTGTATACGAAAAAGAAAGAGAAAAAATAAAAATAATTTTAGCCAACATACAGGGCCTTAAATCAAACCATTCCACGAACAAAGTTGTATACCTGAAAGGACTCATGCAAGAAGCCGGAGCAGACTTTGCATGCCCCACGGAAACTCATCTAAAGGACTGCCAGGCGAACTGTGAAAATTGTGAGTCCTGTATTGACAAAAAAGAAATAAAAATTGACAACTATAACATCCTCCGAGCCGACAGAACAGTGAGACGTAAAGGAGGATGTGCTATTTACACACGCGAAAGGCACATAGCAGAAATGGCTACAAGTACCTCAAACGACTACGTAGAATGTGTAGCAGCAAAAATTGAAAAATTAAATATGGTACTAATTGTAATGTACAGACCCCCAAACACGCCAACCTCAAAATTTTCAGATTCCATTACAGAGGTAAGAAACTTGGTAAAAGATCTACACTCTCCAACCCCAAATATTTTTCTCTGTGGTGATTTTAATTTCCCATTCATGAAATATAAAAGGATAGGAAAAAATATATGTATACACTAGGTCTAGGACAAGGGGGGCACACGAGAAGACCAGGAGCAGGTAAAAATGCTACTAGCTCTAGCTGATGAATTTATGTTAACGCAAGAAATAACAGAAAACACAAGAAAAAACAACTGCCTAGATTTGGTATTCACAAACAACAGTAATCTAATTGATAATGTAGAAATATCCCCAACTATGATATCGGACCACAACATCATTGAAATAACAACTAATATAAAGACAACAGGAAAGAAAAGAACACGCACAACAGAAAGAAACAAATTCGAAATTTTTAATTTTCACTCCAAAGCTATAAACTGGGAAGATGTGACATCCAGCATGGAAGTAATACATTGGAAAACCATTTTCGAGGCCAAGACAAGAAGGAGATGCTAATGACGTTAGAGGAGAAGACGTTAGAAATTGTGGAAAAACATGTCCCAAAGATACAACAAAGAGGAAAGAGAAGCAGGTTCGAAAGACAAAAGAGGGCATTGTTTCGAAAAAGAAAGAATGACTGCAAAATTAAGTAATTGTAAAGATAACAACATCAGAAAAATATTAAACGATAAATGCAAAGTATCGATGTCGTCACACAGGAACTAATCGAGAAGCATACAGAAAAAGAAGACGACGACGCTATAGAAGCGATAAAGGCTAACTCAAAGTACTTCTTTATACAGGGTGTCCATAAATGATTACCCTGATTAAAGCATGCTATAACTTTTAAATAAACACTCGTATTCAAACACAGTTTTAATCATAAGTAGATAAACATACAAAGTTTTGATACATAGTTAATGAACTTAAGCTTCCACATGTGCACCCCTAGTGGCACGTAAAATGTCGTAAAATGTCTCTGTTTCCGCAACTCTGTACCTGGATATGCTCACCAATTACGCCATCCCCCAGCTGCAGGACAGGCAGCCAACTGTCATCTTCCAACAAGATGGGGCACCCCCTCATTGGGCGCATGTTGTTCGTGAAACTCTCGACGCAACATTTCCAAATCGATGGATTGGCAGGGACGGGCCAATCCCATGCCCCAAAGATCACCAGACATTACCCCGCTGGATTTCTTTCTCTGGGGTCATGTTAAAGATTTGGTTTATGCAACAGTTGTTCCAGATATCAAGACATTGCGAGAACGCATTACGGATGCAATTGCAACAGTTAACCCACAAATGTTGGAAAATGTGTGGCGTGAGTGTGAATACCGTTTAGACATTTTAAATGCCACTAGGGGTGCACATGTGGAAGCTTATTGAGTTCATTAACTATGTATCAAAACTTTGTATGTTTATCTACTTATGATTAAAACTGTGTTTAAATACGAGTGTTTATTTAAAAGTTATAGCATGCTTTAATCAGGGTAATCATTTGTGGACACCCTATATAATTTCGCAAAAAGAAAGCCGAAAAACCATGCGACTATAGGACCTTTAAAAAATGAAAACAGTGATTTATCTGATGATCTAACAGAAGTATCTGAAATATTAAGAGCTCAGTACGAATCATCTTTCAGTATCCCAAAAACTGACAAATTGAAATGTGATAAAAACGCGTTCTTTGAAGAAGAACCACAAGGGGAAAGTATAACGGATTTCGACTTTACGACGGATGATATTACAGAAGCCATAGGGAAACTAAAAACACACTCAGCGGCAGGACCGGATAAATGGAATGCCACACTGATCAAAAACTGCAAGAATGCAATCGCTGAGCCCCCTATACTGGATATGGAGACGATCACTAGACACGGGAGAAATACCGGGCATCCTGAAGAGCGCGAACATAGTCCCAATATATAAAGGAGGAGATCGATCCGAGGCCAAAAACTATAGGCCAGTATCGCTTACATCCCATCTCACTAAAATATTTGAAAGAATAGTTAGACAGAAAATCTATGACTTTTTGGAAACTCAGAAAAAATTCAATGATAACCAACATGGGTTTCGGTCAGGCAGATCATGCCTATCACAACTAATGGAACACTACAACAACATTACTTTTACTTGAAAGTAATGAAAACTATGATGTACTATACACAGACTTTGCTAAAGCGTTCGACAAGTGTGACCACGGAATCATAATACATAAACTGAAATATATGGGAATAACAGGAAAAGTAGGGAAATGGATATATAATTTCCTTAGTGAGCGGCGGCAAGTCGTTACAGTACAAGGAGTATCTTCATCAGAATCAGAGGTCCTCAGCTTAGTACCACAAGGAACAGTGTTAGTTCCACTACTCTTCATAATCATGCTAACTGACATAGATGAGGACGTTACCAGAGACAGCACAGTAACATCCTTTGCGGATGACACAAAGATCAGTAGAAAAATAAGAAACCCAGAAGACATAGGATCTCTACAAACCGACATAAACAGAATCTACAAGTGGACAGAAGACAACAATATGAAGTTTAACACCGAGAAATTTCAACTATTACGGTACGGAAAAAGAGAAGACCTAAAATACATGGAATATTATATCCCAAATGGACAGGAAATTCAGAGAAATTCCAGAGCAAAAGATTTAGGGGTTGTAATGACAGATGATGCGAAATTTGAAACAAAATAAGATAGCAGTAAACAGAGCAAAGAGAATAACGGGTCAGATATTGAGAACCTTTAAACGAAGGGATAGGAATGTAATAATTCCTCTACTGAAAACCCTGATAATACCCAAATTGGAATACTGCTAGGTCCTATCATCCCCATATAAAAAAGAAGACATTAGACAGCTGGAAGGGATCCAGAGAAGCTTCACAGCCAAGATCAATGGGTGCAAAGAACTAAATTACTGGGAAAGGTTACGCGAACTAGACCTATATTCACTGGAAAGGAGGAGAGAGATACACCATTATTTACACTTGGAAAATAATGGAGAAACTAGTCCCTAATATTACTCTGAACCCTATAACTCCCCAAACAACGGTGGAAAGTAGAAACGGTAGACTGTGTCGTGTTCCCAAATTGAAGGCGAGACAGGGAACATCCTTAACCCTGAAAGAAAATAGTTTTGTAGTGAGAGGACCAAAACTGTTTAATCAGTTGTCCAAAGACCTAAGAAACACGAAGGGAGTTGCAGTGGAAATCTTCAAAAGAAGACTAGACGCCTGGCTCAGAACAATCCCCGATGAGCCGGGCGTACCTGGCTATGTGAGGTGGAGAGCGCAAGAATCCAACTCACTACTTCAACAGACCAACTCGAGAGGAAGGGCCGCAAGCTTGACCTTCTCGAAATGAGAAATCATCGCGCGAAACCTTTGTAAGGTTGTAAGGTAAGGTGTATATATATATATATTGAAAATTTTTAATCTGCTCATAACTCGGTAAATTAAATTTTTTCTATAAATGTGACATCAGCCTTGATAGTACAAAGCTATATTAATATCAATCGTAAATAATACAAAGTAGATTACATACATGAACGATAAATATAGGTGCCATGCATGATACATTACACTATGTTAGGTTAATTGAATGCCCGGTTAGGTTAATTGAATGCCCAGTTAGGTTAATTGAATGCCCAGTTAGGTCAACTGAATGCCTGGTTAGGTTAATTGAATGCCCGGTTAGGTCAACTATACGCACTTGATGATTGGTTAGGTTAAGTTGTGATATTTACGTTAGTTTAAACGAAAATATCACGACTTAACCTAACCAGTCGTCAAGGACGTACAGTTGACCTAACCGGGCAGTCACTGTTTTTACAAAAAGGTAGTAAACTAGCCATTACGTCTTCACTCTTGTTTGCGCTGCTTAATGTTTTTCGATGTAGGGCCGCGGTACGATGGAGTTACACAACGAGTTGCTTTGATGTAATTAATATAGGCAATCACTACACTTAAATACCTGAAGGAATAGGCCTATCCTTTTGCGTTATTAGGTTTATATCACCGGTCATTAACTCTCTATACAATAACTACATGATAATTTCCAATCGGCGAAGATTGAAACCAATTTCAACCATAAGCCTATATAGTTTTTCACATGGTGGCCCCTGTGGGGAACCGATCCCTTTACCTTTACACTAACACAAACTTTACCGTCACACTAACCGTAAACAAACTTATAAAGCCTTGTTCATTTAACAGGCTTAACTCATTTTAGATCCTATAAAAATAGGCCAATTTCAACCTAAACCTATTTAGTGGGCCCACTTCACCTTGAGCCTATTTAATAGGTCATACTCTTTAAACTCAAAACAAAGCCTTGTTCATTTAACAGGCTTAACTTATTTTAGGTCCTATAAAAAAGGCCAATTTCAACATAAGTATATTTAGTAGGCCCACAACATAAGCCTATTTAGTAGGCCTAATATACTCATACACTAAAGGCCTACTTCAAACTACAATTTGCAATTTAAATATACAAGAAGCCTACCTCACAAAGTAGGCCCTACTCTTTACACTCAAGGCCTATCCTAACTAAAAAATATTACATTTTTAATTCAACCTGTGGTGTAGGTTATAAAATTTATTTCAGCAATTTAACTTAGTCATAAGACTCATTAACATCAAAAAATTAAACTCAGAACTGTAACATCGCAAAATTAAACGCAGAACTTTAACATTAAAATATTCAACTCAGAACTTTAACATTACAATGACCTAAAGGAATTGCACGAATTCAAACCTACACCCACCTAACACACACATTCTAAGTCCTATTTGACATATAGGCGTATACATTCTAAGTCCTATTTGACATATAGGCGCAACCTATTCTAAGTCCTATTTCACATATAGGCATAAAACAGACAAGGGTTGATATAAAGGTCTCAAATGCAACATTTGAGGGTCTTTGCTCAGCCAAATTGGTTAACCTAACACAAAACTCAAAAGTAAAACCCCACAAAATATACATTTACATACATACATACATACATACATTTTATATATAATATATATATATATATATATATATTATATATATCAGTGGCGACTCGTGGTATAAATGTATGGGGGTGCGATTTCATAAAATTTATAATTTTTAGAATTGTAGTACATAAACAATCACATGGTGCTTCCGTACGGTACTTATATGTCAAAAGAAGCCATAAATTTGTATTAAAAAAATATTTTAATAAAATATAAAAATAATTGTGAATAAATTTGACTATAATAAATTTGACTATAATAATGTACCACTGTACGACAACACGGACTCACAATAGGCTAGTGCGAATCCAACTGCCGCTCACAAGAGTACTGTACTTGTATTAACATATGCGGCTATGCCAGACGTACAATTCTAGTTAATTACAAATAAGTAATAATTTTAATAAAATACATATAAATGGCTTATATCATTATTACTGAAGTAACTATTAGTAAAAATAAAGTTATTATAAAAAAATTCGCGATTGTACTTATATTTTCATTACAACAGTAAAATATAATTTATATTTACTGAGCGAAAAATCTATCGCTCCATTCGGCTGCAATATTATTTTGTATTCAAACAGCGGTACGCTATTTGAAGCTATGCTATAAGTTTAGAATATTATGTACTGTATGAAGGCTTACTCAAAATGCCTCATGAATCATGATATGCCACATGAATTTTTAAAATATATTTCAAGAATATTTATTTTAATATCTTAAAATTAATATATTTTTTATCTGTTAAATTAATATTTATCGTTTCAAGCAAGGGGGAGCGACCGCTCCATCGCTCCTATACGCCAGTCGCCACTGATATATATATACATACAACTCCAAGCATCCAATTCTTCTTTTAAAGAAGAATCACTCAACATATTTCATCAACAGACACATACATTCCTTGCAAACAGATTGGATTCCTTCAAAACCCCAAACCTTCCAGACCTACCTGTAGGACACATAACATTTACTCAATCATAACTACAGGGATTGACTTCACTGGAGTGGTGAATCCAAGTTTTGAAGACCAACTGGATTCAGAGGAATGCAAAAAATATATATGTATTAGTGATGTAGGTTACATCCGCATCCGCGGAACATCCGCACATTTTCTCGCATCCGCATCCGCACTTTGGACTGCGGATGTCGTGCGGATGTGGACCGTTGAGATAAAACGTCATTAATAAGCGGAAATTATCAAATTCTACTATAATAATAGAACTAGTTCATTGTGCGCAAAAGTGATGCAAGCGACAAGACGAGAGGCTGTTCTTGTATGAAGTTACTCTCTTGCAACCTACTTAGATCCACGTTACAAAGCTAAGTTATTTTCACCTAGTACATTAGAACGAGTTAAATCATCACTTGGCAAAGCAGTTGAAGAGCTTCAATCTCTTGAATCTGTCGCTTCGCCACCCACCAAAAGAATAAAAGTTTCAGTGACAGAACCAACACCTTCAACGAGCAAATCTATCACAGAATCTCTCTCTCAGTTTCTTGAGTCAAGCAGCAATGACGAGACCTACGCGATGTCAAAAGATGTAGTAAAAATGATCGAGAGCTATCACCAAGAAAAACGCCTGGCTGCATGTGACAATCCTATTAGTTGGTGGAAAATACGCAGAATATCTATCCATACTTGAGTAAACTTGCAAGGAAACATTTAGCCTGTCTCCAACAAACGTACCATATATATATATATATATATATATATATATATATATATATATATATATAATATATTATGGTACTTGTGGGTTATCTGTCGCCACTTTTTCAGTCGTTTGTTTCACGGCAATTCCTCCGAACATCCATTGTTGTGGTAAAATGCGTCCGGCATTGTTTTTACGCCTCGTGAACAGGCTCTCATCGATCTCAACCACTATTCCTTCTAACCTAACCTAACCCAACCTAACCTTAGGTTAGGTTAGTGTGTGGTTAGGTTAGGTTAGTGTGAGGTTAGGTTAGATTAGGTTAGGTTAGGTTAGGTTAGGTTAGGTTAGAAGGAAGTGGTTGAGATCGATGAGAGCCTGTTCACGAGGCGTAAAAACAATATTTTTGTAAAATGGCAACATGATAACACATCTGTATTTGTGAAAAAGTTGGAAATTAAATTAAAAGTGGCGACAGATAACCCAAGTACCATATATATATATATATACAGGGTGGGCCGTAAGTTTCCATACATAGGAAAAATTAAACGTTTGTTTTTATGTTTCAGATACCCTAAGAATATGCGTTTGTACTGATGAAGCAAATTTTTACGTCAATGGAGAGGTTAATCGGCAAACATACGTTATTGGAGTAATGCTAACCCTAACTGGCTGAGTCCGACGAAGATGCAAGGTGCCGGTAAAGTGATGGTGTGGGCCGGGATATGGGGTGACAGAATTATTGGACCAATTTTTTCAGTGGAAATCTTAATGCCGAAAGGTATCTTAACATGTTGCAAGAAGAGATTTTCCCATCCCTGCT